>CM035408.1:63534126-63689126 GCA_020310875.1 Ceratopteris richardii | reverse complement strand
ATTCTCTACAGCATATCTGAGTAACAATCCTTTGTTGCATATTCATTCTAAGGCTTCCACCCATGGTAGACCTGCTTCGTCTCCATGTTTACTAAGATCACAAAGAGTGAAAAGAGGAAAAAGAAAGGTGCATCCACTCAAGGGTCAAGCTTGTTATCAAAAGAAGGCTCCCACCTATTCCCTAGAGTGCCAGCTACCAAGACCTTAGATGTAGCACCGAGAGAAACAGAAAGGGGAAAGAGGAAGATAGTCCTGAGGGCGACTGAGATAATGCCCATCTAAATCAACTTCAGACAGAACCAGAATGCACATTTGCCCCCATCAACCAGGGAAGCAGAACAGCTAACAGTGGGAGATTGGTTGGGGGCAAGGAGGGATTGATGAAGATGTCAATCCGTTGATGAAATAGAGCCAAGAAAAGAGGCAGGCTGCAGTATTGGTGCTCACCACAGTGAACTCTCAGTAATTCATTCTGAATACAAAAAATGAATTCTTAATGCCTAGGAAACAAAAAAATTACAAAAAATATGCACCGAAAATATAAACATTTAACTCTAGTAGTACAAACATTAGCACAATTCATAGATGGTGAGACTATAATAATTCAAGATGAATAAACTCAGGAAGCTATAAGATACATCCATGAATAAAAATTCAATACCTAGGCTCAAACTTCTTTACTTCGACAAAACTTTCAAAGTCCATATTTGATGCCTCAAATCCTAGAATTAACAGAGCCTTAATGCAAGAGGTCCAATCTATCACATATGAATCACACAAATTCTTGAGACCTAAGCTTAGATGGATAACTCATAAGAAGGAAATGTTTATAGCGGTCCACTATCTATACAAGGGCTACCACAATGTGCAAGACCAACACACCAAGGTCTACACAAAATTCATGCAAACAGCATATAAAGCATGTTTTCACAACACAGTCCTCAAAGAAAGACTGTTACCTTATCAAATCGAAGATGTAGAGCTAGAAATTTCCTTTTATTCCTTCCCATCTTTAGATCCAGATCACCAGCTTTGATGCTTTCCAGATGATCAGTGTCCCTTTGAATGAACCTTTCAGTCTCCATGAGCTGTAAACGCTCAATGATTGCATCCCCAACTCTTATGATTGCAGGTACAAAACGCAATGCCTGAAAATTAACTTTACAACGCAAGCGTTGGATATGCAGTGGAATATCATCATATGCTAATCGGTGGGAAAAGGGAACAACCGCTGCTATGCCATACCTGCAATAAACACATGTTACGAAAAAAAACAGCATCTTTATTGATAATGTTTGTACACCCAAGCACTCGTGTATGGCCAGTATACTCATAGGAAAAGCAATACGGTCAGTCTATGCCGCTTCCCAAATCAGCAAAAAAGCAATGAGCAAGTAACCACACAGAGCACAAGTTCACTCCAATACATAATACACAACTTTCACCCAGATAAAAACAAACACAGAGAAGGGAGGACCTTTTATAGTGACTTACATTTTGATTACAGGCAGAACATTCTCAAAAAACCAACTTGGAGGTGAACGAACAGGAGTGTCCTTCACTATTGTAGCCCGGATCCCTGTGGCATAATACTCCCGTGAGCTCCAAAAGAATTCTCTAGGCAGATCTCTGACTACTGAAACATCATGTCTTAAAGCTTGTAGAAAATGGTCCACATCAAATATATCAGCAAACGAACTGTCAAGACAACACATCATTAAAAATGATAATGGTCATATGAGGCTCCAAATCAAGATATGAACAATACTGTACCTCGAATCCTTCCAAAAAGGGTTTATATCGAACTCTGGAAGTATCAAGGTTACACCCAACAATTTAGCAACAGCAACTGCATCACATATCTGCAGTTATGACAGCTGTAAAATAAAGAAGTACAAACATAAAAGAATGTGAGAATCAAAAACATGTGCATTGGTTTACCGCTATCCTTTGCTGATTCAAACCTCCTTCTAAAAATACTTGCAAATATCCACTAGTGTCTTGTGCAGAAGCTGTCAGCCAGTGACTTATTAGTACACACTACAAATAACCCAATTTGTTTCTCACTAATGAAATTAGCTTTACAATTTTTATGATTGACGTTATCCATAATTATTTCTGTAATACACATCAATCAACCGCATTTCTTGTTAAATTTGAACTGAAAATAAAAGACAAATTCTGCCGGCGCCATTTTAGGATGCCACATCTCATCAAGCTTTGGGCTTGCTCAAGAAGACCAGATACCACATTCAAGCTATCTCCTCTGTATTCCCCTCTTTCTATGGTCTCTAAATTAATGGGCAAAGTAACTGTTCCATGATATATTCTCATAGGTACTAGCTAGAGGAAACTCTCACATTCAGTGACTTGTATGCATAGCATGTTTTGACGATCCAAATCTCCCCAAACCACTTATGATTTCAGCCGGCTATATTTCTTTTTTGCAGACCAAAATATCATGGAGAGAATTAGAAACAATTATGGTGAAACAAGATTCACGATGTATAGAAGATAAGTACCTGAACTCCAGAAGAGCAGGCCAAACATTAAATGCCGTAATGCAGCTTTCTAACAGCTTTGATGACATTGGATATGTATCGATCTCCAGATCCTAGTGCTACTTTGAAAAATAAAAATCATAAAAAAAAAGAAGGGACTAAACGATAGGCAACTGCATTATCAGCGCCAAAGCATAAGGCTGTACAACCCAAAACGATGCCCAAAGATATGGATCACATTGAATGGACATTATCTGATTGATAACCTGATTTGGGCATCAGCTAATGGGTGTCCCATGCTGCCAGCATCTGGGAGCATCAGGTCTATGTGTAACACAATTTCTTCAATATGTAGCATAAAGATTCATCTAGTTAGCATTAGGCATGACACAAATTTTCCATCAAGAATGTAATACAAAGGCAAATCCATAATAAAGATCATGAAACATAGTGCAATTAGACTGGAGTTCTAGACATGTCTCATCCTCTTCACTCAAAATTTTGAAGTATAGACAGTTTTAAAATGGAAAACTGAAGAACACAAAATTGTCCTAAATATATTTCAGACAGCATCATAAGCTCAAATAGATACCCCACTTTCTATATTAAGCTCATTGCACCTTAGCAGCAGGTAAGCAAATTGTAATATGTGATGGAAAGCTAGCTAGCAAAAACCAACATCAAATACAGGTGACAACAATGCTCAATAAAATAATGGCATAATAGATCCAATGTATAGCACACAAATCATCCATGATTTAGACAACCCTCAATTATGAAGGGCTTTTATAGGCATTCTCATACAATTCATTGCAGGTCCCGTATCAATTGATGGAAACCATAATTCACTGTCTGATGGTGCTGTCCACAGATCTGGAGGTTCTTCCTCTTCCTGAAAGGTAAAATAAAAGGTTAGAACTTCCTCTAAATCAAATGGCCTCTGTATAGAGGATAGTGCATGCATGATGCAGCTTCAGATGCATGATAACATACAAGGCGAGCCTTGAGAATTCCTTCCATTAATGTTCCATAAACAGGCTTTGGGGCCTCCCATTCCTGCAGAACCAAGAGAAATGACCAAGCTCAATAAAATAGCCAATCAGATGAATCTGCATAATAATGTTACTTTAATCTGTTCATAAAATTAAAAACCAGGCATAATCATGTTACCAGGAAGCCTCCACACAATGCCACTTTGAGTTACAAAACAGTGAAGAAGAGAAATAAAGGACGAAGTAACGTAACAATAAATTGCAAGGCTCTAAGTATCTATATATCACAAATATCAACAAGATTCTCACGTTCTCACAAACAAAGCCTCGACTGTTATAACAATAGAGTCAGGCTAACTTGCTTGGGAAATCTCCTTAGCATTTTGTCACATGTTCAGTTTCAGACCTGAAACTTCCTTTTATACGAGCATGTTATTGCTTCTTAACTTTAAAAATAGTTGGAGAGTGGGCACATAAAGGATGGTGATTCTATGAACAATATTTCGATAAAGATCAAGGACTTAAAATAGCAATTGATTGCTGGCGATAAAATTTTGCTAGATAGTCCATTCGTTCATACTATTCTTAATTGCTTGACCCATTTTCATGAGAGTGATTCTTCTCCTCTTTTTATGAAGATGTATCTGCTCTTGTTTTCTTCCTAATGCCTTATCATTTGAAGAGTTAGTTTCTATTATATTACAGGTTGAGATATCTCTATCGCCTATAACTCAAGCCCTAAATGCTAAGACGCGAGCAAATAAAAGCTAAAATCTGCTCTTTGGTAGATTGTAAGCCAGTAAGAGGCTTTTGCACATTTTTTTGCTATATCTCAGCATAGGGGCCTAATGCCTGTAAAAGAAGGGTTAAGGGTGCTCATAAAGTATCTCATACTCATGTCCTAAGTGCTCTTTGAGGAATTGTTGCTTTTGGAGATCTAGTTGCTAGTTTTTGAGGCGTTTCGCTTCTTCTGTCTTCTTCTTCTTCACACACACAGTATGTGTGCTTGCTGATTTTAAGTAAGTTGCTGCATATTTGGTTCTACTTCAAGTCTTGCTATCGTACCAAGTTTTTTAGCCTACTACCTCAAGAAGAGAAGTACCTCTGGCTGCTTATATAGAGAAGCTATTTTCTGGTTCGGTTGCAGATTTAACACTTTTCCGCAACACATAGGCTGATTTATTCATTATTAGCTTATTCTATCTCACAATCCAGCACTCACTCGTTATTCTATAACTCTTAGGCATATTTCTCTCGGATTTTGTACCTAGACCCACTCCATATTCAGCCATTTATGCAATTTCATATATACACACGCATCGTATAGTTATTTTCATCAAGTTCATTTATTTTTTGAGTAGCTTTTCTACTACTCGTCTCAATTCATGTCTCTAATTTATCTTTTATTGTCTCTCATCTACCTTATTTGGTTCAAAGTGTGTATATGTGCTAAGTGATCTATTGTTGGAAAGACTCTGTGACCTGTATCATTTGGTGTACCTCACTTCCAACACTTCGTATCATAGCATCTTGCACATATATATCTTGTTCCTAAGATGATCGACTATAGAGATGGATTGGAACAAGAGGACAAGCTTGATGGAATGCCTAACTATCCTGTGGAGTTTTAGGATTATTAATTTATTAGTGTCCAAGGACTTATGGAAAATTGTCAATGGTAAACATCCAAGACCAAGATAAGCAATGGAGGATGTTGTAGCTTCTTCCAAGAAGTGTGGAGTTTCTGGATGATTAATTTATTAGTGTCCAAGGACTCATGGAATATTGTCAATGGTAAACATCCAAGACCAAGAGAAGCAGTGGAGGATGTTGCAGCTTCTTCCAAGAAGCGTGCTGCTCCAATTTTTGCTCAACAACCGATGAAAGATGAAGAAGAGGAAAAAGTCCTCTCATCATTCATAGTCAAAGATACTATCAAACTATTACCTACTAAAGTGAAGTCCTGATGGGATTCAAGAGATGCACAGGCACTCTCTCTTGTAGCTATGGGCATGAAGCATCATATTATTCTTCAAATCAGGTAATGCACTCTCATCAAGCCTTGGTTGGAGTTGGAGAATCTCTATCAAAGCAAAAATCCTAAAAGCTTATCTCATAAGGACATTAGCTAATACACGCATGAAGATTGGTGAGTCGGTTGAGTCATATTTTGAAGCTTAAGGACATTTGTGATCAGCTTCTCAATGTTCAAATTAATATTTTTGATGAAGAGATGGTTACATAATACACCCTTAACAATTCACTTCCATCTACATATCGTTCTTTTGTTACTTCTTTTTCTCTCTCTACAAGAGATAGAGAAATCACATTTGAAGAGTCATAGTTCTTGTTTCTTCAAGATGAATATCAACAAAAAAGAAAAGAAGAGAATGATGAGCCTATGGTTTCATCATCCAAAGGCAAGAAGAAGAAAAAGGAGATTAAGAAGAAAAAAGAAAGTCAATCACGGTCTAAGAAAGAAAGTAAGTCTTCTACTTCCAAATATTCTTACGCATATATACAAGAATGAATCTATGCAAACCCCAAATTCACCCTCAAATGGAAGTGCAACTATAAGCTCATGGTAGTCAACCACAAGACTACATCAACTACTTTATCTATACCTAAGGGTCAACCTATTTCATACATACCTACTTCTACACCTAAGAAGGGAATATGCTATTATTGCAAGAAGGCAGGTCATCATATGGCAAAGTGCAGAAAGAGAATTTTTAATGAAAAGGAGAGAGCTTCAGCCTTCATGTAAAGTTCAAAATGTAAATCTTCTTCTAAAGAAGATACTTTACATGTATTAGTATAGAAGAAGTATCTTTTGATCAAATAGCATTGCACACTATATTAGAGAGTCCTTGGTTCTTTGACTCTAGAGCCACTAAGCATATGATAAGTTGCAAGAAGGTATTTTCATCACTAACGAATTATATAGGTAGAAGAGTTACCATTGAAGATGGTCATGATTTAGATGTTATTGGTGTGGGAGAAGTCACACTCAAATCAACGGACATTAAGAAGAATTTGCTCTCAATCTCAACATTTCTTACTGATGGTTATAAAGTGATTTTTAAGAAGGATTCATGTCGAATCCTTACACCTAATGAAGAGCATTGTCTATTACAAGGTGAAAATAGAAGTAATATGTTTGCATGATCAAAAAGCAGCCATGCTAATATTGCTAGTTATCTACTTCTCCAAAAAAAAGTATGAAGCTTTGGCATGCAAGATTTGGCCATGTCAGTTATATAGCTATTAAACATATCAAGGAAAAAGGTATGGTTGAAAGCTTAGCTAATTTTGCTTTACCAGATGATGCAAATTTATGTAAAGGATGCTTACAAGGGAAGTTACATAAATTACCATTCAATAAACATGCATTTATTTCGTCCACTAGATAGTTGCAGATTATTCGCTAAGACATGAATGGACCAATGAGAGTGGAATCTATACATGGTTATAGGCATTTTATCACTTTCACTCGATGATTTTATAAGATATTCATGTTTTGGTTTAAAAGCAAAGTCCGAAGTTTTTGATACATTCAAGAAACTTGCAGCCATGGTTGAAAATGAAAGTCAATGTCGAATTCAGATTTTAAGAAGTAAGAAAGCTAGAGAATACATGCCCAATGATTTCAAATCATATTTAGAAGAAAAAGGTATTACCCAACAACTCACTATTGCTTTTACTCCAGAACAAAATGGCATTGCAAAGAAAAAGAATCGTATACTCACATAGGCTTTGGTATGTTGTTATGCATACAACTAACCATATTCTCAACAGGGCTTCTACAAAACCTTCAAAGGTTATTACATCTTATGAAACATATTATGATAAGAAACCTAATGTGAACTACTTCAAAGTTTTTGGTTCTCCGTCTTATGTTCACATAGAGAAGAAAGACCATGGTGAGCTAGATGAAAAAGCTATCAAGTTGTTCTTGTTGGTTATGGTGTTGAAAGCAAAGGTTACAAGTTCTATGTTCTAGAAACAGATAAAGTTTTATTCTTACACAATGCTTACATTGCTAAAAATCAGATTTATGACAAAAAATCAAAAATTCCATATTTTATAAGGTCAGATAATTATGCCATTTTTTAGCGGAATTCAGATCCTTGTATTCAACCCGATAAAAGAGAGGAAAAAGTAGAACTTTTTCCTCTCTTTTATCATGACACAGCATAAGTACATTGAGAAGCAAGATTCTAAACCTATGCAAACTCGTATGGATGTTAATATTTCTTTGCAGACGGAACATAATATGTAGCATATAGGAGTGTACAACTTACAAGAAATATGTTCTAGGGGATGGAGAAAATATGTGCACATTTTTATACTCTTCGAAATAGAAATATCACAAGACATCGATGTTGTATATCTTTAGTTGATATATAACCAAGTATATGAGGAAAATTTGGCATGGAGCAACGATTGAAAAAGTATAATGAAATTTGGAAGGAGATGTCTAAAGATGATTTTGATTGAGTAGGGCAACCATTGTAAGGGGAGCACTAGATTGTGCCCTCTGAATAGACTAGACAAGATTTCGGAACTATACTTTTGATTACAAGATCACCTACGCAGGGGAAATAATACAAGAATATCGAACCTATTGCAAGAAGCCCCACAACCCATTGCCCAAGACTAATAGGTATGGATGACTAGACTAGAGATGATACAAGAGATCCCACAACCAGAGACCGTAGGCGTGAAACAAGATATCTGGGATAACAAGAACTCCCTTGAGAGAGATGAGCCAAATACCCCCTCCTCCCTCCCCCCATCCTCAGCGGCCCCCCCTCTTCTTGATGATGCTCCTCCCCCCTCCCCACCCCCCCTCTTCGCTGCCGTCTCCCCCCCCTTTTGCGCTCCTACCTCCCTTCCCCCCTCCCTTCCCCCTCCCCCTCGTTTCTTGCGATCACCCCCCCTCCTCCCTCTCTCCCCCCCCTCCTCCCTCTCCCCACCCTCCTGCCTCTCCCCCCCTTCCCCCTCGTCGTCGAATAGCAGATCCCCCTCTGCCCCCTTTCCCCCCTCCCCCCTTCTCCCCCCCTTCCCCCTCTCCCCCCTTTACCCCTACTCCCCTCCTCTTCCCCCTCCCCCCTTTCCCCCCTCCCCCCTTCTCCCCCCCTCTCTCCCCTCCCCCTGCCCCACTCCGTCCTCCCTTCTTGCCCCCTCTCCGCTTCTCCCTCCTCTCCCCTTTCCCTTTCACCCCTTGACCCCTTTTAAACTCCTTGTGGGTCTTGATCATTCCTCATTATTGTTTGTGGAAAGGTTGGGATCCTCTCGCAATCCCCTATCACCGCTTTCTCTCTTCTTCTTGCCTCTTTTTGTGCATGCATCAAACACAAATGGCCCCGGACCCCCCCCCCCACAGAGGGACTCACATGAAGCCCCCTCGCCCTCCACCACTCCATCACCCATTAGACTCTCCCTTACCGATGAGGGTAGAGCAAGCTTAGCTTCAGAAATTGAATGTCTCCAAGCTCCATTAGTCATTTGCAAAGTCATCAGAGTGTACCCAAGACGCGAGGAGCACAGGGACCTTCAGTGGAGCTTGCTTGCCAAGGTTGGCAAGTTAGTTGATATCCAGAAGCTAGGCCGAAGCTTTTACTAGGTGCAGCTTGACTCACCGGAGGCCATCACTCGGATGATTGCCTTATCGCCCATAGCGGTTCAGGCCGGTTGTGCATACATCTTCCCATGGACACATGGCATTGACCCTTTGACTGCCTCTACTTCAACTTTCATTCCCAGGGAAGCTTGTTCGTTTCCTGTGATGGCCTTCGTCCCTAGCCTACGTCGTGAGTATCTTCCCTCTATCCCTTGATTAGAGGGTCTCTTGGCACCTTTTTGGAGGTCCCAAAGACTTCGGCATCTCTTGTGGCCAAGGCAACGGGCCTCCCACCAGTGAGGGTCCACATCTCTAACCCCGAAGAGCTTTCGTTGGAGATTGAGCTCCCGCTTCTTTCAGAGTGGTTGGTCTAGAGGGTCGAGTATTCGAGCCTCTCGAACTAGCATTTTGCTTGCCGCAAGATTGGTCACCTTGCAAAAGCGTGCCCTTCAAGGACCAGACATAAAACCAGGCATCACTCCAGGCAAGAGGCACATTGGCCACCTGCGCACGCATCTCGTCCTCCTTCCCCCTCTTTGGCTCCATCAGGCTCCTTGCCTCTAGATGATGTTGGTTTCGGACCCCACTCTAATACCCCGACTACCAGAGCTTCTCCCTCCTCTTCAGGGTTTGCGGCAGCCTAGGCGGTGACAGCAATTCAAATGGCAGCCCGAGCAGGCTGTCCAAGAGGTTTTCGTTCCCACGGGGAACCGTTTCACTGCACTGCAGGAGGATCGTCTTGTGACCCCTGACGTGGAGTTGGAGCAAGATTCCCCTATTGCTGCCCCCATTCCATCACTGTCCTCTCCTAGGCCATCCACCTCTCTTCCCACTCCTTTGGTGTCCTCTCCTTGGCCCTCCACCTCTCCATGGCCTCCTCGTCAACCTAGTACCTCACCCCCATGCTCTCGGTGGTCCCTGCACAGTGATTCCCTTGTGATTCACGCGGTTCATGAGGGACAGTCTCCTTCCCGTCCTCCTATCTTGATGGGTATGTCACCCTTGACTTCTATCCCTCCCCCTTGGTCCGGTGAGTTTTGACTGTCGTCCCTCCCTTAGCCGGTGAGTTTTGATTACCACTTGCGGGGGAAGAGCTTTGGATATGAGTTTTCGTGGTTCTTTGGAGGGAGGGAGGACTTGGCTTCCTCACCAACACGGGCCCATGTTGTGGCTCTTACGTCCCGCAGCGAGACTGATTTGGAGACTGTAGTTGCCTTCTCGTTTCCTTTATGCGGGGCCATGTCCTTTGTCTGTGCTCAGGTCATTGAGTTCTCCCACCACCTTGGGGAGCTCGATCTCACCGACTTGTTCTTCAGGGCTTTGGATAAAGCTATGTTTCTATTTATCCCTGGCGTACTGAGGAGAGCCCCCTGATTCTATATGTGATTGCAGATACTCAAATTGCACCCCAATATATGTACATACATGAGGAGGAGCTCGGCAAGGAGGAGGCATGGATGTCAGGTGAGTCCACTTAGCTTAGTCTATGCAGGGTTCTTCTTGAGTGGTTGGCTCCCTATCGAGGTTGTTTGGACTCGGATTACTCCTTGTCCAAACCCACCTCAAGGATGGTCCGGTTCGCTCCTGCTGCACCATCTTGGTTTGCCCCATTCCATTAGGTGCCAAGATCAATTGGCACAAGTCTTTTGGTTCCTGGATTGGCTCAGATGATCTTCCTAGATGGCTTCCTTGTGATCAGTTTTGGTTCTTGGATTGGCTCATATGATCTTCCTAGATGGCTTCCTTGTGATGAGTTTCAGTGGATCCCCCCTAACATGGCGGTCAGATACCTTGACTTCCATATTGGTTTGGAGCTCTTGCCGGAGCAGCAAATATCGCCTCTTCTGTCCATCAAGAGCAAGTTACTCCATTGGAGCTCTACCCCTTGTCCTTGGCTGGGAGGGTTGTAGCTACTAACCAAGTCCTCCTTGCTACGATGTGGTATGTCACCTCTTGATGGATCTTCTCAAGTTCCTGTATTAGCTAAATTCAATGGTTAATAAGGAATTTTTATGGTCTTGCGGGGATGGAAGCCCCGCTCGGGCTAAGGTCACTTGGCATGTCATCACCCTTCCCCTAGAGTGTGGTGGCCTTGGGATCATTGACCCTACCTATCAAGGCAAGAGTCCTTCTTGGCAAGTCGAGCTATTGTGGCCTCCTCTTGTCAAGATTTCTCCCTCATGTGTCAAGGAGCAGCTCCATGAGCTTATTACCTGGAATCCTCTCATTCTATTACCTGGAATCCTCTCATTAAATTGCTTGGAATCCTCTCATTCATATGGAGAGAGGATTCATGATTGGCTTCCTCCCTCATGTGTTCTGGAGGGGGGGGGGGGGGGAAGGGAGGGGGAGTTGGCCAAGGGCCCTGGCGCAGTGTGGCTGACTGGATCAATTTTAGGAGCCTCTCTGAGGCACGGAAGCAAGACCAATGTATGGGGATGTAAGGTGTGCCTAAGATGATCAGATGCGATCCTTACTCACTACCAGGGGCCCGCACTATTCCGTTCTTCCAGTACTTTGCGCAGTTGGGACGGCAAATCATTCAGTCGCATCATCTGGTCACATCGTTGTGGGCTCTGGGAGGAGTTCCTCTTGTCCTTTTGGCATCTAATTTGGGGTGCTCAACAATCTCATCGGGTTTTCCTATTTCAGTGGTCGGTTGCCCACAAGAGCATGGTTGTCTTCATCTTGCTAAGTTATGGGGGCGAGCCTCCCACAGGTTGTGGCTATCACTCTGAGTCCCAACGGCATTGTCTTTGGGATTGCAAGCTGGCTCAAAACATTTGACGACAGATCTTGAGAATTTGGTATGGCCGGTGGGACCTCATACCAGGGTATGTGGGGTGATTTGTCCCCCTTGTATACATTTCATGATTCCCAATTGGGTATGCAGCCCCCTCGGCATTTTTTGCTAACTGATGAAAGGATCGTTTTGTGGGGGGGGAAAAAAATATATCGTACTATGAGATTACAACAGGTCAAAAGAGGATGTCCAAGATACTAGACTAGGCGAGACTAGAACAAAGTGTCAGGGGAGCACTAGATTGTGCTCTCTGACTACACTAGACAAGATTCCGGAAATATACTTCTGATTACAAGAACACCCACGTAGGGAAAATGATACAAGAATATGTGACTGATACAAGACGTCCCACAACCTGGGACTGATAGGTATGAATAACTCGACTAGAGATGATAAAGGAGATCCCACAACCTGAGATCGTAAGTATGAAACAAGATATCTCGATTACAAGAACTCCCTTCTGGGAGATTAATTAGATACAAGAAAGAACTCGACAAGATCTCGTACTACGAGATTACAAGAGGACAAGATAGGATGTCCAAGAACTAGATTAGACAAGACTGGAACAAGGAACAAGACAAGAACCGGAACTGGAACTTGGAGAGTACTTACTTGACGGTCACGACTCCTTGAGCTCCCAAGACTGGTAATGGCTAGACTTAGTATGAAAGTGGCCAAGGCCTCCTTATATAAGATTTCAAGGGCCGTTCTCAAGGGTGGCTTCGAATTGATGATGTCATCAATGATATCAACATACCGAACAGGACCTCCAGATGTCAGAATTTAGCAAATAGACCGTCGATCTTAGGGTTTTGGCATGTTCCGGACGCAATGGAAGCATTGGTTTCTCCTAATTCTGAACCGATCATGAGATATAGGATTCACATAGAATCTGAGGCTCAGGATGGTTTCCTTTGTCCATGACATCACCTCCCCCTCAAGCGACGAGTTCCACGAGGAGCAATCATGTTCTCTGGTCTCGGCTTCATCGATTTCTCTTATGGAATTCTCGAACCTTGATCGATGCTCTTTGAAGGTTTTCTGCAGGTTCCCAAGTACGATCGCTGATATCATACCCTTTCCAATGAATAAGGTACTCCAATCTTCCTCAGGATATTCTTGAATCTAGGACATGCTCGACTTCAAAATTCTTCATGATCATCAATCTCGATGGTGAAGGACTAGGTCTCTCCCCCCTCAATGGTGAAATTCAACATGGATACATGGAAAACTGGATGTATTCTCATGGTACTTGGTAGCTAGAGCTTGAAGGTGACTGGATTAATCTTGGCCAAGATGGTGAATGGACCAAATCTTTGATGATCTAACTTTGCACAAGGCCTTGAAGTTTGCAAATTGCTTCTGAGTAACCATACTTTATCCCCAATTTGATACGATGGATTCTCAACACGATGTTGATCTGCATAATACTTATATTATTCTTGAGCTTTATGGATCTCTTCATTGAGTTCTTTGTGAATGTCCATCAGGTATTGGGCCTTGTCTCTGGAAGCTGGGTTCTTGACATGATTTGAGAGTTGTATATCCATCCTTGGATGTTGTCCATAATTTGCAAAGAAGGGAGTCTGCTTGGTGATGCATGAACACTATTGTTATATGCAAACTCTACAAAGGGTGAAAGCTCAAACCAATCATTTTGATGATAGTTGCTGGTGCAACGGAGATATTGCTCCAGGACTTGATTCACTCGTTCTGTTTGTCCAGCAGTCTGTGGATGATTTGTTGTAGATAGTTTAACTTGAACACCAAGGAGCTTGCAAAGACTGTTCCAAAAGCTGGATATGAACTGTGGACCTCGATCACTGACAATATCATCAAGCAATCCATGAAGTCTAAATATGTATCTGAGAAAAAGTCTAGCAATGGCTGCACCTTTGATTGCCTTGGTAGTTGGAATGAAGTGTGCCATCTTTGTAAATCTATCCACAATAACAAGAATGGGATCATACTTATCTGACTTTGGTAGATCTGTGATGAAATCCATACACAATGAAGCCCATGGCCTTTCTGGAATAGGTAAAGGTTGCAAGAGGCCATGAGGTGTATGTCGGGGTACCTTAGATCTATTGCAAGTATCACAAGTTTGGATATATTATTTGACTTCCTTCCACATTTGAGGCCACCAAAAGTCTCTTGATATGAGTTCTATTGTTTTATTCACTCCAAAATGTCCTGCTGCAAGGTTGTCATGACGTTGTTGAAGTACTTACATCCTGGGAGTTCCTGGAGGGACATACAATAGGTTCTTGTAGAATAGTAACCCATCCTTTTCTTGACATTCATTTACTTCTTGAATTTTTCCTTCTTGCGTTTTTTGCTTAACGTTACAAAACAATTCATCTCGTGGTAGAGTCTCACGGATCAAATGATTCAAGGTTGAATCTTCATGATGGCTTGAAGAGATAGCTGCCAACTAGAGATTCTCAGGCTTGAGTAATACGCTCTCCTGTTGATCAAAGGCCTCTTCACCCTTCTTTGGTGTAAGGTAAGATCTTCTTGACAAGGCATCTCACTGACATTGTTGACATCCTGGACGGTATGTGATGACAAAGTCAAACCTGGATAAAAAGTTACTCCATCGAGATTGCCTTCTATTGAGGATGCGGGTGGTCATAAAATACTCTAAGTTCTTGTGATCTGAATACACCGTAACTTTATGAGCCTCTCCTTCTAGATGGTGACCCTAGGTATCAAACGCGTCCACTATGGAAAGAAATTCTTTATCATGAATTTCATAATTAATTTCTAGAGGGGACAATTTCCTTGAATGATATGAAACTAGATGTAGGTGTCCATCATCTCCATATTGGGAAAGAATTGCCCCTAGGGCAAAGTCTGATGCATCTGTCTCTGGGAAGAAGAGCTTACTGGAATCAGGATGAACTAGAATTGGAGCAGTAGTGAATGCTGATTTCAAGGTCTGAAAGGCTTTTTCTGCTTCTTCGGTCCATGAGAATTTGGAGTTCCCTGTAAGCTTGGTAAGAGGTGTTACTATCTTGGAGTAATCTTTGATGAATATCTTGTAGAAATTGGCAAACCCTAGGAAACATTGTACATCTCGAACATATGAAGGTGGTTGCCAATCAAGGATTGTCTCAATCTTCTTAGGGTCCATAAAAATTCCTATATCAGATACAATGTACCCTAAAAATTCCACTTCTATCTTATGGAAAGTGCACTTCTCCAATTTCGCATATAATCTTTTTTCTCTTAGTTTCTCTAGGACTATCTTTACATGACGTTCATGATCCTCTAGATTTTGGAGAATATCAAGATATCATCAAGATATATTACCACAAAGTCATCTAAATACTCTCGAAAGATATCATTCATCATATGTTGAAAGATAGCTCGAGCATTTGTGAGACCAAATGGCATAACTACATATTCAAAGTGCCCATACCTTGTTCGAAATGTTGTCTTCCATTCATCTCCTTCTATTATCCTGACAAGATTGTAAGCTCCTCGAAGGTCAATCTTCGTGAAGAGCTTTGCTTTTCCAAGGCGTTCCAAGAGCTCTGATATGAGTGGTAGAGGGTATCTGTTCTTTATAGTGACTTTATTCAATCCACGATAGTCTACACACATCCGAAGAGTCCCATCCTTCTTCTTTACAAATAAAATAGGAGCTCTTGCCGGAGACTTTGAGTGTTTGATAAACCCCTTTGCTAGATTCTCATCAATGTTCTTGCGTAATTCTATAAGTTCCTCTGGGGATAGTCTATAGATTGGTCCAAAGGGTGGTTGTGCTCCCTCTTGAAGATCTATGGCACAATCATAAGGTCTATGGTCTAGGAGGATATCTTCATTCTTCTTTTCAAAAACATCTTCAAAGCCTTCGTACTGATTAGGTAGTTGCACTGGATAATCTTTCTTGGATTCTTGCGCTGGTATGGCATAGATCATATATGTCGGTTCCTTCCTTACATGTATGAAGGCCTTGGCTCCAACATATGTTGGGTTCTTCTAGATATCTCGACGGGTGATTTTATTCTTTTCCCAATTAATGTCTGGATTAAACTTCTTTAACCAAGGCATTCCAATGATAACTAGATGTGTTGGGCTCGATATTACATTGAAACATGTGGGATTCATGGTCACAAAGGTGTAGTCTTAATGGTGTGGTTTCCATGGTTATATTACCAGATGCTAGGGGTCGACCATCTACTACTTCAGCTACTACTGGTTTGTTCTTCTGAAGTACAAGAATTCCATGTTTCTTAACCAATCCTTCATTCATGAAACATGAGGAGGCTCCTGAATCTACTAGGGCTATAAGGGAAAGGGTCTTCTTAGCCATGACTAACTTGACAGGTGCAAAACATGTTTCTATGGGCGTAGCTAGAATTATGAGACCCTTTCTTATATCATGGTCCGGCTGTACGGTCTCTTTTACAACTGGACTTCCTCGTTTCCCGCTCTACAAGGGTGGTTGTGACTCTAGAGTTCGTTCTCTTGTTGGGACAATTAACTGCAATATGGCCAGGGTTTCCACAATACAGGCATAACTTGTTATCCCTCCTTCTCTGTTTCTCTTGTGGTGTTAGAGGCTGGAACCTAGTTACATCTATTTGCATAGGTTCGAGCATAGACTCATCTCTAGGAGTAGGCTGGAAGGGTTTCCATTGGCGAGGTCTTCCTTCTACTTGTTTTTCTTGTTTCCTTTCAAAAAGGTGGTTATCACATTGAATAGCTTGGTTGACGTATTCATTCAATGTCTTAACCTCTGGCATTGTGAGCAGAAGGTCCTTTACATCATCTCTTAAACCCCATCTAAATTGGCTTATGAAATAGTCTTCATGCCAGGTGAGGTCACATGTCATCTATCTAAATTCACATGCATAGGTATAGGTAGGGCGGTTACCTTGATGTAGCTTCAGGAGTTTTGTTTCTGCCACTCGACTCGTGTCTGCATCTCCAAATGTGGCGGTGAGTTCTCGACGAAACCCCTCATAGTCATGAAGTACTTCCATATCCTTCTCTAAGATGGGGGAAAACCACGATAATGCTTGACCATAGAGCAAGGTTCAATAAAACCGACCTTGGATGCATCATCAGGGTATCTATCACACTGCATACGGATGTACAATTTGACTTGGTGTAGGAACCCTCAGAACTTTGTGTGATCACTATCGAACTTTTCTGGCATGCAAATTTTGGGTTCCTTCATGAAAGATGAACTAGAACATTGGTTCACTTGAATGCTTCCTTGATTTGCTTGAAGATTCTCGACTCGTTCTTGTAGTTCCTAGATGAGCGTGCCTACATGCACCAAATGTTCCATCTCAACTTGTGTCTGTCTATGACTGTCCTTGATTTGTTGTTCAATACTTTGAAGTGATGCCACAATCTATTCATAAGCATTCTCCATGATGTCTAGTCTTGAATAGAAGCTAGTCTTGCCTACATGTTAGGGGAGCACTAGATTGTGCTCTCTGACTACACTAGATAAGATTTCAGAAATATACTTCTGATTACAAGAACACCCATATAGGAAAAATGATAGAAAAATATGTGATTGATACAAGACGTCCCACAACCCGGGACTGGTAGGTATGAATAACTCGACTAGAGATGATACACGAGATCCCACAACCCGAGATCATAAGTATGAAACAAGATATCTCGATTACAAGAGCTCCCTTCTAGGAGATGAATTAGATACAAGAAAGAACTCGACAAGATCTCGTACTACGAGATTACAAGAGGACAAGATAAGATGTCCAAGAACTAGACTAGATAAGACTGGAACAAGGAACAAGACAAGAACTTGAACTGGAACTTGGAGAGTACTTACTTAGCGGTCAAGACTCCTTGAGCTCCTAAGACTGGTATTGGCAAGACGGAGAATGAATGTGGCCAAGGCCTCCTTATATAGGATTTCAAGGGAGGTTGCGAACTGATGACGTCACCAATGATGTCAGCAAATCGAACAGGACCTCCGAATGTCAAAATTTAGCAAATAGAGAGTCGATCTTAGGGTTTTGCACGTTCCGGACTCAATGGAAGCATTGGTTTCTCCTAATTCTGAACCCATCATGAGATATAGGATTCACATAGAATCTGAGGTTCAAGATGCTTTCCTTTGTCCATGACACAAAGAACAAGACTAGAACTCGAACGGGAACTTGGAAAGTACTTACTTGGAGATCGTGACTCCTTGAGTTCCCAAGACTTGCATTGATAAGACTAAAGGATGAATGTGGCCAAGCCCTCCTTATACAAGTGTTCAAGGCTGATTACGAATTGATGATATCATCGATGATGTCAATAGTCTGAAACAAGATCTCCAGTTTTCAGAATCCATTAAGTAGAAAGTCAGTCTCAGGGTTTTTCACGTTCTAGATACGATGAAATCATTAGTTTCTCCAAATTATAAACCAATCATGAGGTATAGAAAGACATATGGAATCTAAGGTTCACGATGGTTTCCTGTGTCCATGATATCACCTCCCCCTCAAGCGACAAGTTCCACGAAATGTTCGTTGGTGTCGGCTTCGTTGGATTATTTCTATGAAATTCTCGAACCTTTATTGGTGCTCTCTCAAGGTTTTTTGCAGGTTCCCAAGTACGATCACTGATGTCATACCTTTTCCAATGAACAAGGTACTCCAATCTTCCTCGAGATATTCTCGAATCTAAGACATGCTTGACTTCGAAGTCTTCATGATCATCAATCTCGATAGGTGGTGAAAGACTAGGTCTCTCTGCCCTCAATGGTGAAATATGATATGGTTCCAACAAGGACACATGGAACTGGTGTCGGAGGTACATGAGGTACTGGTGTTGGAGGTACATGAGGTACAGTTCTTGGTGAATATCCATGAGGTACTGGTGATGGATACAATGTACAATATGAATCCAAAACTCATCAAGTAGCTACTATATGGGTTGTATTTTATAGACCCTCTACAACAGCACCATCGGACATCTTGGATAAAGGAAAAAATTTCAAAACTCACGGGCAGCAATGGCGCAATGAGTATATGCTTTTTATGAATAAGATTTTAGAACTATTGCTTTTGATCGCGAAAGAATGGTGATGATTTTAACGATTGTAGTTGATTTTAGCGATCGATGTTGATCGTAAGCTTTTTTATATGCTTTTCAATAGGCACCAAAAACTATATAAGAGAGGTCTTAGCTCATTGTTCATCATCATCTCAAGCTTCGAGGCTCTAGCATTGGAGGTCAAGATCTCTACAAGGAGGTCTATACTCTTGGAGGAGATCTTCGAGGTGATCAAGGAGGAGGCCCTCTTGGAGGGAGTGTTCTTATACACTTGGAGGAGGTGTGCTCTACATCTAAAGACATCTAGAGACATCTGGAGGAGTTCGTATCAGCAACGTATTGTGAGTAACAAGTCTACGTCTGTCCCCACTTGTTCATTCACAAGTTTCTAATTTAGAATAATCAAAATCCGGGTTTGCTGCAAAACACTTCTAAACTGTTCATATTCCCCATATTCTCACACACACACCAATGTTGCCCCGGATCGCGTACCGCATCTTTAGGTACTCTGAAGCCATTCAGTTCGGTTCGCTGACGTACCTTACGTAAGGTTCGTTGGCAGATCTTTAAAATCGATGTGAAGATCAGTTTTTTAGATATACGTGCCCTATTCATCATCGCTCGTATGCTCCATCATTCACGTTCTTGCCGTCAGCCCGACTTTGAGCTTCACTCTCCAGCCATCCTCTCATCATAGAGCTCTAGCCTCTCAGCTTATTAGCTTAAGCTTACACCTTGAGTCACGAGCTTCCCATCTTGAAGCCCTCAGCCCTGCCCGCATTCGAAATCGAAGCTCGCATCTATATCCGAGTACCGAATCCCGAGTTAGAGTCTAGACCGATGATGAGCATTGAGCATTGAAGATTGAGGCATAGAGTTTTTCCTTTTTAAGTTTTGAGATTTAGAGCCTAAAAAAGATTGTTCAAGCCTCTTAGAACTTAGAAGTTATCCATCATGCCTCGTGCGGTGTCCAATGTTTGGGATGCACATACCGTTAGCCATGCTTTGGCTAGTAGTTCAAGTGCATCCGGGTCCGGTACTCGAAGATGGACATGCAAGTATTGTGGTAGAAATTTTTCTACTACTACAACACGCTTTATAAATCACGGAGGTATCTCTGCATGTGAGAAGGTGCCTCCTGAAATAGCAGAGGCTATAAAAAATGAGCATCGTCTTTCTCAACAAGGAAAGGAAGCACGTCGTCGTGAGATGGCAACCACATATGTTGAGCTCATGGATGATGTGGATCCTTCTTCTACTCGAGCATCACAGAGGGCTCGTACAGTCTCTCAACGAGATGAAGAGGATGTGTCCACATCCCCTTCTTGTCATCCTCCTCCTACACAAAGACCTAGGCAAGGGAGCTTACATTCTTCTATGTTGTCCTCTGCTTTGCAAAAGCAACGGCAAAAAGTTGCTCAAATAGAAATCGAACGATGCATTCTTCAATGCAAGTTGTCATTCAATGTACTGAGAACAAATGCTTGGAGAAGAATGGTGAAAGCAATAGCCGAGGTAGGTCCTTGTGATGATTGGCATGGGGTGGAATATAACAGACTTCGTGGACCCATGTTAGATGAAGAAAAGGATCGGATAGAAGTACAACTAGAGCCAATTAGATTGGGGTGGAAGACTTATGGTTCCTCAATTATATCCGATGGATGGAGTGATACTAGGAGACGCCACATCATCAATATATTGGTATCTAGTTGTCTTGGCACATATTTTCTACGAGCCATTGATGCTAGTCGTGCAAGGGTCCGCATCATTGGGGAGTTTATTTATGAGCACATAAAGACTCCTATCTTTGAGATTGGGGTTGAGATGTGGTACAAGTTATCACAGACAATGCCTCCAATTGCAAAAGGATGGGGGAAATGGTAGAGAAAGAGTTTCCAAGTATTGTCTAGACTCCATGTGCTGCACATTGCCTTGATCTTCTTTTTGAAGACATAGGCAAATTGTCTTGGCTTTCACCGTTAGTGAGTGATGCAAAGAGGATTGTCACTTTTATACGCAAAAATCATCAGGCACTTGCTATTTTCCGTTGTCATAGTTCAGTGGATATGATTCGTCTTGCAGACACCCGCTTCGCATACATATATATGGTTTTTCAAAGACTCCAGGCAGTCAGCGATGCTTTGCGCATATCTGCGATTGATCGTCGATGGGCTTCCATGCATACGGCAAACACGGAGCTTGCACGTTATGTGCAACGCAACGTGTTGGATGATGTCTTTTGGGCAGATATTGCAGCCATACTACCCGTCTTGAGATGCATATACATTGTGCTACGTATTGTGGACAAAGAAGGATCTACTCTCAGACTTGTATACCACATGTACACAAAGATGGGAGAGGTTATCTTTTCATCGACGACATTGTCACTTCACAGGTATGTTTTATATGTTTCATTGAAGTTTGCACTTTCTTTAGTATATTAAATGATAAATTTAAATGTTTCAATTTTGTAGGAAGAAGGATATCATAGACTTAGTGGATGCATGTTGGAGAACACTATCTCGTCCTATCCATGGATTTTCAGCCCTCTTGTATCCCTTTTTCAAGGGACCTACATTATGGGCGCAGACGAGTCTTCGGATGATGAAGGATCAGTACATGGAGCACATCTTGACACCCGATGAGCAACTCACATTTGATAGTGAGTTTACTGGCTACATGAGCAATGTTGGTATTGCTTATGGGAGGACTACCTCACTTTGTAAGGAGGTGACTATGCGACCTCTTGAGTGGTGGAAGCATTATGGTTATGGTCATCCTACCATTGCACCTATCGCATTGCGTGTTCTCTCACAAGTAGAAAATTGTAATAATATTCAATTTTTCTTTCAAGTTTCTTTTGCTGAATTTTGATGCATCATGCTATATTTATTATTGAATCATGATCATACTACGTAGGATGCTTCTTCGAGTGCATGTGAGCGTAATTGGAGCTCATATTCCCTTGTGCACACCAAACTACGAAATCGTTTGAGTGTCTCACAATTAGAGCGTATTGTCTTTTGCAAGGCGAATCTACGCCTTGTACAAGACTTGAAGAAGTTGGATGGTCCAAAGCAGGTAAATTAATTTATAATTTTAACATCGAATTCTTGTCACTTGAAAGTTTAAAGTTGAATCTTGATTCTTGATTCTTCTCTGAGCTCTCCATTTCATGTTTCCATTGCAGGTGTCACCTACTACATTTGATGAGAGTATGGGCACTCAGGAAGATATAGCCGCTCGCATTAGAGATGAGGAGGACATATATCGTATGCTACATCGAGAGCTCAAGAGCATTGATAGGAGAGTGACTAGGGCTCGCTCACGTGTTCTATCAGAGCAGGCTCAGTCTCGTATTGAGGTTCCATCTACGAGTTCTATGATTGGCCGCCCACGGAAGTTACGCCCACGACGCAGAGGAGCTTCACTTGTGGCAGATGATGACATTGGAGAGGAACATTGGATATGGTTCCTATTAGGGAGCCTGAGTATGATGATGAAGGAAATCTTATTAGTACTAGAGATATTCCTTCATCATCTTCATCATCAGAGGATTTAAACAAGTAGTAGCATGTGGCTACTAGCCATTCATATGTATGATGATTGACTATATGACATTGATGTATCATGTGACATGTCACATACTCGGATGATATGTTTCTGATTTGTTATGTATTTGCCACTTCGGATTTTGGGATGATAGATCTTTCAGGCTTAGTTCTTGGTACTACATAGTTGAGTCTTGACATTATGCCAAACTCAAGTTCTAACTTGTTTTTCATTATGTATTCCATTTTTCTTGACATATAATGGAGACGTTGGTACATGTTGCTTTGTTCAAACTTCATTTTGTGGCATAATCTTTTAAGTTTTCTTTATTCTGCAATGTACATTGTTTGGTTTGAGTTTCAAATTACATTGATGCTCCCAAGTGCCAGGTGAATTGTGATATAATTCATATGACTCGTGAGTCTCTCTCTCTCTCTCTCTCTCTCTCTCTCTCTCTCTCTCTCTCTCTCTCTCTCTCTCTCTCTCTCTCTCTCTCTCTCTCTCTCTCTCTCTCTCTCTCTCTCTCTCTCTCTCTCTATATATATATATATATATATATATATATATATATATATATATATATATATATATATATATATATATATATATATATATATATAATACCCTAACGTACCTTACGAACCTTACCCTGGAGGTAAGATTCAGTTCACGTACCTTACCCGTACCGAACCTTACGAACCTAACCACCTTGACACACACACTCTTCATACCTCTTAGGCACACAATCTCTTGTATCTAGTTTCTATTTCTACCTAGATTCAAATACTGTCAGTTTGTATCATATTCACACATTATAATTTGACATTGGAGTATAGATAGTGTAGGTGAGCCTCATAACTTACTTTACAATTTAAAAGATCTTACCTATTCTCTCTCTATCTCTCACTCATCATCTCTTTTATTATTAAGGTATGTATGCGAAGGTTCATGTGTTGGAAGATCCTATAAACCTGTGATTTATTGTTATTGAGGCCCACCCCACCAACAATTGGTATAAGAGCATAGTTGACATACACACTTAACAAGATGAGTGACTATAGACTTAAGAATGAAGACAAGCTTGAGGGAATATCTAATTATCCAATGTGGAGTTTTATGATGATGAATATGGGAGTCAATACGCATATTATACCTCAAATCAAGTCATGCAAAACCTCTCGTAAGGCTTGGTTGGAGTTAAAGAATCTCTATTAGAGCAGATACCCTGCCAGGAAAGCTCATCTAAGGTGGTAGCTAGCCAACACAAGGATGAAAGTTGGTGAACCAGTTCAATCACATATTATGAAGCTTAAAGATTTATGAGATCAGTTACTCAATGTGGGAGTAAACATTTCAGATGAAGAGATGGTAAACACACTTCTTAACTCACTTCCATCTACATATCATGCTTTCGTTACTTCTTTATCTCTCTCTACAAGGAAAAGAGAACTTTCATTTGAAGATCAACAAAAGAGTATGGAAGAGAATGATGAAGCCATGTTATCATCATCAAAGGGGAAGAAAAGGAAGTCTACCAATCGTCCTCCTAATGCTTCCTCTACACCTAAAGAAAATTCTTCGACTACATCTAATTCAAAGAAAGGAGTATTCCATTACTATAAGAAATCAAGTCAGTACATAGCAGAATGCAAAACAAGGATTTTTTATGAGAAGAAAAAAGCATAAGGTAATAGTGTTGAAGATGATCCAAAACCTATATCTTCAAAGGTAGATTCATATGGATGTGTTACTATTGAAGAAATAGCTTTTCATCAAGAAGCATTAAATGCAGTCTCAGATAATCCTTGGATTTTTTATTCTAGAGCTACTAAGCATATAATAGGTTGTATAAAGGTATTTTCTTCCACTTTCTAACTCTTCAGGTAGAAGAGTGACCATTGCAGAAGGTCATGATTTAGATATTGTTGGTGTTTGAGAAGTGAACCTAAAGTCCAAAGCAAGTGTAATTTCATAATTTCTAATGTTCTTTATGTTCCGGACATGAAGAAGAGCAAAGAATTTGCTCTCAATCTTTACTTTCTACTTTCTTGTGAGATGGTTATAAAATTGCTTTTAAGAAAGATGCATGTCAAATCCTCTCACCTAATGAGGAGCATTGTCTACTTCAAGGTGAAAACAAAAGTGGCATGTTTGTATTCTCCAAAATAAGTCATGCTAATGTTGCTAGGTTTACTACACCTACAGAGAACATGAAGTCATGGCATGCTAGATTTGGCCATATAAGTTACAAAGCTCTCAAGCATATCAAAGATCGAGGTATGGTGGAGAGTTTGCCTACTTTTGCTTTATGAGATGATGAAGAGACATGTGAAGGATCTCTTGAAGGAAAGGTTCACAAACTTCCTTTCAAGAAACATGGATATATCACGGCCACAAGGAAGTTGCAAATCATACATTCACATGTGAATGGTCCGATGAGAATAGATTCTATTCAAAGTTTCAAGTACTTTGTTATGTCCATTGATGATTTCTCAAGATATTCGTGGATTTATGGTCTTAAAGTGACGTCAGAGGTTTTTCCTACTTTTAAGAAGTTCTTAGCTATGGTTGAAAATGAAAGTCGATCAAAGGAGAAGTGATAGAGGAAGAGAGTACATGTCTAAAGACTTTAAGTCTTTTCTTGAAGACAAAGGTATTTGTCATCAACTCACTATTGCTTATACTCCAGAACATAATGGTGTTGGAGAGAGAAAGAATAGGATACTTGTTCAGATGATACGTGGTATGATATCATCCAAAAAGCTTTCTCCCAAGTTTTAATTTGATGCACTACATACAATTAATCACATTTTGAATAGGTCTTCCATGAAAGTTTTGAAGGTCATCGCACCTTATGAATCTTATTATGGGAAAAAGCCGAATCTGAGTTACTTCAAAGTTTTTGGTTCCCAAGCTTATGTTCACATTGAGAACAAGGATCGTGGTAAGCTTGATGTAAAAGCCATTAAAGCTTTATTGGTTATGCAATTGAAAGCAAAAGATACAAATTCTATGTTCCAGATACAGGTGATATCCTACTTTCATACAATGCATATATTGCATAAAGTCAGATTTATGATAAGAAGGAAGAGATTCGAGTATTCATAAAAGCATAAACTATGCATTTTTCAAAAGGAGTTTGGATTCTTATACTCATCCATACAAGGGGGTGATAAACCTTCTCAAAACCTAAGAGATACAGGTGAAGAAAGAATTTCATTACCTACATCAATACCTAGTCCATCATCGGTACCTATTAAAGTTCCGACTGATGAAGTTTGAGAAGATTCCAAAGTTCCAAAAGAAAGAGATACAGAAGAACCTGAAAGGATACCACCACTTTTTAGGAATACACCAAAGTTGTTATATCAAACCTAGAAGGACATTGGTATAAAAGAGTACATTGGAAAAACCAAAAGTCAAACTAGGAGAGAAAAAGAAGACCGGTAAATTATGCAAAACATTTTAAGATTCATAATATTTTAGCCCTTACTTCATATGAGAATGAACCCGCTAGTGTTCAAGATACACTACAAAGTGATATGATTATCATAGGTCCCAAAGATTCAAACCTTCAGTGGTTTAAAAGACAACTTAAGCATGGATTTAATGTAAATGACTTGGGGATTTTAAACTATTATCTTTGGATTGAGTTCAGATATAGAGATGAGTGTATCTACATGACACAACAGAAATACATTGAGAAATTATTAAAAGAGTTTGAGATGACTGATTCCAAGCTTATGCAATCACCTATGGATGTCAATGTGTCATTCCAATCGGAAGCATATTCAAAACCATTTGATGCTACATTATATAGTCAAACAGTTGGTTGCTTGATATATCTATGTAATAGACATCCAGACATTCAGTTTGTTTCTCAAATATCCAGGATCATACACAATAAGCTCAAGATTCTGTGGAAATCAGTGAAGAGATAATTGCAGACATCAAAAAGTTTATAGGTTATCAAACCTTATACCATTTTGACATTGAAGGGGGGATTGTTGGAGACAATGTACAAAATGAATCCAAAACTCATCAAGTACCTACTATATGGATTGTATTTTATGGACCCTCTACAACAACGCCATCGAGCATCTTGGATAAAGGAAAAAGTATGGGTTGTATTTTATGGGCCCCCTACAACAGCGCCATCGAGCATCTTGGATAAAGGAAAAAGCTTTCACCCAGGCGACCAGAGTCCAAAACTCACGGACGGCAACGGTGCAATGAGTATATGCTTTTTATGAATAAGATTTTAGAACTATTGCTGTGGAATATAAGGTTCAGGATGGTTTCCTTTGTGTCCTTGACATTGGAATTCCCATATCCAATCCCTCCAACATCCGTCTTTGTCCAGCCATTCACGTTGGAGCACAATGCCTTACATTCCAATTTACGTGAATGTTATGTAATTGTGAGATACCATTAAGGAGAACCGGTAATAGAGATGTCATTTGGTTTGGAATGATATACCCGAGCTGAAGAGGCACTGCTTGCTCATTGAATATCGTGCTCTTAAAAACAACGATTAAGAGGTTAATATCATGTTCTTAAAAACAAGTCACCGCAAATAGTGACGGCATGTGCTTTCCCAAGGGTTCATAATAATGTGGCCACAAGATTGGAAGAATGACTATCGCCAAACTCAGAATGCTACGCTCTCTACCATGTTTCTGAAAGGTTGCGGTCCTCATCGCATGCTGCACTAATGTAAGAAACCATCAGAAATATGATAGAGAAAGCGATAGGTGTAGAACGACTAAATGCATCCTGACAACCACCTTCTGTAAACTGGATCCGTGAAGCTTCGGTGATTTGCTCACCAGGTGACAACAATTATGTAACGTGTCAACTGAAGCTGCAAGCAGTGCGGCGGGCATTGAACAGTGGGGAACGTAAGACAGCAGCGAAAGAGGCGGGGAAATGCCATTCTCACACACACAGGCATATTCAAAGCTGCGCAGGGAGACGCTTTTTCATGTTTTCTAAATCAGAATGACGCCTCCATGATTGGGAGCTGTGAAGATGCAACCATTACCTTGGGAGCTGCGAAGATGCAAGTCATGCAACCATTACCATCTTCTCTTTCGTTATGACTCCTCTATATCGGTCCTTGTTCTTTATCTCAGTTGACCACATGGTTCTTTTTACACATGGGTTATGACTCATGAGTCATGACTCACCTCTCCTTGTTCTATAATGGAGTTGACCACATCCTTCCTTTTACACGTGGGTTATGACTTCCCTATATTTGTCCTTGTTCTTTAGTGCAGTTCACCACATGGTTCTTTTCACATGTGGGGTCGACTAAGGATGAACAAGCAAAGGCTCAAAGAATCTTTATACGGTTTTCCCTTCTAAATTTCAACAATAGTAAGAAACGCATAACAATGGCACATTCAAAAGACTAACCACATCGGATGCACATGACACACTCATCTTCGTTATAGGCAACCTAGGAAGGTATCTACCTATCTTTGACCAATACAAATTATTTGGATTGCTTGAATACATATGGAACACTATTCTCCATAGTGGGGTGACTATATAAAATTCTTGGGAGTACCTAAATAGAGAAGATTTCTTACTCACAAGAAGGAACAAATACTTCTAAGCATGAGAGAGATGTTTCCTTCCTTAAATGTTGATGAATCTCTAAGAAGCCAAATTTTAGCCAAGATCTTTCCTCTTATGTATATGTATATGTATATGTATATGTATATGTATATGTATATGTATATGTGTATGTATATGTATATGTATATGTATATGTATATGTATATGTATATGTATATGTATATGTATATGTATATGTATATGTATATGTATATGTATATGTATATGTATATGTATATGTATGTGTGTGTATATGTCTGTGTGTGTGTCACTAGAAGAATAACAGGGGCGTAGAGACGCCCCCAATTGAAAAAAAGCAAGGACTGTCGCTTTTGCGACACTCCTATTAGAAAGTGTCGTACAAGCAACGCCCCAAAAGAAGAATAAAAAAAATAAACATGGGAGCTTCGCATAAGTGATGTCAAGCGTCCCTTATACGACCCTCATAATGACCGTCCCTAATAGTGTTGAAGCCTAGCGGCACTTGTAGCGATGGTGGTAAACTAGCTGTGATGCTTTAGCGTTGCATAAGCGACACATTGGGAATTTTTTTTTATTTTGTTTTCTCCTAGCACATTTGTGCCGAGATCAAGTGAGCGAGCGAAGAAGTGAGGGAAGGAGCAAGCACACACATAGATGCACACACACATACACTCACATGCATACATACACACACATGCATACATACATAGACACATGCATACACACACATGCACATACATACACACATATGCATACACACACATACATACACACATGTGCAAATATACATACACAAACACACTATACAAACACATGCATACACACACATACAAACACATGCATACACACACATACAAACACATGCATACACACACATACACACATGTATAAACACACATGCACATACATACACAAACATATACATACACACACATGTGCATACATACTCACATGCATTCATACACACACATGCATATGTATAAATACATACACACATGCATATGCATACATACATAAACACAAGCACATACACACACATACACATATATGCATACACATACATATACTTACACATACATACACACACACAGACACTCATGCATACATACACTTACATGCATACATACACTTACATGCATACATAGACTTACATGCATACATACACATACACATACACATATAGATAGTTACACATACATACACACACATAGAAACACATGCACATACACATATAGATACTTACACATACATACACACACATATAAATATACACATACAGATACTTACACATACATACTCACACATAGACACACACATACACTCACATGCATACATACACACACATGCATACATACACACACATGCATATGCATACATATATACACACATGCATACACACACATGCACACACACACATATGCACATATACGCATACACATATACACATACACACATACAGATACATACTCACACATAGACACACACACATACAATCACATGCATGCATAGACACACATGCATATGCATGCATACATACACAAATGCACACATATTCATACACACACATGCATATGCATACATACATACACAAATGCACACATATTCATACACACACATACACATGCACATAGATAGTCGCACATATACACACACACATAGACACACACACACACACACATACACTCACATGCATACATACACACACATGCATATGCATACATTCATAAACAAATGCATACACATGCATGCACACACGTACACACATATGCATACACACACATACATACACACATATACATATATAGACACACATACATACACACATACATACACATACATACACACATACATGTACACATAGACATACACACATACACATACACATGTAGATACTTGCACATATACATACACGGCATACACACACATACACATACAAATACTTACACATACATACACACATAGACACACACATACACTTGTATGCATACATACACTTACATGCATACATACACATACACATATAGATACTTACACATACATACACACACATAGACACACACATACACATACTCATATAGATAGTTACACATACATACACACACATAGACACACACAGACACATACTCATATAGATAGTTACACATACATACACACACATAAACACACATGTACATATACACATACACATACAGATACTTACACATACATACACACACATAGAGACACACAGACACATACTCATATAGATAATTACACATACATACACACACATAAACACACATGTACATATACACATACACATACAGATACTTACACATACATACACACACATAGAGACACACACATACACTCACATGCATACATACACACACATGCATACACAACACACATACACACACTATATATACATATGTATACACACACATACACACACACATACACACACGCATACACACATACACACACATACACACACGCATACACACACACATACACACACACATACACACACACATACACACATGCATACACATATACACACACATATATACATAAACCCACATATACATATACACACATAGAGACACACACATACACATACACACCCACATAGAGACACACATATATACACTCAAACATACACACATATACACATAAAAACACACATACACACACTATACATACATATGCATATACACACATACACATGTATACATACACATACATACATGTATACACACACATACACACAGTATGCATATATATGCATACACACACATATACATACACACACATAGATACATACACCCACATATATACATACACACATGCATAGAGACACTCATACACATGCACACACATATAGAGACACACACATACACATACATACACATACATACATACATGCATATACACACATACATACACTCACATAACACCTACATACACATACACAAACATATACATACATACACATACATATACATACATACACATACACAAACATATACATACATACACATACATATACATACATACACATACATATACATACATGCATATACACACACATACAAACACACATGCATACACACATACATACGCATATATATATATATATATATATATATATATATATATATATATATATATATATATATATATATATATATATATATATATATATATATATATATATATATATGTATGCATACAAGCATACACATAGATACACATACATACACACACACTACAACATATCATGTTTATAACGAGGCTCCTATCGGGCCAAATGTATAGGCATGATTTCTCCCCGACGTGAGTGTAAGGGTCGGCATAGGCATCGGTGACAAAGCACCGATATAGGCGCCAGTATAGCCGCCAATATAAGCATTAGTATTTCCAACACTCATACAAGTGCCTATACCGGCAGCCTTGCTGGGAGTACCATCGCACATACCACCAACCATGCTAGGAGTACCGATGCTCTTATCGACGACCATATTTGCAAATTTTTTTTGGGGCAGAGTGTATTGTCTCTTGTTACAGCAACATTACCATGATCTTGTGTAGCAAAAGACAATACACTCTGCTAAAAAAAAACCGAGTCCATGTGACGTGTACTCTAATGGCAACCAAAACATGATTTTATAAAGCAAAATATTGTTGGACATAAAAGAGATGAGCAAAATGAACCATGATTAACCATGTACCAAAAAGTTACATATTCCATAAATGAAGCATGTACAAGAGTGTGGCAAACCACTGTCATATATGAGTCAAATACAAAATATGGCAAAGCACTTCCATATAGGAACCAAATACAAAATTATGGTGCACCACTATCATATATGAGCCAAATACAAAATTGTGGCACACCACTGCCATACACATGCCAAGAAGGATCAAAACATCTATATCAACAGTCTTGCAACAAAAAAACATTCAAAAAATGAGACAAATTGACATGATAATTACAAACAACAACTAAAAACACCAAACCAAGTTTATAAGCTCATTACCTCATCATAGATGCTCCCATGAAATGACCGCATCACATCCCTTCAAGTCCTTCAATAGTGCAACCAATCCATGACGATATCCATAAGCCTCCTCAGTTCGTGTTGGGGGATGACCCACTTCCAACTCCTACAACAAATGTGCAAAACATTAGATGAACATACATGACATGCTTAACACAAAAAAATTCAATACACCAATTGATACTTACAAACTGATGAAACTCATGATGCATCATGTCATATCCGCCGCTACCCAAATGTGACAGTCCAACCGTATTTAGATGTGTTGATGTTGCATCTCGCTGCTGGCAATATTGCTTAGGAGTCTACTGCTACTCGTCGTGAATCATATCCCACTCCTCAACATATAACCATACATGCTTTGGTAAGCCTGCTCTAAAAGCATCACGAGCCTTGGATCATCAATGGGACATAACCTCACGTGCCATGTGTTGAATCCACTCTGAGTTCACAATAGGATGCCCATATTTTGGTCGGAACTCCTGATAGATTATCTTTGTGATATAATTTTTACGATCTTTACCATGTTCACTCCATTTCAACATAATAGAGTGTCCAAATTGTATGGAGCAAAGTTGTCGTATACGCTGACGCATGGCCTTTCTGGGGTCGCATCCATCATCGGAGCTCCATCATGGATACTATACACCTTGGAGTCGCCATGGTCATGAGCACCCCAAGGTGTACGTGGTGTACCATGTGGCGTACCTACATCGGAGGTACTCACTCTAGGAGTAGAAGTGAGAGACACAACGTCTGTCACACTACCTCCACAACATCCGCCTCCTACAAAGCAAACTGTAGATCCACTCATGAAGCCTCCTCCTCCAGAGCATGACCTCGACCTACGGGACAGGCTAGCACATGTATCGCGCTGAGGTGTCGAACGCACACGTCTACTACTCGAGCCACTAGGGGATGGCTAAGAAGGTGGTCGTGGTGGAGTCATAAAGCTAAGAGACGTACCTTCAATGGGAGTAGCCCCACCCACAAGAGTGACATCGGTAGGAGTGACGTCGGTGGGAGTGACGCCGGCAGGAGTGACATGGATGGGAGTGAGGCCATAAGCAGTGAGACCTGAGGGAGTGCTAACGTGAGCGATCCAATACTATGATGCAACGGCCATATATGTGGGAGGCACGTGAGATATAAACTCCAAGAACTGCTCCTCTGTCATGGAATGTGGAGTGACTGGAGGATTGTCTCCCATCGTGCTCTATAATAAAATAATTTAAATGATTAGCATATGATAATAAAGGTAATATAGAGAAATAGTAGCGTACAAAAGAACATAACAAACAAAATAAACACGAATTAGTACGTACAAGAGTTTGATTAAAAAATCCTCTATTCTAGCATCCTCTTTGGAGATCTAATGCACAAAGGATATCTATCTCTACATTGGCGACTTCTAGATCTCTTGGTATGCTAGCTTCTTCTTGAACATCATTTCTTGCTTCATCGTGTATCTCGTCTTCTTTAAATACCTCTTTATCTCGGACAATGATCTCTTCCTCCTTGACTACTGAATGAATCTCAGAGTCCACTATAGATGGAGTTTCTTCTATATCTGTGTTCTCACAAATTTTTCTGCTACGTGGAGAGACTTGCAAAACAAATAGCCACTCTGGTTCTTTTGAATCTGGCGTAAAAACAAGTTGCTCACAGTGTTCGGGAAGTACAAATGTATCTCTTTCATCTGTCCATAACTTTGTGGAGTTGACTTGAAGCAAAGCACTCTTATCTCGCCTCACTATCGCATTTCTTCTAGAGGTGACTACGTTGAACCATTTCACATAAAAAACAAAGTAATCAAACTTCTTGAAGGATAGCTTCAAGATATCTTGAATCACTCCACAATAATCTAGTTGGCTTCTTGAGCATTGTCGTCTCTTCCACTAGCTCTACTTTTTTGGAAAAAGTTCACCATCATCCCACTATCAAAAGTAGAGCTATTTTCATCGATTCGTGCAATTCGAAAGTATCATCCATGAGACCAGAGTGCACCGCATTTAGAATATTCCCAATCATATCCCTTGGTGAGTTCTTCTTCTTCTTCAAAGATACCTTCACCTGCTGCCTTTGCTTGTGAAACCACTGTATCTAGCCATCTGCTCGTTGGAAAGGGTGGAAGAGGTCGAAGACTTTCCAAAAAGGGCAAAAATCGAGTGGAACAATTCTTTCAAAATTGATCTCTTTCATTTGCATTTGTCTCCTTCTTTACGTGATATTCATGATCCTCTAGATTTTTGGAGAATATCATGATATCATCGAGATATATTACCACAGAGTCATATGAATACTCTCAAAAGATATCATTCATCATATGTTGAAAGACAATTGGAGAATTTGTGAGACCAAATGGCATAACTACGTATTCAAAATGCCCATACCTTGTTCGAAATGTTGTCTTCCATTCGTCTCCTTCTCTGATCCTAACAAGATTTTAAGCTCCTTGAAGGTTAATTTTTGTGAGGAGCTTTGCTTTTTCGAGGCCTTCCAAGAGCTCTTATATAAGTGGTAGAGGGTATCTGATCTTTATTGTGACTTTATTCAGCCCATGATAGTCTATGCACATTCGGAGAGTCTCATCCTTCTTCTTTACAAATAGGATATGGGGGGCTCCTACAGAAGACTTTGAGTGTTGTAAACCCCTTGGGTAGATTCTCATCAATATTCTTGTGTAATTTTGTAAGTTCCTCTAGGGATAGTCTATAGATTGGTCCAAAGGATGGTTGTGCTCGCTCTTGAAGTTCTATGGCACAATCATAAGGTCTATGCTCTGGGAGGATACCTGGATTCTTCTTTTCAAAAACATCTTTGTTGGGGATGTAAGGGTCATGTGACCTTACCCCCATATTCATATATATACATCATATATAGAACATTGCCTCAACGGAGATCATTGTGTGGGTTTTGAGGCTCCCATGCATGTGTGCACATCTCTCTTATGTTCTCTCTCCTTCTATCTTCTCCTTGCTCCTCTTGTTCTGCACACGAAAGCACTTCATTGGTATCAAAGCTTGTTGAAGGTTGGTGTGCAAGAAGCTTCAATGGAAGCTTAGATCACAAGAGATGAAAGTGTAGGTCGACACTTCTCAACAATTGTTCAGTATTTTGGCCATAACTTGAGCTAGGAAGCTCAAATTGGTGCATTTTAAAGTTTGTGCATAGCTAATATAGAGGGACTACAACTTCACAGAAGAGTCCAGAACCTATTTTAGAGTTCTAAATCACCGAAAATTCAAAAAACATAGATTGATGTAGAAGAAGAATCTACAATCACTTGGACAAAATATCAGTTTTTGGGCCATAACTTGACTTTTACAAGTCGGATTCAAGCGATTCAATTTGTTCTGCGTAGCATGGAAAAGAAGCTACAACTTTTCAAAAGAACACAGTCCAAATTTGGAGTGCTAGATCACCAAAATTACAAAATAGAGAGCAATAGTGCTACAAGTGAAGATGAAATTGACAATAGATTCTTGTTTTGTGTATATATTGAGCTACACACCTCTGATTCATGTATTATATATATCGTTACGTAGCCAAGAAAGAGTTCTTGAAGTTTGCTGAAGAGCCAAAATTCAAATTCAGAGGTTATCATCTCTTAAATAGAAAAACACATAGCAACATATTTTCACAAGAACCCTAATTGGTTTTGGAGGTTCATTTTATTGTGGAACTTCTTTGAGAGAGATTTTTTGGTGTGCAAACTCTTATTTTCAAAGCTTCAAGACATTATCCATGTATGATCACTGTGATAACTCCTCCATATGAGAGTAGAGAATGATCTTATCATGTGTTTGGCATGTGAGATGACATTGTGTTATACCTTTCTTTGAGGTTTATGTCATCATGAGTTTGATCATAGCATTGTCAGTGGATGTATAGTGGCATTGTGATCTCTATCTTGCTTATGCTACTTGATTACGGATTTATGCCACTTGGTTACGGATTTACTTGCCAGTTGAACACATTTTATGAGAGTTCATTTTGGATCTTGGTTGGTACTTGTATCCTTGTTTTTCTTTGTAGGTACATAATCCAAATTGGAGCCTCAGTTGCACATCCATTTGTCACCTTGATTGGCTATTATTTTAGCATATGGTCATTGATTTGATATCTTATTTGCCAGTGTGATTCTTGGCATATATGGATGGTGATTCTCACATGGTTATTTTGGTTCTAGAGTCCATTTTACAGAGGAGATGTTGTCAAAATTTTGATGGTTTTTATGCTAGAAGAGAGCTCTAGTGGATCTTGAAGCTTATGCGATAGCTTTGGATCATTGTTTATCTCCATTCACTTGGACTTGGCCAAAGGTTATTCGTGAGAGATTGGATCATCTTGCAGGATTCATTCTTGAGTGAGACGTGTATCACCATTGTATTTGTGTGTATTGTTAAACTATTACTAGGATAAGGCTGCCACTAGGTTCTTGGGATGGTCAAGGGTCTATATTACAGAGGCCTTATATGTATTTTCCCAATTCAAACATTCACTACACTGTGTTTTTCATTACTTTACATTGACTATTCCAGTAGACTTTAACTACTAATTTCATCAGTAAGTTAGTCAACGTCAATGAAGTGTTCGCCACAATGAAATACACAGATTTCATTACTGACGATTAACGCACCACCACAATTAACTTATACTTCACCAATGAATGCAGGACATAGACAAGATCACCACATTAACTCAGTACCCAAAACAGTAAGAGAGTAGTATAACTATATGAGTAACTTGCATTGGAATCAATCCGCATGCACACTGCCCAGACCCATAGTCCGGCATGTCCTCTCTGCCCCTCACTTCCACGTGCTCTTTCATTATCAAAGGGTTACAACTATTATGCTACATCCTTTCGATGTGAATCCTTTCCAATTACATTTCCTACTAATTATAATTACGTCACGATGGCCTAACAGTGGCACGCACAGTGGACTCGAACCCAGAATTAATGTATTACAAAAAAGAGCTAAGAATCCTCAGTGATGCCCTGAATATACATGGCACGGGCTAATTTAAATATACGGGATATTTTTTGTTTCAAGGACTCTAACATTTCTTGGAGAACATGCGGTTCTACCAAATTTGTATTGGTACGCACTGAGCTAGAAGCAATGGCTTGGGAAAGCAAAATTTCACTCTGATTCTGCAAAAAAGCTTCTTGTAGATAAAAGTCGTTGGCCAGGGTTGTATCTCTGTGTAACTTGGCATCAACAATTTCTGCATCAATGCGAGACAGACAATCCTGCTGAATACCGAGTTGCTTTTCTCTTCAATCCAACTCTTGCTGTTGAAACTGCATTGTCCGAAAAAAATTCTGGTGTTCCTTTTGTATGGCCTCAATTTATTTCTTTAACTTAGTTGTACGTCCAATCTCCTCGTCCAATACTTGACATTTTTGAAACAATTCTTTTGTTACTTTGTTCAGCTCTGCTTCACCTTGTAGCACCTTGTCACACAATACCTTATAGGCCTGTTCAACAGCTACTAAATTGGTGCGAGCGTTGGCTAACTCACAATCGAGAGCTTTCATGGCATCATCTTCATTTATCACTGCCTGTTTGAGTAGGGCAATCTCCACATCTTTGGCTGCAATAATCTCATCCTTCACTGTTACTTGTTCCTATAATGGACATGCATTGGCTTTGACCACCAAAATGTCTTCCTGTAGAGGAGCGATATCAGCTTCCAACATATCCGCTTTTGCTTGATATTCAGTGCAAGTAGACTATTGAGCATCATGCAATTGAGTAGGGAGTTGCTTGGATAAGTGCAAGAGGAAGTCACTAATCTGCGATAACTAGGCAAACACATCCGGTACTAAAAAAGTTGATAATGGTCGAGAGAGTTTAACAAAGACTGTAGCTGAAGACGAAGGTGGAGAGTAATCGGGAGAAGAGGGAACAGGGTGAGAGTGGGATATTTCCACTGAATGAGTAGGAGATGAAGGGTGTATCGGAGGACTAAGAGGTAAGGGAACTCGAGAAGGTGAAGGAGGAGGGGTTACTAGGTGTGCAATATGGGTATCATCAACCGTGACCTTCGGTGAGGATGGAGGCGCATTGGAGGCCACGTTATCTGGTTGGGCTTCCTAATGAACAAGGGACTCAACGATATGCACCTGTGTGGTTTGATGAAGGGTTTCCACCACTATGCCCTACGCTATGTCAGGAACCTCCTTCTTTTGTTGATCGACCGTCTTGGTGTGTTGAGTGTCTTCCATAACTATATCTTTGACGGTTTGATCTTTAGGTGAGGGTGGAGCGAAAGATGCATGAAAAGATGAGCTTGTGTCTTGAAGGAGTACTTTAGTGGAAGAAACATGGGCTTGACTCTGAGAAGGTCTAACTTTCCTACGTTTCTCCAGGAAAAACTGAAAAAGATCTTCATCGTCATCTTTCTTCGCGCAATAGAAGGGTATTCGTCGAAGGATTTGGAACAGGGTGAACGACACGGAGGAGAAAGGAAAGAAGGTGAGGTACCTGGGTACGGGGACAATCACCTTTGGCTAACTATCACACAATGGTTTGACACTCACGATGAATGCGCCGAAAGAAAAACAACGCCCAATTAACAGATTCTCGAGAAGCAGCATCAATCAAGGAATAGAATGGGTGAGATATACCATAAGTACGTTTTTGGAGATTGAGGGCAGTTACCAAAAATTGAAGGGCGGAACATTCTAGTTCGGGTCGACACAGGATGGCGAACTCGTTGGAGGAATATCGAGGAAATAACTGCTTCATCGTTGCCATTAGGAGCAGAGGAACCTCAATACGTGCATCTTGGGGAAGATGGAACCTTTCGGCTACAGTCTTGAGAGTAATGATTATGCATGGATTCAGACAAGTAAGAGGCCAACACGTTTCGTCTGGGGGGTATCAACAATAGCTGTAATCACTTGGGTGAAATAGGGATGACATTCGACCGAATGCCAAGGCAACGTAGTGAATGCCAGCAACCCGCGAGGACGAAGGAATTTGCTTAGGTCTGAGGAGAGATCGGCACGGAAGGTGGTGATATTTGCAAGAGATTCCATGGCGGGGGAGCGTAAGTCAAATACACAACGATATTATGCAGAATACATAGAGCACATGGACTCAATAATGAAGAGGACGAGGACATCAGTTAAGTAAAAAAAACATAGAGTGAAAGCGCAGGTATAAAATGCAATCATCACTGGTGAAGGGAAACATGCATGCATGATGACGACATAAGCGCATTAAGAAATTCCCAATCGTGGAGAGCGGTGATGGAGCACAGATAAATAAGCAAAACAGGAAGATTACGGTCAGGTGGTCAACCAAAACACGTGTAGTGTAGACAGTGGTCAAATATACAAAACAAACATGATCCAAATGAATATAAATAAAACCGACACAAAGTTAAGAGGAAGTAGACGACATGCAAAATGACAAAGTTTCGATCCATTGATGGGTTTAGGGAGTAGAGTACTAGTTAAAGTAGATAACCAAAAAGTAGCCGGATCGATCTGTTCTACAATACGATAGGGACCGAACCAACAAAGTTTGAACTTGACGACCGAACAATTAGACTTAGCATTGTAAAAAAGAACCAACTTTCCTTTGGTAAAGACAAGAGTCCTGAGGAATCGATCTGGGTTTTAGCTTGCCGAAGTTGAACTTCTTGAAGAACCAGAAAACTTTCAAGACGTTGTTCGTCCAAGGACTGCAACACTTCTTACCGGAAAGGGAAGGAATCTTCGAGTAATAACTTATGTTCCAATGCCACACGTAAGCTAGGTACCACCAATTCCATAGGTGCAATTGCATCCAGACCATATGCCAATTTAAAAGGAGTACTTCCTGTAGCAACTTTATAAGTAGTGCGGTAAGCCCATAAAATCGAAGGAAGGAATTGATTCCATCGCTTCGGACATTCCAACACAAGTTTCTTTAGCATGTTAAGAAGGGTTTTATTGGTACTTTTGGCCAATCCATTTGCACGAGGATAGTAAGGGGAACTTAATTTATGGAAAATTGTGAAGGTTCGGGTGAGCACTTGCATTAAGGTGTTAGCAAAATGAGTACCTTGATCAGAAACAGTCTCCAAAGGGAGCCCATAACAAGGAAAAACATCACACATCAAACATTTAGCGACCACCAAAGCAATTGCTGACTGTAATGCCTAGGCTTCGGCCCAACGAGTGGCATAGTCAGTACAGGCAAGAATATACCGATGATTGGTGACCGTAGCACAAGGCGTAATGGGACCAATAAAATCCAATCCCCGCTTTTGAAAAGGCTTAAGAGGAAGGACACGCTGAAGAGGAAAATGATGCCGTTGTAAAAGTTGTCAAGATCATTGGCAAGCATCACATTGTTGGACATAAGTAGCAATATTGCGATGCATAGTGGGCCACCATAATCCACTATGCAAAATTTTCCGATATGTAAGATCTATTGAAAAATGGCCACCGGATGGAGCAGAATGAGCCATTATAATTACAGAAGAAACTTCATGTGGTGGGATACATCATAAAAGCACGCCAGATGGGTCCATATAATACAATTTTCCCACAATTATGCAAAATCAAGGACTACACATGGCCAATTTACGGGGAGAAGATGTTGAAGTATTATTCGAGGGACATCCATTGGTTAGAAAAATCATAAGGGTATCATAATACGAAGGTGCCACACGTAGCACCTAGGAATTATCTCGACCCGAATCAGTCACATAAATGGTTGGAGTGGTATCATCAATACCATCGAGGAGCTCATCGGAATCAAATCGAGACAGGAAATCGGCAAGAGCATGCGTTGATCCCGGGCGATGTACAACCTCATAATCAAATTCTTGTAGCAACAACACCCACCATGCTAATCTGCCCCCTAAATGTTGTTGGCGTACAAGATAGACCAGAGCCGCATGATCCACATGGAAGGTAAATGTGCATCCCAACAAATAATGCCGGAATTTTTTCACCAAATAAACTAAACCAAGGCATTGGCGTGCAATCACAGAATAATTCCATTCAACAACGGTTAATCATTGACTAGCATAATAAATAGGGCGAAACCACTTGTCTTGTTGCTGCATTAACACACTGCCTATTGCAATGTCAGATGCGTCCACGAAGACATGGAACGGGAGTTACCAATTCGATGCTTGCAGAATAGGAGCCTATGTTAAGAGCGTTTTCAGGCGCTCAAATGGAAGTTGGCATTCCTACGTCCAAGCAAACTGTCAAGGATTGCTAGTAATCAGACGATTAAGTGGTATAGCCACATGAGCAAGCCACCGAAGATGTCATCCATGCCATCGTATTTGTCCAAGGAATCTCATAACTTCCTTTGGTGTCATAGGGGAAAGTGCGTTCAACATTGCGCTCACTTTATTAGGGTCCACTTGAATGCCCTGATGTGAAATAATATGACCAAGCAATTTGCCACGAGACACTGAAAAGACGGATTTGTTGGGATTTAAGCAAAGATGGAACTCCCGGCACTTGGAAAAGAAGCAATGTAGGTGATAGAGGTGAGCTGATGCATCACCCGATAACGAAAAATCATCCAAATACATCCGCATAAACGTAGTTAAGTAGGGAGAAAAGATTCCCTGCATGCATCGTTGAAAGGTGTTGGGAGCATTGCGGAGACCAAACCACATCACCATACAAGCATATATGGCCCAATTCGTAATAAACACAGTCTTTGGAATATCCATTTCAGCCGTGCGTACCTGATTATAGCCACTATAACCATCCACAAAAGAATACATTTCTCATCTGGCAACATCATCTAGCATGGTATCCAGGAAGGGAAGTGGAAATGGGTCAGGCACCATTGTTGCATTCAGCTTCCGATAATCCACACAAATGCGTGATTGCTTATTTTTCTTTGGGACAATAACAATAGGGGAAATCCATTCAGCATGCTCACTGGGAACAATGAAGCCTACTTTCAACAAGCGATCCGATTCAACTTTCACTTGTGCAGCATAATTGGGATTCATTCGATAACTTGGTTGTTTAATTGCCGAAGAATCCGGTTTCAGCATCACATGGTGTTGGTAGATACGAGGGTCCAATCCTTTCATGTCGCGATAATCCCACGTGAGTACATCAGCAAATTCCTTCAACAGTTGTAGTAAATCGTCTTGAAAAGTTTTTGGTAAACCATCCTTAAGCTTGAATGGACGCAGATTAGCCTCATCTCCCAAATTAGAAGTGATTAGTTGATCTTCCATTACATAAAACTGTCAGGGCATGGAGATATCCTTAGGCGGATAGAGTAATTGTTGCAGATTAGTGGCATCCAAAACCTAATTCGTAATTGGTTCCAATCCTTTGGTAAGGAGAACTACCGTACAAGCGGCCAGAGTCTAATTATCCACGATGGCTTGTAAATTTACGGTACCCAACACTAACAAATCCTGGTTAGCATTTAGAAAAGCTTCTTCTTCATCATCGGAAAGACCATCCAACATATGCACGGGTTCAGCCATGTAAGGTCGAGCATGAAGGTCACAAGGCTTCATATCATCCAAGGGTACCACATATTTCCGGTGATTGCTTCTGAAAATAAGTTCGTGTGCAGACCAATCCTGTAACACTTTTGCTTGTTTCAACTAGAGCCTCCTGGATAGTAAGTTGTAATCCAAAATTGATTCAGGTAATTCCAAAACAACAAAAGTCATTTTGAACACTGCTCCCTGTACGATAATGGGTATATCACGCACCAAACCCACTGGATGTACCCTAGATTGATTAGCCATTCTTACAAAAAACTGTATTGGTTCGATCTGAGTCCATCCTAACTTTTTATAGAGTGCATCTGTAACAATATTAACACTTGAGCCTCCGTCAATTAATACTTGTGTAATTTTGTGGTTTTTATACCAAAACGTAATTAAAGGAACAACATGGTCCACCATAGAATCAAGTTCCGGAATGATGGTTGTTGTAACAAGCGTGCACGAAGATCCTGGACTAATTTGTTGCCGAAATTGTTGTCGCATACCAGGGACCAATGCTAATAGTTGCCCCAACGGTATCATGAGAGATGCTTTCGATAAAATATTCCACATAGAATCAAGATTCAACATACCCGGTATTAAGTCTGGTGTGTCCTCCGATGGCCATTGGACCAGATTCCTATCTTTCGGTGGTGTATTCTGTACTGCTTGCTGGACCACTAGTATCGGATCGGGAAAAACAGTTGGTTCTTGACTTGCCCACGTGCTAGCTTTAGTAAACATTCTCTGTTGTTCTCAAATGCCTGGCTCAAAAATCTCAGTAGCTCTTGCAACTTCTTACCGGACTGTGTTTGAACTGCTGCTGTGGTATCTATCGTTGAGATGTATACCATATTTTCCATTGGATGCTATCGTTCTTTTCTTCGCTTATCATATTCAAACGCTTCTTTGCAATATCTACGGATATGTCCAATTTTGCCACAAAAATGGCATCTTGGCGGTGGGAGAGATGCACCTTCACCCGATTGGCCTGAATTCCAATGGGTCTGTCCAAAACTATTTGGTCGTGGTCCTATGTAGGTTTTGTAAGTTTGATAAGAGGTATTTCTCAAATGCGGTGGTACATAGTGGGTAGCCTGTTGTCCCTGCTCTTGTATTATGGCATTTAAGGTCGGTCTGGTCTTCACTTTGGCATTATATGAACAAGTGTCGAAGGAATGACTCGCCATATTACAAATAACATAGTACATTTGATTTAGTGCACACATTGAAGTGGTATGTCTCAGATTCTTACATTTGGTGCAATATACTTGTTTCAGTGGGTCATTGTTCGTACTCTTGGAAGCCTTTAACCAATCCAAATCTTCAGTAAAACCACCAATCTTATGCTCCAACTGTAATGCCATGGCAATGACTGCATCCAAGGTCATGCCACCCACACATCGTATAATCATAACTTGTTTGAGTTGGGGGTTTAATCCATTGATGAACCATTGGGTAATCACATCATCCAGTAGATTAGCATGCACCGGTGGCAGCTGACATAGATGAGTGTTTTTCTTTAATAAAAAACGTTGTAAAAAGGCATTCTTAACATTGTCATATTGACCGAAAATGATTAATATCATATTCGGTTAACCAACGAGCATCAACATCATCCACCTAGAAATCCACCAAATTTCGTATACATAACTCCGACAGGTACCAGCCATAGGGTATGATCTGTTGTTGTTGTTGTTGTTGTTGTTGTTGTTGGTGGTGGTGTTGCTGCTGATGTTGTTGCTACGTACTACTCATGTTGTCTAAATCAAGAGGAAGTATCACTTCGGAATTACCTGAACAAGTTGATCCTGATTGCTACTATATCATATAGCCACTTTGCAAATTCTCCAGTCGTATGTTATCATTGAGTCGATCACACACATCTAAATTCAACTGCTATTCTTCGCATTTCGTGTCTAAGATGAACTTTTCACCAAAAGTTTCATCCACTAATATACTAGTTTCACCGAAATCAGAACAAAACATTAGACTGTCACTCACCAAACTATCACTGGAATCAGCGACTACTTCACTGACTGTACTTTCAGCAGATGGAATCGGTTGAACTTCTGGTATACTCCGTAGTCCTTTTAACAAGAAAATACTGAGGTGCCACTCCACTAGCCTGCATATCCCGCTTTCCTTCCGACGATTTTCCTTCACCACTACCGCCGGAGGGCATTCCCAATGCACTAGGAACTTTCCAGGGATGCTGATCACTTCTGTACTTCGGGTAAGATTCTCCAAAATGCGTTATAGGCATATATCATAGGATTCTTTCATCCAACCTTAATCTGATCTTATATTACTGGGATAAGGCTGCCACTGGGTTCTTGGGATGTTCAGGGGTCTGTATTATAGAAGCCCTATATGTATTTTCCCAATTCAAACATTCATTACCTTACATTGACTATTCCAATAGACTTTAACTACTAATTTCATCAGCAAGTTACTCAACGTCAACGAAGCGTTAGCCGCAACGAAATACACATATTTCCTTAGTGATGATTGAATCATCACCACAATTAACTTATACTTCACCAATGAATGAAGGACATAGACAAGATCACCACATTAACTCAGTACCCAAAATAGTAAGAGATCAGTATAACTATATGAGTAACTTACACTGGAACAAATCCGCAGGCACACCGCCTAGACCCACAGTCCGGTGTGTCCTCTTTGCCCCTCGCTTCCATGCACTCTTTCATTATCAAAGGGTTCCAACCATTATGCCACATCCTTTCGATGTACGTCCTTTCCAATTACATTTCCTACTAATTATAATTACATCCCGACAGCCTAACAATATTATTATTAGTCTTTTGGCATATGTATTTGCCATTATCTTTGATTGGATCACTGATAGGTGGTGACATGTTACTCATTATTCTTTTGCTCTTGGTTATCTTGTTTGATTGCTCAATTTATAGGGGATACTCTGTCGAAAATTTTCTAGGATTTTTTCACATCTACTTGGTCAGTTTTGAGACTTGGTGAGCATGCTTATGCTCATGGTTTTATGTGCATGCTAGATGCATGGTTATGTGACACGTGGTTAACATGGTTTTTTCTCCAGCAATACATTTGTGATGTGAGTTATGCATATGAATATCCAAGTGTGATCCTATTGGTGATAGAGTATTGTTTCTAGTCTCTTGTTATATTTACAGTCTCTTGGATTGCTAGCATGGTGTCTTCTCGACTTGATGGCACTTACTTTCCGAGATGGAAAGATCAGATGTGGCATACATTGGTTCATGCAAGATTACCCATGTATGTGCATAGAGATGCATAGAGGCTTAGTGACATGCCCGACCATGTATGGATGGATATGGATGCATTGGTCAGCTCCACTATTCAATTACAACTTATGGATTCTATATATGAGTCTGTTATGTATGAGGAGAAGAGTAGTGCATTATGGCAGAGACTACATGACATGTATGCGAGTCCATTGACTCATGTGAGACATAGGTCACATCAACAACTTGGATGTTTCACTATGGTCGTGAGGGCCATATTTGACGATGTTGCTTCAGGCGGATACGATGATGACATCAAAGATATGCACGTGATGCAGGTCAGGTAGTGATTTCATGAGAGTCTATAGTAGTTGATTATGCTAGTGATGGTGATGTCACTTTCTCCTATGGTTCATCTCAAGATTCCTCTTGTTCATTGGATAGCACACATGTGGCTTGGTTGCTTGATGCATAGCCGGTTTTCATGTTACTCCACATTATGAGTGGTTTTGTCAATTCTCAGGTGAGAGTCATGAATGTGTGCACTTGCTTGATGGTAGGATATATGACATTGAGGGTGGAGGAGATGTATGCCTTATGCTACCTAGTGGAGCATCACTTATACTCAGACATGTACGCTATGTGCCTTCATTCCCTATGATTTTGATTTCAGTTAGCCAGTTATAGGAGAGCAAATGTTATGCCTTCCTTGGTGAGCATCAATTTTAGTTGTAGTTGGGATAGCTTATGCTTGTCAAAGGTGCTAGGATTGGGCACATGTAACCACTGCAAATACTTCATGTGAGAGACATCTCGTCTGAGTGGGAGTTCAGCCTTATGTGCAATGTGAGACTCATCATGTCTCATTTTGTCTACCTATAGATAAGTCTATTGACATTCTTGATGCACATGTATGTCATGATTCTGATGCTCAAACGGATGCACATGTAGAGCATACTTTGGATGCTCATGATGCTTATGGAGAGCATGATTGTTTTGATCATATGGATACTCTTATGGAGCACACTTCAGATGATTAGTTGGATGCTTTAGAGCATGATGTGGATGCTCTTGTAGAGCATTGTGATGATACTCAGTTAGATTTTGATCATCAATTGATCTTGGTGTTGATGCTCTGCAGTTAGCTCATGTGGAGCATGATGATACACTTGGTGTGGTAGAGCAAGATAGCTCTTATGATAAACGATTGTCACTCTAGCACAAGTACCAACGTGAGGAGATCCACCTCATAATTGTCAATCCGTGGAGACATGAGGACTAGTATGACGACTATGAGCAAGTGATGGCACAAGTGCGTGAGTGAGAAGCACACAAGCATGCACACATATACACACACACGTGCACACAAGGCAAGAACAAAGAGAGGAACAATGGAGTTCTTTGTATTACTCAAAAAGTCTCTTACAATAGTTCAAACTCTAACAAGCTAACCTCAAAAATGAGCTCTCTATCTCTTTTTATAGTTTTTGACTAGCTTTGGTCTTGTCGAGACCTAGTGTCCGGCATAGTTAAAAATTAGGTTCCAGGGCTTATTTGAGGGTTCAAACGAAGTTTAAAAATTATGAAAATTGGTATGTAGCTACTTCTAATACTCCTCAAGCTTGAGGACTCCTTGGCTTGAAAAAAATGGAGTATAATCTACAAAAAACCGTATTTACAATGTTCATGTAGTGATGAAAATCACTATTAGAAAGGATTAATTTTTGGAAAATTTGTGTGGCCTTAATTGCCGAATCTTCTTTGACTACTTTGTGTTGAAATGAAAGGACTACTCCTACTCTACTCACATGCACACATCTAACAAGCTAAGGAGGAAGGAACAAAAGATAACAAAACATAATGAAATTAAAATAGAAATGACTTACATAAGATGCTCTATGAGCATGGTGACTCCATGAGCAGAGTGAGGGCACTCTTGCCAAGAGCTTGAGTGAATGGTTTGTGTGGAGTGAAAGGAGGACTTGTTTATATGGAGTTTGGGAGAATTCCCTTGCATGTGGGATATATGTGCTTGCATGAGAATAAAAGTGAGTTGGGACAAAAGGGTGGAGCATGGAACTCTCAACACCCCCCCTCCATGTGATGAACCTTTTGTTTTTAATATGGGGACTAGTGATATATGGGATCACTTAGTCCATTGATTTTTAGGATCTAAGGACATATGGGATCCTTAGATATATTCTTGGACATTTGAGATCCAAGTGGTTTTGTTGGGATCTAGGGACATATGGGATCCCTAGACATGTACAAGGGTTTACATCATGGTATAGGTAGTGGTTTTGATCTTTGTAGCCTTTTAGATCTTTTGTTTGAGGTCCTTTGAGCTTTGGCCCTTTGCTCCTTTGTTGTAGCTTTTGAGGTCCAATGTTGGGATCTTTGACTGGGTCCTTTCTCTTTGTGTTATAGAGGCCTTTCAATTCTTTGTTGTTGGAGTGGTTGGTATCCCCTCTTTACATATCTTAAGCCTTGCAATGAGCTTTAACATCTTTGATATTTGAGCTTGACTTATAGTGGGCTATATGAGTGCTTTGGGTAGCTTTCATGATAGGAGGTAGAACGAATGCATAGGTTTAAGACTTCATGGCTTTGGGAAGGTCCTACCATGTTTATACATGGTGGTGTCTAATCCCTTACAAGGAACCATAAAGAATCTTTTGTTTATACACTCATTTGAATTCTCTTACAAAAAGAACATGCCTCGAATAGAAATAAGTGGAGAGATATTCTGTGTGACCCTTCTTTCAATGTATGCAATGAATAATGAGTGCCACCTAAACATCATCCTCTACGTAAGATTCTATCCAGATCCTGTATGCGTGGCATTACTGTCAACATACAATGCACAATTTTTGATAGACATATGTTCAATGAACCCAAAGGACGTGGCATTGTTGACATCATTGCTTATGTAGTTTCGCCCTCTCTGCAACTTTCTGCCGCTCAAGATTATGAAGTGTTCCAGAGTCTGCATTTAATAAGTCTGCCCGAATAGGCTTGTCTCTTTTCTTTTAATGTGCAGATCTTTTGGTGGATTCTCTCTATTTCTCTCCCTTTCTCTCATTCGAAGTTTTAGCCTAGCACAGCAGCACGTCAACCTCTTTATCAGTGTGTCAGTCTCTCTATCTCTGCCATTGTTGGCAGTAGCCAGAGGCATAGAAGACACGGAAGCATGTGAAGACAGAGCATAACAAAGAAGCAGGGAGTTAGTCAAATCATTTTTTCAAAGACTTATATTTTATAAATACATTTCAAAACCTCCAACAGTGATTTTCATCACTTTTGTACCATATGTAACATAGAAAAACCCTTTTTGTAATTTATAGCTCCATTTTGTGCAAGCCGAGGAGTCCTCGAGCTTGAGGAGCTTAGGTAGAACATACATACCAATTTTGGTTATTTTTAGATACCGTTTACCCTTTCAAATAGCACCTAGAACCTATTTTTTAACTATGCCGGTCACTAGATGTGAAACCGGTCAAAACTAGTCTAGAATCTATAAAAAGAGCTAGAGAGCTCATTTTTGAGGTTGGATAGTGCTTAGAGCTATTTTGAGTTTGTAATTGAGATGTTGAGCAATAGAGTTGATTTCCTACCTTCCATTGTGGCTTGCTTGTCTCTTCATTGTGTGTGTGCATCTCTATGCTTCTCACCTTCACTCTCACTTCATCTCACATTCACGATCTTCATATCACTCCTATCTCTTCCACGGATTGACATTAAAGAGGTGGAGATTCTTAACGTGATTCTCACCATTGTGCTAGAGCAACACCAAATTTGGCGCCGTTGCCGAGGATGAAAATCACTGTTGGAGGTTTTGAAATGTATTTATAAAACATAAGTCTTTGAAAACATGATTCGACTAACTCTCTACTTCTTTGTTATGCTCTGTCTTCACATGCTTCCGTGTCTTCTATGCCTCAGGCTACCGCCAAATTTGGTGTTGCTCTAGCACAATGGTGAGAACCACGTTAAGAAGCTCCACCTCCTTAATGTCAATCCGCGCAAGAGATAGGAGTGGTATGAAGATCGTGAATGTGAGATGAAGTGAGAGTGAAGGTGAGAAGCATAGAGATGCACACACACATACACACACAACCAAGAGACAAGCAAGACACAATGGAAGGTAGGAAATCAACTCTATTGCTCAAGATCTCAATTACAAACTCAAAATAGCTCTAAGCTCACATTAGCCAACCTCAAAAATGAGCTCTCTAGCTCTTTTTATAGATTCTAGACTAGTTTTGACCGGTTTCACATCTAGTGACTGGCATAGTTAAAAAATAGGTTCTAGGTGCTATTTGAAAGGGTAAACGGTGTCCAAAAATAACCAAAATTGGTATGCATGTTCTACCTAAGCTCCTCAAGCTTGAGGACTCCTTGGCTTGCACAAAATGGAGCTATAAATTACAAAAAGGGTTTTTCTATGTTACATATAGTACAAAAGTGATGAAAATCACTATTGGAGGTTTTGAAATGTATTTATAAAATATAAGTCTTTGAAAAAATGATTCGACTGACTCCCTGCTTCTTTGTAATGCTTTGTCTTCACATGCTTCTACGTCTTCTATGCCTCTGGCTACTGCCAACACCCCCCTCCCTCTCGCTTCTGTCGTCCTCGACAGAACCTTGTTGTGAGGTCTATCGGATGTATTTCTGTAGGAGCTCCTGAGCGAGGGTGTGTTTTGATATTCGAATGCCTCGGGCCAGATTTGCCTCGAGTTTCTCCCAATCAATGGGCTGCAGTTCATCGGATGGTAGGAGTCGATAGTGCGTGGAATATACCATCTGTTCACAGGCAAATAGTTGAAGTAAATGCGTAGGCCTGCTGATGAACACTTCCGAATGGTATTCCCAGAAATCGGTTGTGAATATTTCTTCGAAAGTCTGCTTATAGCACGCCGGTAAGTACTTGATTCTACAATGCTAGGCATAACACACCCGAAGCGATGGGGTTGTACTCGTGTCATAAGCTAAATCGAGATTGCCATGCTCGAAACCCAGGGTATTCACATGGGGTGCCTTGACGCGACGGAATACTTTGAAAACCATCTGCATCATGTCAAATATTTTGACAGTCATGTGTGCTGCTATATCGTCCATATGTTTTAAGCGAGGGAGCCAGTGGCAAATTGTTGTTATCATGTATCCAATCGTAGGTGGTCCAGTGGGTGACCTGAAGTATGGGTAGTTTAGGCAATCTTGGCATTGCTTGTTGTTCTATACTTTTATAGCAAATGCCTTCCAGGAGCGGCGACGTGGCACTGGTCCGCAACATGGGTTGTATTTTAAGTGTAGTGGTGCCTTAACCCAAGTACTCATCATCTCTGGATATGCTTGTAATAAATCTTGGCGCCAATCTGGTTGATAGATTTCTCCTCGGAGCGCATCTGTTGGCAAATCGTCAGGCTCAAACTCAGTAGCGTGAGAGGGTTTCTTGCCTATTTCTTTCTCTATGGCCAATTGATATTCCACCATTAACATAAAGTAAGGCTTGTATTGTAGCTTGTGCCCTGATATGTATCTGCGAGGGGCCAAATGAGCAAAATAAGGAGACTGTAAAATTCTTTTTTCAATCATTGCCATGGCGTGTAACTGTGCCTCTACCCTTGCTGAGTGGGTTGTTCCAAGTTCTTCTATTGTCTTCATCCATGCGGGAGTTGGAAGTTCGAAAGTCGTCTGGCCTTCGGCGGTGACTCGTCCGCCTGGGATGGGTTGGGGTTCATATGCTTCTTCAAAAGCTTCCTCCATCGGAATAGTGACTGTTTCTTCCTCTGTTGGTAGTTCTATTGGGGAGTCTGGCCTAGGGAGTGCTTCATATAGGGCTATCTGTGATTGAAGAGTTGATACCTGGGCTTCCCATCTATGTTGTGCTAAGTACAACTGATCAATTATCCAGCTTGCGAGATCAACTCTTTGTGGCCCAGTACATGCTAAATATAAACCAAATTAGATGCGTTTGTGGGGCATGGTGAATCGATCATGAGCGGGGAGATTGCATACATATCCTCAACGGTTTAGAGAGCTCAGGTGAGATTGCTGAAATATCTTCCCACTTAGTAACATCCCCACGTTTCATAGGCTCTGGAATTAGCCTTTCTCGTTCTGTCGGCGTATGCGTTCCATGTATCTTAATAGCAGCTCTAATCAAATCTTTAGACAGATAAAACTTCTTATATGGCGGATCATTTACCAAAGATGAAAAAATGAATGTTTCTGGCAAATCTTTGTTCTCTGAAGTTGTCAATGTTGTTACCAAGTAGAGCATCTGTAGAAATCCGGTTTAGGCAAAGGATCACTGAAATATTCTATGAAGCCTGCTCTTGCCCAAACATGCATTAAGTCTTCTCTGTTCAGTAGTCCTTTGAATTCTCTTGAGAAAAATTGGTACTTTCCCCACGTGCGGTGATCAAAAGCCAAATTGGCCTCAAAAATGAAATCTGCATCCGCCAATGGGCCTGCTAATCCTTGGAACCAATGAGAGTTGCGATGAATCTTTTCAGTGTAACCCCTAGGAGGGTCGTCAATCAGCATAGGTCCTGGAAATCCTTGAAATTCCGGTGGTTGTGCCGTCGGATGGGGCTCCACGAGTAGTTCACCAATATTGGCCATGGGGACACTAGGGCCAGCTTCAGATGGTCCTTCTGCCTGCATGATGAGTGATGCAAGTGCGTAGAAGATCTGCTACAAAAGATTAACACATTAGTATGGAAATTAATCATGATCCCATTAAAGTGAGACCGCAATCCCTTTCCATAACCGATGTGTAACCCGTGTAGCCGAGTGTTGTGATGTGGTTTATGGAATGATTGTTGCAAAACTAGTGCAGGTCTCAAGACACCTACATGCTTCAGATAATGCATGCATTTTTTGATGAGGTGTTATTACAAGTGATGTTGGGTTATAGTGTGTGGATTTGTACAAGGTTTAGGTGTGGGTGACTTATTACAAGGGTCTTGTTTAGTCGGGATGGGAGTAATGTGAGATAAGGGGGTCGAAGAAGTCCTCCTTACACTTCTTTGCCAACATGAGTCGTCTAAGCATATCCTCAGTAAGAGGTTCCTAATATAACTTGACTCTACAGCCACTAATGTAATTAGGCATTATGTCTCCTTCTAAGGTGGCTAATTGTACTGCTCCACTTGTCGAGAGTCTATTAATGATCATAGGTCCATAACCTCGCTTTTCTAACTTTCGTGCATGTTGTTTCAACGTATATACTAGGAATAAATCTTCTTCTTTTAAGCCTTCATCTTTCACATGCGCATCAAAATATGCTTTTTGTCGCTTCTTTGCTGCATATATTCCTGTTGTTTCTTTCAGCTTGGTTTCTCCTAATCGTTCCAAGTCCATTATTCTTGCTGATAATTCATGGCCGGTCCACTGATATTCTTGTGCAACCTTAAGGGTCGGTATCAAGAAGTCCAAAGGAAGCATAGCATTTTGACCAAACACCATCTGAAAGGGAGTTGCATTGAGTACGGTCTTGTAGGCCACTCGATATGCCCAAACAACGTGGTGTAACTGTTTGTCCCAATCTGAACGTTTGTTGTTCACGAGTTTCGTCAGTACGTTACAAAGGATCTTGTTAGTACTTTCTGCTTGACCATTGGCCTGAGGATGATATGGTGTGGATTTCTTCTGAATCACCATAAAATCCTTTAACAAGTATTCAATGACTTGATTTAGAAAGTGAGTTCCTCAATCTCTCACTAACTCTATAGGCAATCCATATCTTGTAAAGACATTTTCAAATAGAATTTTGCAGTTGTGTGTGCATCATTCTTTTTCGTGGCTTTTGCCTCTACACATTTGGTAAGATAATCTGTCGCAACAATAATGTATTCAGCATGTGTACCTTTAGCAAGGGGGTCAATGGGTCCTACAAAGTCTATACCCCACTTAGAAAATTCACGTCCACCCATCATGGGTTTCAATGGCATTTCATCTCTGCGAGTAGCAAATTGAGTTCTTTGGCACACATCACAACTCTTAACATAGGTATGTGCATCCATGTGAAGAGTGGGCCACCATAATCCTGCAAAGAGGATGGCTTTGATTATCCTGTCGGGTCCAAAATGACCTCCTGCAACACCTTGGTGTGCAGTCTCTAGCAAATAATCACTTTCATGAACACATTGTCTTCTTAAGTATCTGTCTCCTCATCGTTTGTATAGATTGTCGCCAATAAGTGAATAGTCTTGAGCTTCTTGCTCTAGACTTCGTTGTCGTGCTAAAGTCATTCCTTGAGGGAATGTGTTCGTCCTCAAGTATGTCACTAAGGGTTCACTCCATTCTGGTGTGAGAGACATGTGATATAATGTAGCATGTTCTACTAGTGGTCTTTCACAACAAACAGGGCATTCTTTACACAGCTTGTAGACATCTACTTCCATTGAAGGCCAACAATCTTGAGAGGTGGTCAGCTCTAAGATGTGTCTTTCCTTTCTTGACTACTACTTCAAAGTACTACTCCATGAGTAATAGAAACCAACGTATTAATCTTCCCGTGATACATGGTTTATTGACTAAGTACAATAGCGCTTGATGATCTGTAAAGAATTTGAACTTGTTTGCCAACAAATAATGTCTGAATTTCTTTACTGCGTAGATCATTCCTAATCCTTCTCGTTCTGTAGTGGTGTAACTGCGTTCAATTGTCTGCTCGCATAAGCTATGGGGAGATCTATATTACCTTCCTTCGTGGCTTGTGCTAACACACATCCTATGGCATAGTTGGATGCATCCACATGTACATGGAATGGCTTGCTCCGATCCGAGGTTGTCAATATAGGTGCTGAGCACAAACGTCGTTTAAGTTCATTGAATGAATTCTCACACTCATCTGTCCATTCAAACTTGGTCAAAAGAGAGTACAAAGGCTTAGCTATGATTGCATACATGTGTATGAATCGTCTATAATAACCACAATGGCCCATAAATGTCTGTACTTCTTTTACGTTATTTGGTCTAGGTAGTTCTGCAATTACTTTCACTTTTTCTTCATCTGTTGAAATTCCATTCTTTGACACAATGTGTCCTAAAATTTTGCCTTGTCTGACCATGAAAACGCATTTTTCTGGGTTCAGACAAACCTGATATTCTCGACATTTGTCAAATATTTGCCTTAATTTTGGGATATGAGTCTGCCTGATATTTGAATTAGCACATAAGTCATCGACATAAACTTCCAAATTCTTGCGTAAGAATTCCTTAAAAACATGACACGTTAGTCGCTGGAAAGTGGCGGGTGCATTTGTTAAGCCAAAAGGCATCACACGAAATGCAAATATGCCCCATTCTGTAGCAAAAGCCATCTTGTGTTGATCTTCTGGAGCAATGGCTACGTGATTTTAGCCTTAAAAACCATCAAGAAATTTGTAAACCTCCTTGCCCGCAACTCTTTCCAATAGGTGTTCTGTGATAGGAAGAGGATAACTATCTCTAATCATGGCAGCATTAACTTTTTTAAGGTCAATACACACACACAATTTTCCATTCTTCTTGGGCACAACTACAATGAGGGATACCCACTCGGTATGCTCAATTTCGTAAATGAATCCTGCTTCTATCAATCGATCTATTTCTTCTTTAATCTTCGCAGCGTAGTTATCATTGTATGTGTATGGTTTTTGTTTCGTAGGTTTTGCATCTGGAGTCATAGGGATTCGATGAGAACATATATCTGGATCTACTCCTTTCAAATCTTTGTAACTCCAAGCAAACACATCTCTATATTTGCGCAATAGGGCAACTAACTCTTCTTCTTCTTCATTCGTCAAATCATGCCCTATGTATGTGCATTTTTCTTCTTCTCCTTCTATGGCTACTATTATTTTTTTGGTTTTCTCTCGATTGTCATATACTTCTGCGACGTCAGCTTTTCTGTTAGGCATTCGTACCATTATTCGTCTATCTTCTATTTCATACTTTTTGAAGTTCTCCGGAACCTCAAACAAAGATTCTTCTATTTCTGACATGGTTTCTTTCTTCTTTCTTTTCTTACCTTCACTCTTAGTGGTCACTTGTGTTATCATCCTCACATCATTCATAATTTCTCCGTGCCTCAGCAGGTGAGTTTCTACTTCGTAGAAGTATTCTTCCTCTGATGCAAAGGGTGGGTCCATAACAATTGACTCTAGATCGAAGTCACTCGCATCCTCAAATGCATCGGTGCTGGGTCACATTCTTCTATAATTGAATCACACATGATTGGCTCTATTGTTGATGGCTACATCCATGGTTGCTAAGATTTATGCCCAACCATGGGGTTCAAATTCCTCATCTGGAAATACTACATGTGTGTAAGTTGGGTCTTCAAGAGTTCATGGATGTTGTTCTGAACCTAAAGTTGTGACTTCTAACCATTCTTCCTCTTGTTTTGCTACTTTACACATCCATAGATGAGTGTCCTCATGCAACCATGAGGGATCTAATTCCAGTGAGTGTACTGATTCTGTTTCTACCTGTGTTTTATGGATGGTATTCCATTGTAATGGGGGTACGTATGTATGTGAATATTCTTTAAGATTGACTTTAGTAGTCACTCCTAAATGTTGCAAGTACAAAGAATTAGTTCCCCAATCTTGTACAATTTGTAACTGACGTATGAATGACCATCCTAATATCATCTCATAAGCATGATTTTTTGCAAAATCACAAATGGCAAAAGTATGCTCAAACTCCACACCACAAGTGGTGAGAGATATGCCTTCTAGTAAGCCTAATGGTTTTTCTATGTGTCTGTCAGCCATTTGTAGCTTCATCCTGGTGGGTCTTAGTGTTGGCTTACCCCAACGTTTCCATAAAGCGGTGGTAGCAATGGCTACTCCAACTCCTGAATCTAAGATGGCTTTCGTGGTGTAGCCCTGATGGGTTATTGGAAAATAAGTGTTACCTTCCTCTCCTTCGCTTACATCTTCGATCTTTTCGACGGGTATCTCTGGTACCTTCTTGTGTGTTCCTATCTGTGAGGGTGTAGTAGCAAGCTCAGGGAATTGATTTGCTACATATTTCCACAATTCTGGTTTAATCTTCAACAACTCTTCTAGGGTGAGATTACATTGAACTTTGGTGTTCTTTATCACTTCTGTGTTTCTAGGGATTACTGATTCTTCATTCCTCACTATTATCGTGGGTGCTCTCATGCTAATAGACTTTGCTTCCCAAGGTCCTGTGAACTGAGGTAATTCTTGCAAAGAATTGGATTCAAAACCTGTGTGTTCACTCAATTGCTCTTCCTCTACATCATCGTAGATAGAGGGGATGTCTTGGGGAAATTATTCCTGCAAGTCGTTTATTTCTTGAATAGGAGGATGTGTTCCTTGTTCTTTTCTCCACTTTTCTTCTTGGATTTCTCTCAGAAACTCATGTGAATACCTATGTATGGAAGACATGTTGTCTTCACCTTAGGTGTTTGGTACTTGAGACAGGGATGGTGCATTCCTTTCCTGTGTCTCTGGGACAATAGGATTCCTATACTGATCTTTTTTCTCCCTGCTATCAATCAAGTATTCTACCCTCTCCATTAATCCTTGAAAGTGTAGTTTAGGTTTTGCCATGTTATTCCAATTAAGATATCTAGAGGCTTCAAACATTGCTTGTGCTAATTCTACCATTTTCATGCATAGTTTAGTTCTCTCAATTTCTAGATATGCTCGAGGGTAGTTCTTACTCATTTCTGCTATTTGAGGTCCTTCTTTTAATCTTGCTTGATACGCGCGAAACATCATGTCTAGGTTTTCTGGCATGGGTTCCGCTAAAACTGATCCTGACTTTTGAGCTAGGTTCTCTTGATTCAATTCCTGTGAAGTCAATTCCAGGATTTTGGCTCTAGATTCCTTGAGACTTCCTTCCAACTCAGTTATCCTTTTACTCCACTTTCTCTTGATTCTTTCTCTGGAATCTTTCCAAGATTTCGTCTTTTTACTGCTAGATTCTCCAACTTCACTGGTTCCGGCTATTTTCTCATGATTAAGCTGTTGGTTCTGTAAGAGCACCTGGGCTCTTGTTATAGCTTGGATAGGCACATATGTAGGGTTGGATCCATCTGCATTGTTCACAATACCTATCACATTGATTGGTGTCACATTTGAAGCATTTGCAGTGTTCTTAGGACACTCTTAAATGATATGTTCTTTACCACAGTCGGCGCAAAAGCCTTGTACATTATAGTATTGTGATTGTCCTGCAATCATAGGATGTGGACAATCCTTTATGAAATGATCTCCTTGGCACCTAAAGCATGGTCCTCTAGGGCCTTGTGGTCTTTGCTGCCTTAATTGGGGCCGCGGATTAGGGTTGGTATACATCACATTAGCATAGTCGGGCTCCCAACTGGGGTCCAATGGTGGACTATCGTAATCATATGTCTCCACATGTTCTGGTGACTCTGTGTAATACACAGGTGGACTATCTACATGAGTAGAGTCAAAACTGTTAGAGTTCGGGTGGCTTTCTGTGATCAGGGGTGATGAAGGTACTAAAGCCCTACTTAGGTTCTCTTCTGCAGCAGCGTATTTAACTGAGATGACATTAGCTAGTGGGGGTGGCTACTAAGCTAAAACAGGTTGTGGTCTCTGTTGAGCCTGATAAGGGTAGTTCTGATGAGGCCTATAGTAATGAGGCTGAGTATTGTATTGACCTTGATACCTACCTGGCTGTGCAAATGCTTGCGGGTAGTTCTATCTCACTGCTTGTTTGTTGTGTGGGCAGTCTTGAGCCGTGTGATTCGTGTATCTTCTCTCGATCGTACAATACTGGCCACTAGGGTTGGCTTGCGGTTTTGTTGCATTGGGACATACATTTGCCATATGATCACCACCACAGGTGGAACAACGCTTATTTGTTGCTAACCTAGGCATCTGTTTACTAGAAACTCCTAGTTTCTGGGCCACTTTTTCTGCTAGGTCTTCTATCGAGCTAGACAATTTTGAAGATGCTAGAGATGAACAATCTGAATCCTTATAGACCTTCAAGAGTTCCAACTCGTCTCGTAAGTTATCTTCAATGTCTATGCAAATTCTTACACACTACTCTAGCGTTCTGGGTTCCTTCAAGTACACATAGGAGCGTAGTTTCGAGCTCAAGAGGCCATCTAAAAACAACGATACTTGTTTGGCCTGTGAGGGTAACTCTTCCATTGGACATCTTTCAACATATTGTCTAAACCTACGTCCTGCCAGTCTAACTGTTTCTTGAGGGGTCTGTTTGAAACTATGAATCAACAAAGACATGTCATGTCTGACCCCACTTTTAGAGAATTCTGTGATGAATGACTCTAAAAAGTGATGGATGTCTCTAAATTTCCTTTGTTGCAATGGTTGGAACCAAGTTAAAGTTGTGTTCTTTAACGTTAGTCCAAATGCATTGTATTGCGTGAACATATCTTCTACTTGTTCTTCTCGTAGCACTTGCTTAAATTCCGCAACATGGTCATAGGGATCTCCTGTCCCATCAAAATAATTTTTCATGGACTTTACTAACTGAGTGGGTCTTAATATTCTTGCGTGTTCACGTGGTCTCGGTAGAGGAAAATCATCTCTACCACTTGGCATTCTTTGTCTTTCCACTCTGTCCATGTATATGGTGGTTCTATCTCTCCCTATGGGATGATTGAAACTTACTTCCGATCTTTCTTTGTTTTTCTCTCTTTGATTAGCATGGGCGGAGGATGTTCCTGCCCCTTGTTGGCTTGCGTTTATGTTTGCTCGAGATGGAGGGAATACCAACTCACCTCTCCATGTATATGTGTTTCTTGCGTGGTCAGATACCACAAATACTCTTTCTGAAGTTTCATCCAGGTATACCACCTTTCCAGGTGTATCTGGGTCCTTAAATTCATAGATTGTGATGGTGCCTACCTCACTAGGTTGTTCCGTTCTGTACCTCCAAAATGCTTCATCTCTCTCTTTGTTTACAAACAACTCTATGCTTCTATTGTCCTGAGGGATCCACTCTGGAATTAGTACTCTTGTTAGCACAAATTTCCCTCTAGGTGTCCTAGGTTCTTCTAATGGTTCTTTTCCTTGGGCTTTTGCATCCGTCTCTAATTGAATTACACCAAACTCATTGGTATTGTTTGGCTGCGTACTTAAGATGTACATCGTTCCTTCCTTGTCTATGTATGCATCTCGCTCAAATTTCACCATTGGATGTTCCAATCCAATGGGTTGATCAGGATTGTGCATTTGCACCACTTTTCTTCGCAAACCATCCTCATAGATGCGAGCACCTAATCGGTTGGTTCGGAGAAATTCTAATTGAGTCCTATAGGGTCCTTCAGGTCTTTCTAGATACGCTACGTTTGACCCTCCTTCTGGTCTTTCTGTGCTAAAAGCCATTTCCGATTCACTCGTGTCTTAGCTCAACTCGTAGGGATAATTATTATTCAATTGTTGTGCCCACGATCGTGCAGTAGTTCCTACACTTGCTTCTGATGATCTAAGGCTTCGTCAGTCTGACTTACCTATGTGTTTGCCCGATTTAAGGTTCATGAATAGACTTCCTCTGACCATTAAGGTTCCTTGTTTTTAATTGCTTGGTTCTTTTTAAATGCCTTTAAGTTTTTGTCTAAATGTATGCGTCAGAATCAACTTTCCGTGGTACTTTTGGAGTTCTCGTTTCGTCAGACTTTAATTCTTTCCTTTAGGTTTTCGTATCAAACATGTTTACTTTAGTCTTGGACTTAAAAAAATTTAATCTCTTGAACTTTCTCGTTCTTATCGTCATTAATCCACAATGCTACCGTTTAGCCTAAGCTAATAATTGACTGAGGGGGTTGAGTAATCTTCCAACCTCGAGTCAGCTTTTCTGGTTGCTCTGATGCCCAAGAAGCCGCGCTTCCCAAGCCTTGCGTTCTTCACTGCCTTGCTTTGGTTGCCCTTGATTGCCCTTGCTAGACCTATAAAATTCCACTATTAGAACAATTCTCAATTGGATGATCAAGCACTTGAATATATACACCTTTCAGTCCTTTCTCCTTGGCCCAAATTTCAATGCTGCCCCCTGGCTTTTCTAGTCCCAACAATGTTAACCCCAAATTAACCTCTCTAGAAAACCATGTTTTCTTTTTGAAAAAAACAGTTGAGGTTACGTAGTACTCGTAGAGAGCTTTCTAATGAGCTATAAAGCTCAAAAAACGGACTTCGGATGAAAAAGATATGACCGTTCAGGCCCTCGGGGGTAAAAACTGACAAACAGGTTTTTCTTTCCCTATGAGCTAAGGGGTTGCCTATGATTCTAATCACTCAAAAATTTGCCAAAAATAACCCCAAAATCGGTCAAAAAATCAAACCCTAAAAATTGTGTTTGGGGTGAGCAATCGCGATGGTCTAAGATAATCGCGATGGTCTGGGACCGTTGCGATGGTCCAGGTGAACCGTCGCGATTGCGTGGCACAATCGCGATGGTCCGAAGGAGCGAACTGTCATGGTGGTCCAAAAATGAATGATCGCGATGGCGTGATCTGCGAACCGTCGCGATGGCGTGAGTGAACAATCGCGATGGTGTGAATGAACCATCGCGATGGTTTAATCAACGAGCAATCGCGATGGCGTCGGTCAACGGTCAACGGGAGAATCGCGATGGCGTGAGCCCGTCGTGATGGTCCGAGGCACGATGGCATGCGCCAATCGCGATGGTTCAAATTTCCAGGCATCACGATGGTCTGAGGGTATCCTCGCGATGGTATAGCTTGCCACGTGGCAACATCGACGCGATGGCATGAACCAATCGCGATGGCATGGGGTCGACGGGATCGTCGCGATGGTCAAGGACCGCCGCGATGGTTCAAGTGAACCGTCGCGATGGCGTGAGACCGTCGCAATGGTCCGGCCGAGCCATCACGATGGCGTGAGCCAATCGCGATGGTGTGACACAATCGCGATGGCGTGAGCCAATCGCGATGGTCCACCAAAATGAAAATTTTGCAAATGCAAGTGTGGATTCGTGTATGCGCTTGTGTCGCCTTCTTCATGGTGAAATCGCTTACCAAAAATGCCGAACTTGGCAGACCATCGCGATGGTCTGACACACATGGCAGATCTCTGACAGAAAGTGAAATTTTACCTTTTTGCAGCTTTCCTGGTGCACTGGAGCACTGTACCTGCAAGAAAACTCAAAAACACAATAGCACAAAAAGCAAGCACAAAAGCTCTCTCTCTCTCCGGCATGCACAAATGAGGGGAAATGAGGAGAATGGGTGGATATGGTAAATTTTCTCATTTTTTTTGGAGTGGAAGATGATGATGCGGTGATGAAGATGGAGTGTGGGGGAGGTGAAAAACACTAAAAACTAACTAAAAACAACAACAAAAACTGAAATTTTTACCTTCCAACGCCACTTCTTGCTATACTCTTACCATCACACATTCGTCCTAAACTCGATCCCCGGCAACGACGCCAAATTTGGTGTTGCTCTAGCACAATGGTGAGAACCACGTTAAGAAGCTCCATCTCCTTAATGTCAATCTGCGGAAGAGATAGGAGTGATATGAAGATCGTGAATGTGAGATGAAGTGAGAGTGAAGGTGAGAAGCATAGAGATGCACACACACATACACACACACAACGAAGAGACAAGCAAGACACAATAGAAGGTAGGAAATCAACTCTATTGCTCAAGATCTCAATTACAAACTCAAAATACCTCTAAGCTCACACTAGCCAACCTCAAAAATGAGCTCTCTAGCTCTTTTTATAGATTCTAGACTAGTTTTGACCGGTTTCACATCTAGTGACCGGCATAGTTAAAAAATAGGTTCTAGGTGCTATTTGAAAGGGTAAACGGTGTCTAAAAATAACCAAAATTGGTATGCACGTTCTACCTAAGCTCCTCAAGCTCGAGGACTCCTCGGCTTGCACAAAATGGAGCTATAAATTACAAAATGGGTTTTTCTATGTTACATATGGTACAAAAGTGATGAAAATAACTGTTGGAGGTTTTGAAATGTATTTATAAAATATAAGTCTTTGAAACAATGATTCGACTGACTCCCTGCTTCTTTGTTATGCTATGTCTTCACATGCTTCCGCGTCTTCTATGCCTCTGGCTACTGCCAATGGTGAGAACCATTGGCACAATGGTGTTGCTCTAGCACAATGGTGAGAACCACGTTAAGAAGCCTCCACCTCCTTAATGTCAATCCGCGCAAGAGATAGGAGTGATATGAAGATCGTGAATGTGAGATGAAGTGAGAGTGAAGGTGAGAAGCATAGAGATTCACACACACATACACACACACAACGAAGAGACAAGCAAGACACAATGGAAGGTAGGAAATCAACTCTATTGCTCAAGATCTCAATTACAAACTCAAAATAGCTCTAAGCTCACACTAGCCAACCTCAAAAATGAGCTCTCTAGCTCTTTTTATAGATTCTAGACTAGTTTTGACCGGTTTCACATCTAGTGACCGGCATAGTTAAAAAATAGGTTCTAGGTGCTATTTGAAAGGGTAAACGGTGTCTAAAAATAACCAAAATTGGTATGCACGTTCTACCTAAGCTCCTCAAGCTCGAGGACTCCTCGGCTTGCACAAAATGGAGCTATAAATTACAAAATGGGTTTTTCTATGTTACATATGGTACAAAAGTGATGAAAATAACTGTTGGAGGTTTTGAAATGTATTTATAAAATATAAGTCTTTGAAACAATGATTCGACTGACTCCCTGCTTCTTTGTTATGCTATGTCTTCACATGCTTCCGCGTCTTCTATGCCTCTGGCTACTGCCAATGGTGAGAACCATTGGCACAATGGTGTTGCTCTAGCACAATGGTGAGAACCACGTTAAGAAGCCTCCACCTCCTTAATGTCAATCCGCGCAAGAGATAGGAGTGATATGAAGATCGTGAATGTGAGATGAAGTGAGAGTGAAGGTGAGAAGCATAGAGATTCACACACACATACACACACACAACGAAGAGACAAGCAAGACACAATGGAAGGTAGGAAATCAACTCTATTGCTCAAGATCTCAATTACAAACTCAAAATAGCTCTAAGCTCACACTAGCCAACCTCAAAAATGAGCTCTCTAGCTCTTTTTATAGATTCTAGACTAGTTTTGACCGGTTTCACATCTAGTGATCGGCATAGTTAAAAAATAGGTTCTAGGTGCTATTTGAAAGGGTAAACAGTGTCTAAAAATAACCAAAATTGGTATGCACGTTCTACCTAAGCTCCTCACTGTTAGAGGTTTTAAAATGTATTTATAAAATATAAGTCTTTGAAAAAATGATTCGACTGACTCCCTGCTTCTTTGTTATACTCTATCTTCACATGCTTCCGCGTCTTCTATGCCTTCGGCTACTGCCAACACCCCTCTCCCTCTCGCTTTTGTCGTCCTCGACATAACCTTGTTGTGAGGTCTGTCGGATGTAATTCTGTAGGAGCTCCTGAGCGATGGTGTGTTCTGATATTCGAATGCCTCGGGCCAGATCTGCCTCGAGTTTCTCCCAATCAATGGGCTACGGTTCATTGGATGGTGGGAGTCGATAGTGTGTGGAATATACAATCTGTTCACAGGCAAATAGTTGAATTAAATGCGTAGGCCTGCTGATGAACACTTCCGAATGGTATTCCCAAAAACCGGTTGTGAATATTTCTTCGAAAGTCTGCTTATAACACGCCGGTAAGTACTTGATTCTACAATGCCAGGCATAACACACCCGGAGCGATGGGGTTGTACTCATGTCATAAGCTAAATCGAGATTGCCATGCTCGAAACGTGGGGTGTTCACATGGGGTGCCTTGACGTGATGGAAGACTTTGAAAACCATCTCCATCATCTCAAATATTTTGACAGTCATGTGTGCTTCTATATCGTCCATATGTTTTAAGCGAGTGAGCCAGTGGCGAATCGTTGCCATCATGTATCCAAGTGTAGGTGGTCCGATGGGTGGCCTAAAGTATGGGTAGTTTAGCCAATCCTTGCATTGCTTGTTGTTCTATACTTTTATAGCAAATGCCTTCCAGGAGCGGTGACGTGGCACTGATCCCCAACATGGGTTGTATTTTAAGTGTAGTGGTGCCTTAACCCAAGTACTCATCATCTCTTGATATGGTTGTAATAAATCCTTGCGCCAATATGGTTGATAGATTTCTCCTCGCAGCGCATCTGTTGGCAAATCGTCAGGCTCAAACTGAGTAGCGTGAGAGGGTTTCTTGCCTATTTCTTTCTCTATGACCAATTGATATTCCGCCATTAACATAAAGTAAGGCTTGTATTGTAGCTCGTGCCCTAATATGTATCTGTGAGGGGCCAAATGAGCAAAATAAGGAGACTGTAAAATTCTTTTTTCAATCATTGCCATGGCGTGTAACTGCGCCTCTACCCTTGCTGAGTGGGTTGTTCCAAGTTCTTCTATCGTCTTCATCCATGCGGGAGTTGGAAGTTCGAAAGTAGTATAGCCTTCGGCCGTGACTTGTCCGCCTGGGATGGGTTGGGGTTCATATGCTTCTTCAAAAGTTTCTTCCACTGGAATAGTGATTGTTTCTTCCTCTGCTCATAGTTCCGGTGGGAAGTCTCGCTTGGGGGTGCTTCATATACGGCTATCTGTGATTGAAGAGTTGATATCTGGGCCTGTAATGCGTTGAGTTCCTCTAGGCTATCAGGAGATGGGTCCACAGGAGCTGGTAGTCCTTGTGGTATTGGTGCTATTAACTGATATATCTTGTGTTCATCTTTGAGCTTCTGAAACTCTTCGTTCATGTTGTCGTACTCATCTAACAATCTAACATGATTATCTAACAACATTTTCATAGATTCTGAGGGCACGACCCTGAAGCAGCTGGGGCTTAATGGTTGGTCGGGTTGATCTAGGGCAGCTTCTAAATTTTCTCTGTTCTGTTCCTGTAAGCGCTGGTTCCCTTCTTTTGCTGCTGCCAAGTGTCGTCTGTGTAAGCCCATGTTCCTATGATCGTTGCATTGCAAATAGTATGTGCCCTTAATAGGTTATCGATATATGTGATAGCCTCTTTCGTCTTTTCTTCACTTTCTAGTTCAAGTTTATGATAAGCCTCTCGTAGCTCTTGGTATGTGGTGTTTAGTGAGGCATTCTCGATGGTCAGTGAATTGAGCTTCGATTGTAAATCATTGGTTGTCTTCTGCAGCGTCTATTAATTATTTTCAAGAGATGTGAACTCATCTCTTACTTGAGTCATACACGTGAACATTTGTCGAAATGCGGTGTCTATAGTGGGTGATAATATTAGTGACGAAGTGAATGGAGTTGCGGTGTGTGTGGGTGTTGATGCAAAGGGTAAGGGAAATGGGGATGGGAATGTGAATGCATTGGTGATTGTGGAAAAACTTGAGGTGCCTAAATATGGTGGTGCCATGACTGAAGTGAGCAGGGGTGCAGTGGGTAGTGATATATCCATGTCATTGGATGTGGTATCAAGTGTGGTGACTGTGAATAATGGCATGAGAGTGGGTGCATGCGTGGGTGTAAATACAGGATTTACAAAAGTTGAAGAGTAATTTATAGAGGGGTTCTCTTGTACTGCTTGGTGGAGAGAAGGAAGAGGAAAGGCAGTTGGGCGGGGAGGTGAGACTGGGGAGAAGGTTAATGGAGGTGGGAATGGGAAAAGGGGTCTTGGAGGTGTGGGGAAGGATGGGGGGAAAATTGGACTGGATAGAAAGGTGGATGTTTGAGGAGGAAAACTAGGTTGGGTGGGTGTGGGAATTGTCGGGTGAATGGAAGTAAAGAAGGCTTCTGCTACAGCGCTATCCAAAGATGTGGATGGTCTAGGAGAGATCAGATGTACAGTGGAGATTGGAGATACGGGAGGTGAAAGAGGTGCAATGGGGGTGGCGAGTACTTCGGTCACAACGGTGGTATGTAAAGTAGTAGTGTGGGGTGGGGAATCGACAAGGATAGCTTCTTCTACCAATGATCCTTCAGGGACAAGACGTGCCTCCCTAGCCTGTTCTGAAGATTGGGCATCTGTGGGTACACCAATGTATTCACCAGGTTTGGTTAGTAAGCGAACTCTGTGAGGGTCATACTGCGGTAACGCTTTCCTCTGCAAATATCTTAAGGCTTCGATGGATCCCACTGATTTGACAAGTTCCCTGAAGCCTCTGATGTATACTTCTTCGAAACCGCCTGAGACAAGTTCTTGTTCTATAAGTGCTTGGCTCTCTTCCTCCGTTAACTTCTTACGTGCCCAAACTTTTTCCATAGTGCGATATAACTTTTTGATGGCCAAGGTGTATGCCGCTGCTTCAAATGTTTCGTCTTCGTGCGTACTGGTGTCACCTTGGGTGTCAGTTTGCTGTCCTTGTTCATCTGTCTGTACATTTTCGTGGGATTCATGAGTGCCCTGGCTAGCTTCATCATCGCCCTCATCATCATCTGTCTCTATTCTTTCTCCATCCGAGCTAGAAACTACTTGTCCTTGTTGTTGATCCAGGGGAGTGGTCAGGTAGCTTGGACGTTCGTATTCTTGAGAAATTGTCCTTCTGAACACTGAAATTCATTTGAGAAAGCATCCGGCATTTTGAAATCAAACGTTGTATCTATGGGTTCCGCTTCCAGGTTAGGTATCGAAAAAGAAAATGCTTCCGCACCAAAAGTGGTGGGAGCTTCTGTTGCAGTGGTGGTAGGTTCCAGGATTGATGTTGCCTGTGAGGTAACTGCACTCGTAGTGCCTTCCGTAACAATAGGTCGAGATAATCGTATGTGAATAGGTTATACAGTTATAGGGGCTTCCGTCGGAGACTGTTCTGGAGAGGGTTGTGGTGATGGTGATTCTGGGACCTGTAGGCATGGAATGGTTCCTCTCATGCGCTTTCCTGCTCGTCCTTTGCTAGCCTTCCTTTCTTTGACATCCCCTTGAATGCTTTCAGCTCCTTGCTTGTATTGCACGCTCGATTGGTAAATCGTATGCCAAACACATATATACAATGCGAGTGAGAGTGCAACATCCATTGATTACCTTCTTTCTTTCCCATCTATGTTGTGCTAAGTACAACTGATCAATTATCCAGCTTGCCAGATCAACTGTTTGTGGCACAGTACATGCTAAATATAAACCAAAGCAGATTCGTTTGTGGGGCATGGTGAATTGATCCTAAGCTGGAAATGCAAAATGTTGCATACATATCCTCAATGGTTTAGAGAGCTCAGGTGTGATTGCTGAAATATCTTCCCACTTAGTAACATCCCCACGTTTCATAGGCTCTAGAATTAGCCTTTCTCGTTCTGTCGGCGTATGCGTTCCATGTATCTTAATAGCAGCTCTAATCAAATCTTTAGACAGATAAAACTTCTTATATGGCGGATAATTTACCAAAGATGGCAAAATGAATGTTCTTGGCAAATCTTTGTTCTCCGAAGCTGTCAATGTTGTTACCAAGTAGTAGCATCTGTAGAAATCAGGTTTAGGCAAAGGATCACTAAAATATTCTGTGAAGCCTCCTCTCGCCCAAACATGCGTTAAGTCTTCTGTGTTTTGTAGTCCTTCGAATTCTCTTGAGAAGAATTGGTACTTTCCCCACATACGGTGATCAAAAGCCAAATTGGCCTCAAAAATGAAATCTGCATCCGCCAATGGGCCTGCTAATGGGCCTGTTAATCCTTGGAACGAATGAGAGTTGCAATGAATCTTTTCAGTGTAACCCATAGGAGGGTCGTCAATCGGCATAGGTCCTGGAAATCCTTGAAATTCCAGTGGTTGTGTCGTCGGATGGGGCTCCGCGAGTAGTTCACCAATATTGGCCATGGGGACACTGGGGCCAGCTTCAGATGGTCCTTCTGCCTGCATGATGAGTGATGCGAGTGCGTAGAAGATCTGCTACAAAAGATTAACACATTAGTATGGAAATTAATCATGATCCCATTAAAGTGAAACCGCAATCCCTTTCCATAACCGATGTGTAACCCGTGTAGCCGAGTGTTGTGATGTGGTTTATGGAATGATTGTTGCAAAACTAGTGCAGGTCTCGAGACACCTACATGCTTCAGATAATGCATACATTTTTTGATGAGGTGTTATTACAAGTGATGTTGGGTTATAGTGTGTGGATTTTTACAAGGTTTAGGTGTGGGTGAATTATTACAAGGGTCTTGTTTAGTCAGGATGGGAGTAATGTGAGATAAGGGGGTCGAAGAGGTCGTCTGGACACGTTTCGGTATCCATTTCCTAAGAGTTTCTGAGCGGGTGATATGTTTCCGCGGAGGGACAAAAGGTGATATCGGATTTGGTGGTATTGAGGGGTGAAGAGATTTTCTGAGGGTTATATATTCCATGGCTTGAGGGTTGAGCTTTTATACACTGTTTGGGTACCCATATCTGCATGGGTGTGGATCGATTCGTAAGGTACTTCTTGACGATCCAAATTTGTCGAATGTTCGTACTTGTAGACGAAGGTTGAGGAGATGTTGGATACTGATTCTGCTTTTGCCTTGACTTCTTCTTATCATTGTCTGCATTGTTGAAATCTATCTGTGATTTCTCTCCTTTCGGCACCCATATTTGTCTTGTGCCTCTTGCTTTGTGATGCTGACACTGTAGCATTCTTCCTTGTGTTGTCTGATATTGTCGTCGGTCTGGGTTCCTTTGTCGTGGTTGACTCCTTTGTGGTTGAGGTTGAGAGATCGGATGGACACTCTGCTTTGGAAAAGAAGGGAGGTCCAACACTTGCGAAACTTGCCCATTGGGAAGTGCATTGTTTCATACTATTAATCTAGGCCAGTCCGTAGTAAGTGTGGAAGGATGGGCACTGCAGCTGATAGTGTCCATTTGGTCGCTGATGAAGTCCACTTGACCTGCAATGGTCCCCATTTGTCCGCTGATGTAACCCACCTGACCGTTGATTGTGTCCATTTGACCGCTGATGGTGTCCATCTGACCAAGCCGTTGGGTGGTTGCCCCTTCTAATTTGCAGGAAGCCCAAGGGAAAATCTCTTGACGTCCTTCTGATTGACAATTGTCCATCGCCAAGCCTGCCTGGGTTGGTGTAGACGTAACGTGACTCATCTGACCAAAGATCTTCCGGTCCTCCTTCACATGTTGTTCATATGGTCTAGGGTTACATACCTCAGTCGGAATGCCGTTAGGGAAGTCAAGCGGTATCACTCGCTTCTGATCTAAGGTTCCAATCTGCAAGGATCCTTGTCTAAGATTTAGGTCCACTGAGTGACCGTATAGCCAATCTTGGCCAAGGATTAGGGGTTCTATCAGGTCCTCGTCATGGCACACTAGTAGCTTTACTGTCATAGTCACTTCGTTTATGAGGATAGGAAGATCCACCTCACCCATGCAAGGGGTTTTCATGCCTCCTAGCCCTATGAGGTATGCCTCAATTGGCCGCATTTCTATTCCTGAGTACTTATAGTGGGACCATCTAATCGCACTAGATGTAGCACCTGAGTCAATTAAAGCCCTGAGCTCTTGGCAAGGGTTGCCGTGCTCTAGCCTGACTGTAATGAATGGTCTCCTATCCACTATGCTAGGATGAGTACTTGACTTTGATTGACACATGGCCATGGGATATCTGGGTGTTGTTTCCAGATGGTTATAATGTTCTCTCCCTAGTCCTTGTCTTCTTAGCTTCATGCGCTTAATGTGTTCTATAGCTTCTACCTGAGCTTCAACTCATATTCTATTTTCTTCCTCCTTACGCTTCTTTGCCAACGTGAGTTGTCTAAGTATATCCTCAATAAGAGGTTCCTGATATAACTTGACTCTACAACCACTAATACAATTAGGCATTATGTCTCCTTCTAAGATGGCTAATTGTACTACTTCACTTGTCGAGAGTCTGTTAATGATCATAGGTCCATAACCTCGCTTTTCTAACTTTCGTGCATGTTTTTTCAGCATATATACTAGGACTAAATCTCCTTCTTTTAAGCCTTTATCTTTCACATGCGCATCAAAATATGCTTTTTGTCGCTTCTTTGCTGCGTATATTCTTGCTGCTTCTTTTAGCCTGGTTTCTCCTAATCATTCCAAGTCCATTATTCTTGCTGATAATTCATGGCCGGTCCACTGATGTTCTTGTGCAACCTTAAGAGTCGGTATCAAGAAGTCCAAAGGAAGCACAACATTTTGACCAAACACCATGTGAAAGGGAGTTGCATTGAGTACGGTCTTGTAGGCCAGTCCATATGCCCAAACAACATGGTGTAACTGTTTGTCCCAATCTGAACGTTTGTTGTTCACGAGTTTCGTCAGTACGTTACAAAGGATCTTGTTAGTACTTTCTGCTTGACCATTGGCCTGAGGATGATATGGTGTGGATTTCTTCTGAATCACCATAAAATCCTGTAACAAGTATTCAATGACTTGATTTAGAAAGTGAGTTCCTCGATCGCTCACTAACTCTATAGGAAATCCATATCTTGTAAAGACATTTTCAAATAAGAATTTTGCAGTTGTGTGTGCATCATTCTTTTTCATGGCTTTTGCCTCTACACATTTGGTAAGATAATCTGTCGCAACAATAATGTATTCAGCATGTGTACCTTTAGCAGGGGGGTTAATGGATCCTACAAAGTCTATACCCCACTTAGAAAATGCAGGTCCACCGATCATGGGTTTCAATGGCATTTCATCTCTGCGAGTAGGAAATTGAGTTCTTTGGCACACATCACATCTCTTAACATAGGTATGTGCATCCATGTGAAGAGTGGGCCACCATAATCCTGCAAAGAGGATGGCTTTGATTATCCTGTCGGGTCCAAAATGACCTCCTGCAACACCTTGGTGTGCAGTCTCTAGTACGCTCAGATAATCACTTTCATGAACACATTGTCTTAAATATCCATCTTGTCCCCGTTTGTATAGATTGTCGCCAATAAGTGAATAGTCTTGAGCTTCCTCCTCTAGACTTCGTTGTCGTGCTAAGGTCATTCCTTGAGGGAATGTTTTCGTCCTCAAGTATGTCACTAAAGGCTCACTCCATTCTGGTGTGAGAGACACGTTATATAATGTAGCATGTTCTACTGGTGGTCTTTCACAACAAACAGGGCATTCTTTACACAACTTGTAGACATCTGCTTCCATCGAAGGCCAATATACTCCTAGTCTATGCAGAGTCTGCAATGTACGATGTTTCAAATAATGTTGCTTTAGTGCACCTATGTGTGCTAATTGCAACCAATTTGCTGTTCTGATTCATCTACACAACAAGCAAGAATCTTTTGATTATCCTGTTTATATATACTTCTTGTTATGTTTTGGTATCTCTGAGACTTGGTAATCTCTCCTTCTTTGATCCTTATCCTTGGATTCTTGGGTCCATACATAATAATAGCGACTATCGGCAACATGGTCATAGGGATCTCCTATCCCATCAAAATAAATTTTCATGGACTTTACTAACTGAGTGGGTCTTAATATTCTTGCGTGTTCACGTGGTCTGGGTAGAGGAAAATCATCTCTACCACGTGGTATTCTAGGTTCTCTTTGTCTATCCACTCTATCAGGATCCACGGTAGTTCTATCTCTCCCTATGGGATGATTGAAACTTACTTCCGGTCTCTCTTTGTTCTTCTGTCTTTGAGTGCCATGAGCTGAGGATGTTCCTGCCCCTTGATGGCTTGTGTTTACATTTTCTCGAGTTGGAGGGAATACCAAATCACCTCTCCATGTGTAGGTATTTCTTGCATGGTCTGGTACCACAAATACTCTTTCTGAAGTTTCATCTAGTAATCTTCCAACCTCGAGTCAGCTTTTCTGGTTGCTCTGATGCCCAAGAAGCCGCGCTTCCCAAGCCCTGCGTTTTTCACTGCCTTGCTTTGGTTGCCCTTGATTGCCCTTGCTAGACCTATAAAATTCCACTATTAGACCAATTCTCAATTGGATGATCAAGCACTTGAATATATACACCTTTCATTTCTTTCTCCTTGGCCCAAATTTCAATGTTGCCCCCTGGCTTTTCTAGTCCCAACAATGTTAACCTCAAATTAACCTCTCTAAAAAACCACGTTGCGTTTGGGGTGAGCAATCGCGATGGTCTGAGATAATCGCGATGGTCTGGGACCATCGCGATGGTCCAGGTGAACCGTTGCGATGGTGTGGCACAATCGTGATGGTCCGAAAATGAATGATCGCGATGGCGTGATCTGCGAACCGTCGCGATGGCATGAGTGAACAATCGCGATGGTGTGAATGAACCATCGCAATGGTCTAATCGACGAGCAATCGCGATGGCATCGATCAACGGTCAACAGGACAATCGCGATGGCCTGAGCCTATCGTGATGGCGTGAGCCAATCGCGATGGTGTGAGCCAATCGCGATCATCCCCGGCAACGGCACCAAATTTGGTGTTGCTCTAGCACAATGGTGAGAACCATGTTAAGAAGCTCCACCTCCTTAATGTCAATCTGTGGAAGAGATGGGAGTGATATGAAGATCGTGAATGTGAGATGAAGTGAGAGTGAAGGTGAGAAGCATAGAGATGCACACACACATACACACACACAACGAAGAGACAAGCAAGACACAATGGAAGGTAGGAAATCAACTCTATTGCTCAAGATCTCAATTACAAACTCAAAATAGCTCTAAGCTCACACTAGCCAACCTCAAAAATGAGCTCTTTAGCTCTTTTTATAGATTCTAGACTAGTTTTGACCGGTTTCACATCTAGTGACCGGCATAGTTAAAAAATAGGTTCTAGGTGCTATTTGAAAGGGTAAACGGTGTCTAAAAATAACCAAAATTGGTATGCACATTCTACTTTAAGCTCCTCAAGCTTGAGGACTCCTCGGCTTGCACAAAATGGAGCTATAAATTACAAAAAGGGTTTTTCTATGTTACATATGGTACAAAAGTGATGAAAATCACTGTTGGAGGTTTTGAAATGTATTTATAAAATATAAGTCTTTGAAAAAATGATTCGATTGACTCCCTACTTCTTTGTTATGCTCTGTCTTCACATGCTTCCGTGTCTTCTATGCCTCTGGCTATTGCCAACAGCCATGGACAGATTCACCGAACTTCGTTGTGCGTTAAGACTCAATAGATATCTATCTCCCAAAGTTGATCTAGTAGCAGATGGAATTACATGGATTAATTGAGAGAGCGCTATTAATGAGTTTCACTCGCTATTAAGCAAAACAGGCACCAACAGGTGCTGTTCAGTTCCTGCATCACAGGTGACAAGGTGAGATGATCATGCATTCTCTTTGTAGTGCATCTAGCCAAGCTTCTTTTTGCGCATGCCTTTGAATCCGAGAGAAGCTGATTAGTGAAATCCTTGGAGCACAGTAGCATTCTCACTTTCAACTTGCTGAAACCGTGTGCTTAGTACCTTTCTCTGTCTCCCTTCTTTTTGTTGTGTCCATACTAGCCAGAGAAGATGTTCAGAGAGGCGGATGCATTTCATATGGATTGTCCATAGAAGGAGATGGCATTTCTGCAGATGATAAATGCATCTGTTGTTGCGCACTCATATGTTGATTTATTTCTCCATCAACAAATGGATATAGTAAGCGAACACCTGAGCATCTCAAACATACAGAGATAAAGCTTCGAGTGATGACCTTCGAGTCTATTTCTTTTGTTGATGACGGTCAGGGAATTCCATGGCCCAACAAATAGGCAACATCATCTCTCTCTTTTCTGTAGGTTTTGAGGAAGTGCTACTCTCTGAGGAAGACGATGGAACTGCTATTGATCCTATGCCCAAGAGGTAGTTCGTGAGTGCATGTGACTTCCTTCAAAGAGTGCTACAGTACAATCTGAAGGCAGTTTGTTAAGCACAGCTGTCGCATTGCTTCTCTTTATCCGAATGAGGCTCGAGTAAGGCACGCCATAGTGGAGATGCTTTATAATGGTTGTCCACAGCTATATCTTCTCCTTTTTTCTGCACAGTAGAAGAAATTCAAAGAAATCCCATGTTGACTGCTCTCTTTACTTCTAGCAGCCACCAAGATAGTTGTGCAATCTTACTTCCTATTGAACGTTCTTTCACCCACAGCAAAGCTACTTCTCACTTTCTAAGAGAAATGGAACTGGATGTGTGCATCCCCACTCACTTTTCTTTACAATCACTGATTGCTTCACAGATTTGGACGTTCTTAGCAAGATAACACCTCTCTTCATGCAAGTGTTCATGAGCACTTCATTGGTATGCATGATTGTTAAAATGGAAAATTCTATGATGCAACGAATGAGGAGCTCAAGATACGCAAAACAAAAGACCAAAAAAAAAAATCATACTAGTGTAATGAAATGAGAATAGTGCTAAAAGGCCCTTTTATTGTAATGATATGAAAAGGGAGGGAGGGGGGGAATAAAATTAGAGGTAGTGTTCAAAACACTTTCATCATGAAGATGGCACATGTGAGAGATGGAAAAATGAATAACAACTAAACCTAAAGCATGAAAGACAAAGTCCTAAACACATACTAAACATATGCTCTGATACCATGTTGAAATGAAAGGACTACTCCTACTCTACTCACATGCACACATCTAACAAGCTAAGGAGGAAGGAATAAAATATAACAAAACATAATGAAATTAAAATAGAAATGACTTACATAAGATGCTCTATGAGCATGGTGACTCCATGAGGAGAGTGAGGGCACTCTTGCCAAGAGCTTGAGTGGATGGCTTGTGTGGAGTGAAGGGAGGCCTTGTTTATATGGAGTTTGGGAGAATTCCCTTGCATGTGGGATATATGTGCTTGCATGAGAATAAAAGTGAGTCAGGACAAAAGGGTGGAGCATGGAACTCTCAACACTTTGCCTGCTTGGTCCTTCTCTCTACTCTGATTCTTTATGTCGTCTCCCTTGTCTTGTAATGCCTTGACCTCCTTGACTATTGCCAACACCCCCCTTCTCTCACGTCTATCGTCCTTGACAGACCCTTGTTGGTGGGAGTGCTTGATGTAATACTCGACGACGTATGTGGCTAGGTGATGTTCTTGAATGCGTAATCCTCGAGCCAAATCTATCATGAGCTTATCCCAATCTATTGGAGCTAGAATTTCTAGGTGTGGCAAGCGTAACTGATCAGCATGTATGGCTTGTTCCACCACAAAGAGGTGCAACAAATGTGTTGGTTTGGGAATAAAAATCTCATAATGATATTCTGACCCGGTGGAGAACATTTCTTTGAATGTCTGCTTGTAGCAAGCAGGTAAATACTTTATGCACACATGTCAAGCATAGATCATGTTGATGGATGGGGTCTAGCTCATGTCATAGACCAAATATGTGTTACCTTCAGAAAAGCCAGGGGCGGAGATGTATGGAGCCTGAACCTTTCAAAAAGTCTTGAAGATGACTCTCATGATATCAAATATTTTCATACACATCTTTGTTGCGATGTCTGGTACATTCTTTAAGTGAGTAGACCAATGGCGTATAGTTGAGATCATATAGGCGACCATTGGTGATGCTTTAAGGGGAGCAAAATAGGGATAGTTCACCCAAATTGAACAACATTTGTTGTTACAAACTTTGATGGCGAAGGCTTGCCAGGACCTACGGCGGACCACCGGGCAATAACATGGGTTATACTTAATATATAGGCATGGTGGCCCATGTTCTCATCATCTCAGGGTAGTCCATTAATAACCATTCACACCAACGAGGTTGGAAAATGGAGCCAGTGTGCACATCTTGAGGTATGTCATCAGGCTCAAACTGAGTGGCGAATGTTGGCTCTTTTCTTGTATGCCTTTTGATCTCCACATTATAATCAGTTAACAAGTCAAAGTATGGCATATATTGGTTCTCATATGTGGCAATGAGCTCTTGATGAGAGAGATTCTGAAAATAAGAAGATTTGAGGACAATTCTTCTAGTTTGGCAAGCTACTGGATCTACAAAGTGACGCGATCATCATGTGTTTACCCGATTTGTTCCACTCTCCTTAGCCAATCCGGGACTTCTATCTCAAATGTGTCATGTCCCTCTTCTTTGACGCGTCTGCCAGGTGCCGCTATAGGGTCATAAGGCTCTTCCTCTTGAGGTGTTTGTTTAAAGCTATGAATCAATGAGGAAGTGTTGTGTCTTATGCCACTCTTAGAAAATTCCATGATGAAGGCTTCTAGAAGTTGGTCTATGTTCCTAAATTGCCTCTCGTCTAGTGGTGGTTGAAACCATGTAAGGGATGTGTTCTTGAGGGTTAGACCAAATGCATTGTATTGCGTGAATAGATCATCAACTTGCTCAGCTCTCGATACTTGCCTAAATTCAGCCACATGATCATATGGGTCTCCTGTACCATCAAGATAATTCTTCATAGACTTGACCAATTGTGTGGGTCTCAGGGTCCTAGTGTGTTGTCTAGGCCTTGGCAAAGGGAATTCATCTGCATTTCTTTGATTCATTGGGTCTCTAGGTCTCTCGTTTTCCATTCTATCCATCTCAGTTCTTGTTCGTTCTCTTCCTATTGGGTTAGCAAAGCTTACCTCGGGTCTATCTCTACTACTGTCCCTTTGAGTTCCATGAGCTTGAGATGTTCCAACTCCTTGATGACCATAAGAGAAATTGGATCTTGGTTGGAGAAAAATAAATTCACCCTTCCAAGTGTAGGCATGCCTACCATGCTCTGAGACCACAAGGAATCTCTCTAGTATTGTCTAACTAGGTCACTTTGCCTGGGCTATCAGGATCTTTAAATTCATAGATGGTGAGTGCTCCCACTTCATTAGGCTAGTCAGGTTTATACCTCCAAAAAGCCTCATTCGTCTCTCGGTTTAGGAGTAGATATATGCTCTTGTTGTCTTGGGGAATCCACTCTGGAGTGATTATTCTAGTCAGGATGAATTTACCTCGAGGGGTTTTGGGCTCTCTTCCTAAGTTCCCTTGCTCTATGTCACCTATTTCAACCTCTGAGATCACGTTGCCAAACTCGTCTGTCCTATTTGGGTGGGTGGTGACCACATACATTGTTCCTTCTTTATCTATGTAAGCACCATTTTCAAACTTGACTACTGGATGTTCTAGTCCAATGGGTTGGTCTGGATTTTTAATATGGGCAACATATCTTCTCAGGCCATCCTCGTAGATGCAAGCACCTAGACGGTTGGTCTTGATATATTCTAATTGAGTCTTATAAGGTCCTTTTGGCTTTTCTAGGTACACCACTCCTCAGCTACCTACAAGTATCTCCATGTTATACGACATCTCAGAATCACTCGTTTTTTAACTTAGATTGTATGGGTAATCACTCACTTGCTAGGCCCAAGACCTAGCTGTATTATTGAAACTAACTTTAGAAGATCTGAGGCTTTGTCTATCTCGTCGTAAATATCTTCCTGACCTAAGGTTCATAAGCCTTGGCTGATATCCCAATTTTTCCCAGTACAACCTCGTTGCAGAGTTCTTTTGTATTAGTTCCTTGTTCTTTTTAATTTCCTTAGGATGTCACTTCTTGTCCAACCAATGTCCGTTGCAAAGAACACTTGAGTTTTATCATACTTGAGTTTAATCACTTTATTTAAGCTCTTTTACTTAGGGTTTTTTGCAAATGTAGCCTATTTATGCTTGCACTTGAGTAATTAGGGTTTTGGAACTTGATCCTGCTTAAAGTCTCCCTAGTTAATCAAAACCTCTATTCGTACTTAGCATAAGCTAGGATTTGACAGCGAGGGTTGAGAATGATCCAACCTTAAGTTGCTTATCCCTTGTTCTTGAGTGCTCAAGAACGCTATTCTCAAGCTTGAAGTATGCTCATGCTCTGGACGCCCTTTAGTGCTCTCGATGAACCTATAAAAGTCCCAAAGTTAGCCCAAGATTTCAATTTAATTGACTTAACAAACCATGTCCATTCATGTAATATAAAGACCCAATTTTGATTTGCTTTTATGAAACTAAAGATCCCTTTGATTCTCATCCCTATGGAAGGTCAATTTCAAAATGCCATATCTATAACTCCACGTATTAGTTTTACAAAAATCAGTGGATCTTTTGTGGGATCCGAAACAAGCTTTCCAACAAGCCCAAGATCACTAGAAACAGAGTTCGTATGAAGAAGTTACAACAATATTGGGTTCTGGGGTTAAAACAGGGTTAAAACAGGCTAACAGGCAAAGAGGATCTTTCGACTTACTTGTATAGGGGCCTCACAATGCTCTAATGGCTTGAATTTTATGCTCCAAATTGGCCAAAAATTGAAAAATCAAAAACCCTAAAATCTGGCCGAAATTGGATGTCAATTGCAATGGATAGATTTATCCATCATGGCCTATCAATCGCGATGGAATGAGTCAATCACGATTGATGGGTGTCAATCGCGATGGATAGTGGTTCCCGTCGTGATGGATCTTATCAATTGTGATGGACAGAATATCTCAAGTTTCTTAATTTATATTGTGTCAATCATGGCCCATAAGTCGCGATGGATAGCTTTTTTCACCGATAGCTTTTTTTGTCGATTTGGGTGTCAATCGCAATTTTTTTGTCGGTCGCGGTGGACAAGGTGTCTGTCGCGATGGACACGTGTTGATCACGATGGACAGGCTGTCCGTTGTGGGGTGCCGATTGTGATTGATTGAATTTTCAAGATTATTGCATTATCTATTGTCAATTGAGCCTCTATGTGTCATGATGGACAAGAAATTCCCCGTGTTTGAGTGTCAATTGTGATTTTTTAGTCAATCATGATGAACATGCTATTCATCGCGATGGACACTGTCAATCGCGATTGATGCTATCAATCGCAGTGGACAGAGAAAATGCAAATTTTTTTGAGATTTTTGTGTGGATGTGATGTGCAAGGCTTGTAGATCATGAATATGTGCTTAGTTTTACCAAAGAGTCAAATTTTTTGTCAATCGTGATGGACAGAGGTCCATGCCTTAGAGATTGTGCAGAGCTTTTACGTACCTACACAAGCTGCTGGAGATGATGATACAACCAAAACCCTGCAAGAAATGCTCACAAACACACAAAAATAGCAAGCACACAAGATCTCTCTCACTCTCTCTCACAAGTGAAATGAGGAAAATGAGGTGGGGAAGGTGATATGACCAAAAAATTGAAAATTTTTCGAAGGTGGAGATGGAGGTGGGAGATAGTGAGGATGATGATGGTGATAATGATGGTGAAGTAAGAAAGAGAAAATTAAGGAAAAGTAGAGAAATTACCTATGACTCCAATGTCACAACTCTATGTCTTACCATCAGACGCTTGTGCTCGAAGCTCTCTCCCCCGCAATGGTGCCAAATTTGGTGTCACTCTAGCATAATGTCAAGTACCAATGTGAGGAGATCCACCTCATAATTGTCAATCTATGGAGACGTGAGGACTAGTATGATGACTATGAGCAAGTGATGACACAAGTGCGTGAGTGAGAAGCACACAAGCATGCACACACATACATACACATGCACAAATAAGGCAAGAACAAAGAGAGGAACAATGGAGTTCTTTGTATTACTCAAAAAGTCTCTTTCAATAGCTCAAAACTCTAACAAGCTAAGCTCAAAAATGAGCTTCCTTGCTCTTTTTATAGTTTTTGACTAGCTTTGACCCTGTCCAATATCCAACCTAGTTAAAAATTAGGTTCCAGGGCTTATTTGAAGGTTCAAACAAAGTCTAAAAATTATGAAAATTGGTATGTAGCTACTTCTAATACTCTTCAAGCTCGAGGACTCCTCGGCTTGAAAAAATGGAGTCTAATCTACCAAAAATAGTGTTTACAATGTTCATGTAGTGATGAAAATCACTGTTAGAAAGGATTAATTTTTGGAAAATTTGTGTGGCCTTAATTGCGGGATCTTCTTTGACTGCTTTGCCTGCTTGGTCCTTCTCTCTGCTCTGATTCTTTACGTCGGCTCCCTTGTCTTGTAATGCCTTGACTGCCTTGACTACTGCCAACAATAGTGTATGCCAGAGCATACTAGCTCTTAGGATGCACAGCTAGACACATCCTTGGTTGAGGATGACTGATTTAGATGTTGATGAGTCAACAATCATGCAGTCATTCTTTGATTTGCTCATGCCATATGTTTACACAGATATGTCAGGACATGTTGGTCTTGATGATGTTGCTTTGGATGCCTTTGATACAGACATGGTTAATATACTTAGGTTAGCTAGGATAGCATGCATATGTTTCATCAGCATTTGAGAGTTTGATGTACTACTTGTCATGTTAGAGACCATGCAGTTGCTATTGGAGCATTTGCACTTGGAGTTGTCAATCATGCAATGATTGACACATGCATAGAGCGACTGGGAGCTTTGCAGAAACTTCATCAGTTCTTGCATCAGTCAGATATGATCTCGACTCTTATTGATATGAATCTAGAGCAGTTTGAGGTGCATGGATACACCTTGTGCGAGGCAGTTGGTATAGGCTCATTGATATGGGTTGAGATCTGAACTCTTCTTGTACATTAGTATATAGCCCTACATCATTCTTTGTATATTTTTCCACTTATGGTCACATTGAACCTTAAGTGGGAGATGGTTGGGGATGTAAGGGTCATGTGACCTTACCCCCATATTCATATATATACATCATATACAGAGCATTGCCTCAACGGAGATCATTATGTGGATTTCGAGGCTCCCACACATTTGTGTGTGTCTCTCTTCTGTTCTCTCTCCTTCCATCTCCTCCTTGCTCTTCTTGTTCTGCACACCAAAGCCCTTCAATCTTCAAAACCTTGGTATTGGCTGGGTAGCTTCACCGAATCGCCTTTCTTAGGCTCTTTGTGGCATAGATCATATATGTCGGTTCCTTCCTTACTGCATGTATGAAGGCTTTGGCTCCAACATATATCCGTTTCTTCTTGATATCTCGACGAATGATTTTATTCTTTTCCCAATTAAAGTATAGATTATGTTTCTTTAACTAGGGCATTCCAATGATAACCAAATTTACTGGACTCGATATTACATTGAAACATATGTGGGAATCATGGTCACCAAGGTGTACTCTTGATGGTGTGGTTTCCATGGTTATCTTCACAGATTCTAGAGGTTTTCCATCTACTACTTCAACTACTATTAGTTTGTTCTTCCAAAGTACTGGAATTACATGTTTCTTAACCAATCCTTCATCCATGAAACATGAGGAGGCTCCTGAATCTACAAGGGATTTAAGAGAAAGGGTCTTCTTAGGCATGATTAACTTGACAGGGGCAAGACATGTTTCTATGGGTGTAGCTAGAATTATGAGACCCTTTCTTATATCATGGTCCGACTGTACGGTCTCTTTTACAACTGGACTTCCTCGTTTCCCTGCTTACAAGGGTGGTTGTGACTTTGGAGTTTGTTCTCTTATTGGGACAATCAACTGCAATATGCCTAGGGTTTCCACAATAGAGGCATAAGTTGTTATCTCTCCTTCTCTGTTTCTCTGGTGGTGTTAGAGGTTGGACCCTATTTACATCTATCTGCATAGGTTCAGGAATAAACTCATCTCTAGGAGTGGGATGGAGGGGTTTCCGTTTGCGAGGTCTTCCTTCTACTTTGTTTTTCTTGTTTCCTTTCAAAAAGGAAGTTATCACATTGAATAGCTTGGGTGATGTATTCATTCAATGTCTCAACCTCTGACATCATGAGCAGAAGGTCATTCACATCATCTCTTAAACCCCATCTAAATTTGTTTATGAAATAATCTTCATGCCAAGAGAGATCACATATCAATTTCCTATGCATAGGTAGAGGCAGGACAGTTACCTTGACGTAGCTTCCAAAGTTTTGTTTGTGCCTCTTGACTTGTGTCTGCATCTCCTAATGTGGTGGTGAGTCCTCGAAGAAGCCCCTCATAGTCCTAAAGTACTACCATGTTCTTCTCCAAGATTGGAGCAAACCATGATAATGCTTGGCCACAAAGCAAGGTTCCAATAAACCCGACCTTGGACGCCTCATCAGGATATGTGGCAGGTTGCATATGGATGTATAATTTAACTTTTTGGAGAATATGAAACTTTGTGCAATCCCCATCGAACCTTTCTGGCATGCAAAACTTGGATTCCTTCATGAAAGATGTACTAGGCCGTTGATTCACTTGAATGCTCCCTTGATTTTCTTGAAGATTCCTGATTCATTCTTGTAATTCTTGGAGGAGTGTGCCTACATGCACCAAATGTCCCATCTTGACTTGTGTCTGTCAATGAGTTAGGTCCTCGACTTGTTGTTGGAGACTCTAAAGTGATGCTACAATTTGTTCATAAGCGTTCTCCATGATGCCTAGTCTTGGATAGAAGCTAGTCTTGCCAAAATTTTTGGGGAGCACTAGATCGTGCTCTTTGACCACACTAGACAAGATTTCAAAAATATACTTTTGATTATAAGAACACCCACTTAGGGAAAATAATACAATAATATGTGATTGATACAAGGCATTCCACAACCTGGGACTGACAGGTATGGATAACTCGACTAGAGATGATACATGAGAACCCACAACCAGGGATTGTAAGTATGAAACAAGATATTAGGATTACAAGAATTCCCTTTAGGTAGATGAACTAGATACAGGAAATAACTTTGGCAAGATCTCGTTTTGCAAGATTACAAGAGGATAAGATAAGATGTCCAAGAACTAGACTAGACAAGACTAGAATAAGGAACAAGACAAGAACTGGAATTGGAACTTGGAGAGTACTTACTCGATGGTCATGACTCCTTGAGCTCCCAAGACCGGTATTGGCGAGACCAAGTATGTATATGGCCAACCCCTCCTTATATAGGCTTTCAACGGCTATTCATCAAAGGTGGTTACAAATTGATGATATCATCAATTCGACACATGATCTTTAGATGTCAGAATCGAGTAAGAAGACAATCAATCTTAGGGTTTTAGCATGTTTTGGACGCAATGGAAGCATTGGTTTCTCCAAATTCTAAACCAATCATGAGATATGGAAGTCACATGGAATCTGAGGTTCAGGATGGTTTCCTTTGTCCATGACAGAATGAAGTCTGCAAGATTGTAGATAACTACTTGGAGAAAGGGTTGATTAGACCTAGCTATTCTCCGTTTGCAATAACAATTCTTATAGTAAAGAAGAAAGATGGATCTTATCTATTGGGAATCGAACTCACAACCTCCCGGTTCGGAGTTCGATGGCCTAATCACTTGCCCCAAAAGCCATGGTTGAGGATTACTTCCTAATCCTCTCTCTTAAGGCATGGTTCAACCATCTCCTACTAGGATTATGTGACATTCCTTCCCCCTTAGACTGAGCATTGTCCTCAATGCTCACTTTTGGACCCTTCTAACTCTCTTGGACCCACTTTCCATGCATGAGTGCTTCCGCCAACCTCAAAGTCTAGCACATGGACCAAATTTGGACCTATCCCACTCTCTGTGGGTGCCCAAATGTCCATGTGCCTTCATCTAAGACCAGTTTCACACTCACCATGGTTAAGCGCTTTTTCCAAATTTGTAAATCCAAACAAAACCCAAGAAGGTCTCAATTATATTAGAATGGGCAACTCCTCAAGATGAGGGGCAACCTCAATAATGTTTAGGACTTTTCGGTTTTATAAAAAATTCATTTGATCTTTATTCATCGATAGTAGTACCTATGATGAATTTGCTTCAAGACAAAGCACCTTTTGCATGGAAGCAAGAGCAATAAGATAGTTTTAATACTTTGAATCAAGTCATTTCAGAGGCTCCAATACTCAAAGTGGTGGATCCATAGAAGCCATTTGAGTTAGAGACAAATGCTAGTGGCATAGCTATAGAGACAGTTTTGAGCCAAGGTGGAAGTTCTATAACTTTTGAAAGTAAGAAGTTAAGTAGTGCACAATGCAATTGACCAATGCATGAACAGGAGTTGTATGCAATGGTGCATGCCCTTAGAGTCTGGAGACACTATCTTTATGATGCAGATTTCAAGGATCACCATACACAAGTATTTTTGTACTCACCGAGATCTTTGAGGCATACATGCTCATTAGGTTGAGCTCATGTAAGAGTTCCACATGGAAATCTTGTATAGAAGAGGCAAAGAGAATATAGTAGCTGATGCATTATCTTCAACAATGTATCAAATGATCTTTAACATTTTAGAAAACTAATTTCCTCAAGAGATAAAGGAAGCACAAGTGGAACATCCACACTTATTACATATTATAAGAGCCATAACAGATGACTCTATCATAGGAGACTCGGCAAATCCATATGCTTCTTCCACTAGTAAAGCAAACAAGTCAACTCCTTATTCCAACTTCTCAATGGAAAAAGGAATAATTAAACAGAAAGGAAAGGTCTGCATACGTGATTCCTGACATTTGAGAAGAAAAGTCATGCATGATAATCATGATATTACTTATGCAAGGAATCTTGTTGTAAACAATACTATTCAACTAGTTAGAAAAACATTTTGGTGACCTGGATTAGCTAGAGATCTCCATGCATATGTTTCACAATACTTTATGTGGCAAATCAACAATTCAAAAAGGGTTAAGACACCAGGTCTTTTACATCCTTACAGATTCATGAGAATAAATGGGATAGTGTATCCATGGACTTCATAGTGGGATCACTATGGACCCAAAGGAAGCAAGACACTATCCTAGTGGTGGTAGATAGATTGAGCAAGATGGCTCATGTTATACCCACACAGGAGATGGTAGAAGCTACATAGGTAACGGAGCTATTTATCCAACATGTCTTCAGATTGCATGGATTAACGGCATGCATAGTTTCAGATAGGGATGTTAGATTCACAAGACACTTTTGGAAGTTTATCTTTGAGAAGCTAAAAGTTTCATTGAAGACGAGAAGTGATGACTATCCATAGATAGATGGCCAGACCGAAAGGATCAATTAGATTCTAGAGGACAAGTTGATGGTATATGTGTCTGAAAGGAAGACAAATTGGGATAATTATTTGCCATTAGTAGAATTTTCTTATAATAATAGACCTTATAAAGTTGCTAGAATGTCTCCTTTTGAGATCAGTTATAGCATGATCCTACTACTCCTAGTACCATAGGAATGCCAAAGAAATGTCTTAGTGCTTCGAACTTCTTGGCAAATCTCCAAGCAAATTTAGAAATAGCTAAAGCCAAGATGCAGCAAGCAGCTAATAGGGCAAAATAATATGCTAATAGGAAGAGATCTCCTAGAATCTTTGAAGAAGGAGATAGACTTTTTCCTTCAAGTACGAGCAAGATTGAATTCACTATCCATAGGGAAGTGCACTAAGCTTTCACCAAGCTTTTGTGGAACTTAAAAGATAATTAAGAAGCTTAGTGATGTTGCATACCGATTAGAGCTTCCTATAGATTGTAGAGTCCATCTAATGTTCCATGCCAATAAACTTAGAAAGTATATTTCTAGGGAGGATAACCTAATAGAGGGTATTGTTTCTTTGTAGAAAAATGAAAACACAAATCTCTCTCTAGATAAGATACTAGATAGGAGACAAAATGGTTGAGAAACCAAGCCATCCAAGAGTATCTAGGAGCCTAGAGAGGATAATCACTTCCATATTCTACTAAGGAATCAGAAGCTCCACTTCACAAGTCATTGATCATTGAGGAAAATGATCTTTAGAGGAGGAGAGAGTGTCAGATATCGGTCTACAGAAACCACTACATGTGTGTGTGGGACAAGGGCTAAGTTTGGACAAGGTCCCTAGCTAGGGGGATATCCTTAGGTTTCTAAGGGGTAATGGGAATGAGTGTGCATGATGGCCACATGTCCACACTAGAGCATTACTACCTTGGGTGCAAGAGGATATAAGGGATAGGAGGTGAGTTGCACATATAATCATTCAAGTCTTCTTTTTGAACATTTTTGAAAGTTTCTTGAGAGAAATTGAGAGAGAGTACCTCAATAACCAATTCAAACTTTGAAGATACTTAAACTTGATGTGAGTCAAATCTATGTGACTCAAGACTTTAACTTTTCAAAGATATGTTTCAACAAGTTACAAAAGCATTTTATCTATCTTTAAGAGATTTATGCTAGATTCTCAAAAAGATTCTTGGAGTAAAACTAAAATATCTTCCAACCACTTGGTATCAAAGCATTACTGTGTTGAACATTGAGCTTTTATTGATGAATTTTTCTTCGTACTAAAAAACAATAATGCTTCACTTGAGACTGGGTTAATCTTTTGATTTCTTTACAATCTCTTAAGAATTCTTACTTGGAATGCAATTCTTATGCATTACTAGTCAAGAGATTGATGTCACCAAGTTGCATTGCCAACTAGGTGCATTCAAACTAATTTAGTCTTTCTAACCTTAATTGAAAGGATCGTGTGAGTGTTTTAATTCTTTAGAAATTCAATAAATATTTTTGAAACAAAACACTTTATCCTGAAGTGTTTCATAATTCAAGTAAGAACATGCTTTGTCATACTTGAATTCTAAATGAAAAACTTGGAGGTTAGTTACTTCGTGATCTTCTTAAAATGCATGTGAATACATGATAGACTATGTGAATACATGAGAGAAATTTGAGATGGAGCTCATGAGGGAGGTGATGAACTAAGAAGGTTTCCATGAAAGCTTCAAAAAGATGATAAGCCATCAAGGTCTCCATGGAAGCTTCAAAACTATGATACCAATGTAATGAACTAAATTATTAGGACCACCACGTGCTAGAACTCTTTGGGCAAAACTCTCTCCCCATGCTTCCCATGGGGGTTTAACTTGAGACCTCATCCTTCTTAACCTTGAGACCTAACCACTAGGTTAAGTGGATTACTTGTTTCAGACAACATATGAATCTATGCTTAGGTCTAATATTGAAATCTCTAGCCATACACAGGAATGACCAAACGGTATCCGAAGAAATGACACCGAGGTTGTGCATGAGGTTGCTATAGAGAAAGAAAGATTGAGACTTGCATACTCGATAGAGAGATAAGGCAATACTTGTGATCTTTGTACATAGAAGAGATAGTTACAAGCACATAAGAAACATCCTTTTTCTAATGATCAAGAACATCCAAGTATATTTCTTGTCACCCAAAATTCGACCATTCGACTCTCGTGTGCACCTAAAATATAGTGACCCAGATTCCATCATCAACCGCTCGAAATTCGACCCTCCAATATTCATGTCCTCTTTAAAAAAGAAAGTTACAATGAATTGAAAATATGCACACACCCAACCTCATAAGGTAGACACAACCCATCAACTTGAGAATTCCAATAGATAAGTCCAGCCAGCTAGATTCGAACGTGGACATATTCATGTGCTCTTGGTTATCTCCGGCCATATTTATTGCTCTCCGGACACCCAAAAACATGCTCATATGCCACCTTTATCAGTATCGACAATCTCTCTCTCTCTCTCTCTCTCTCTCTCTCTCTCTCTCTCTCTCTCTCAGCTTACTCGCTTCTTTTCTGGTAAGCAGGATGTAAAAAAAATTGGCTTGTTGGCGTAATTCCGGAGATAGATTTGTTAGGAACGATGGCGATCGTGGAGGACTGCTACATAGGGGCTATCTCTGTATCTGCTCTGGATAAATCCGTGGTTAAGGAGAAACAAAAGAACATGGATGTGAGTGAGGGGAATTGGCTTCCCTGCAGCACTCATAAGGACCTTAACGGTCGAAAATCGCAAGAGAGGGATGGTGTACTTATCGCAGTTTCTGCAACAAAAAAGAAGAAGATTAGGCGGAGCGATGGAATACATTCCAATAAAAGGATGCGGGAAAAGGCATCGCTCGCTACTGTAGGGATCCTGAACAATGATGCACGTGTTGCGATTAATTTCGTTGCATTGCTTAAATTATGCACCAAAGAAGGCGATTTGCAAAGGGGTATCGACTTACACAAGCAAATTAATGAACTAGGGTTGGCACGAACCAATGTTTTTGTTGGCAGCTCCTTGGTGACTTTGTATGCCAGGTGTGGAGCAATGCAGAAAGCACAAGAAGTTTTTGACATGCTTTCAAATCCTAATGTTGTTTCATGGAATGCACTGCTTACAGGATACATAAATAATGGGTACGCTAAGAAAGCTTTAAACCTTTTTGAGCAAATGCAACAGAAAGGGATAGTGGCAGATGCTGTCAGTTTCACCTGTGCAATGAAAGCTTGTAGCATTGTAAAGGACCTAGAGAAAGGCCAAGAAATACATACGAAGATAATGCGGGAACGCTTTTTGGAGAGAGATGTTGTTGTTGCTAACGCAGTTGTTGACATGTATGCGAAATGTGGTGCTCTTCAGAAAGCAAGAGAAGTCTTTGATCAGCTTCCGACTCAAGATACAGTCTCTTGGACTGCACTTATTTCAGGATATGTCCAGCAAGGTAAGGGTCAAGAGGCACTTCACTGTTATGAACAAATGAGACAGAAGGGAGTTCAGCCAGATAACATCACTTACACTTCTATTTTGAAGGCCTGTGGTAGTGTAAGGGCATTTGATAAAGGTGAAGAGATATACAATCAGGTAAGGAAGGAGCATCGTCTGGACACAGATGTTGTCATTATGAATGCACTAGTAGACATGTACATCAAATGTGGTGCACTTGATAGGGCGCAAGAAGTCTTTAGTGAATCTCGTGTCCATAACATTATTTCATGGAATGCTTTGATCTCAGGGTATGCTCAATATGGACAGGGTCTGGAGGCATTAAATTGCTATGAAGAAATGAAAAAGAAGGGGTTTTCTCCAGATGCAGTCACCTTTGCAACTCTCCTGAAAGCTTGTGGCACCATAGAGGCATTAGAATGGGGACGAGAACTGCACAAGGAAGTTGCTGAAAAGCATCTGGTGGAGAGAGATGTCGTGGTTGCAGGTGCATTAATTGACATGTATGCTAAGTGTGGAGACCTTGACAGAGCAAGGGAAGTGTTTAATGAGGTTCCGGTGAGGGATGTGGTTACTTGGACTTCACTAATTTCTGGCTTTGTAGAAAATGGGCTTCTTGAGAAAGCTCTAGTATGTTATGAACAGATGAAATTAGATGGTTTATCTCCAAATGCCATCACTTATGCTTGCATCTTGAAGGCATGTGCCAGTGATAAAGCTTTGTACAAGGGTGAAGTCATACATACTGAGATCATCAACAGACAAGATGGCCTTGAAGATGACACTGTGGTAGGGACTGCTTTAGTGGACATGTACTCTAAATGTGGAGCAATGGAAAAGGCTCAAGCAGTTTTTGACCGACTTTCCATGTTAGATGTAGCTTCATGGAATGCCCTTATTTTAGGATATTCTGAACAGGGTTTAGGAAATGAAGCATTGAAGTATTTTCATCAAATGCAGCATGAAGGTTTCCATCCAGATGTAAATACATTCATCTGCCTTGTAAGGGCATGTGGTTACATGGGGACCGTACACATGGGAATGAAATTACATGCTCTGCTTTTAAAACTTGGATTGGTAGACGAGGTTGAATTAATTGGAAGTTTTTTATTGGTTATGTATTCTAATTGTGGCATGCTTCTAGAAGCTGAAGAAGTTTTCCATACGCTCCCTACTCACGATGTGGTATCTTGGAGTGTTCTCATGGAGGGATATGCTCAAATTGGAAAGGAAAACAATGTACTTAGCCTTCTGAAACAGATGAAGGGAAAGGGTTTAGCACCAACGTCAGTCACACTCACAGTTATTCTTAATGCATGTAATCATAGAGGCCTGTTGGAGGTGGGTCAAAACAGTTTTGAGATGATAAGTAAGGACCATGGTATTCTTCCAACTTTGGAGCATTACTCATGTATGGTTGACCTTTTCAGTCGTGCTGGGCACCTAGATACTGCAGTTACACTAATAGAGAGGATGCCATTTCCTGCTGATCTTGCGATGTGGCATGCTTTGTTAGGTGCATGTAGGAATTCCTCGAATAAAGTTATTGGGAAATTAGCCTTTAAAAATGCATTTCATTTAAATGAGAACAATGATGCTGCATACATATCAATAGGCGAAATCTATGCAGCTTCAGCTGACAGAATTTCTCAGACACATTGACCATATATGAAGTGGGAATAATCGACTGTATGAAACCAATGTGGAACGGTTGGTTGGTTGCTAGACGTAGGGGCTCTCCTTGGTGACTCTGCAAGTGTGCTATGGGAAAACATACCTATGTAAAGTGCATACTTTAGTCAGAGCAGAAGATGTCATGCATCAGAAAGATGAGTTGCTGGGAGAAGCTGCAAATCTTGTCTAAATATGTGACCACATCAAGTAGAATCTATGGTACTTCAATCAACCAAGATGTGCTTTTTCTTAAATAGAATCTTTATGTCCAAGTTCCACATGGTTTGAATTGCACCGTGAGTGTGAAGTCTGTATGATGCTGTTTTGGGAAGTTCCCAGGTGATTGATGAAGCTCTGTTCTGTACTATGGTGGTCAATGGTGCATCAGTTCAAGGAAAGGTTCTATGATTGTAACATGGGTGCAATATGATGATGTTAGCATTGCCTGTTTGCAGCAATGTCAATGAGGGTATCATTACATTACCAAACTGGATTCCCTTCTTAATGTTATGATTGTGAATTATCAACCATATAAGCATATCATGTTGAATCTCCAATAGGTTGGCATTTGAGGTATATGGCTGTGTCAGGATGTATGCCTATATCCTCTATAGATGATGATTATGATTCACAGGTCCTCTTTAGATGCCAATGCATCTGAAGGTAAATGTGGGACTGGCCTGCATGTATGAACTGTGATGAATCCATGTATCATGCTTCAACAGATTGTGGATTTGCTTTCAGATGAAAATCCTTTCTTGTACTTGGTTTCCATAGGTCATAACCTCTTAACAACATTTTGATTTATGATTATCATATTGTTGGACTTGGGGGAGTGGGAATACCCACAAATAAAATGAGGAAGAAGAACAAGCTAGGAGCACAACACTAAATGTATTACACTGTGTATTACTATATGTGGAATATACAAAGATATGTAGGCTGTTAGGGTTATTTGTGTATATGCAAGCCAAGGGGGAAAAAATCTCTTAAAAGAGGATAAAAAGTGCTCTGACACTTTTAAGTGTGTTCACACATGTCACAATTGAACAAATTCTCATTGGATGTGATGCAGTGAATAAAGATTTTGTATTCATGTATAAGAAAGTGTCAACCAATGTGGGCTAAGATCAACACATCAAAAGGAATAAGTCCAAAGGTTTGTGAAAAGCTTTGAACCTCTCATGACACAGAGTCTTTGTGGAAAGGTCTATAACATTATCCTCTATGGGCACATAAGACAAATTGATCTTTTCAATAGAGAGCTTCTCCCTCACATAATGATAGTGCAACTTTAATGTGTTTAATGTGAGCATGGAGCATTGAATTTCTCAGAACTTCCCATGCTCTTTGATTGTATAACTCTAACCTCACAATGAAAAGTGGTCATAGTAGACTCCTTGTTGAACCAAGATATGCATGAACTAACAAGCATGAAGCAAACCACTTATAAATACATGAATGTCATAACAACTAACCAAATCAAAGTAAAAATAGCATGTAAATTTGAAAGTATTAATCTTGCTTGAGAAATAACAAACTAAGCTGTTAAGATGTTAGCAAAGTAGTGAGAAATGTGCTTAATTGCATGCCAATGCTTGACACTTAAGCTATGCATACAGCTCCTAATCTTAGAGATTACAAACTGAACATCAAGTTGAGTGATGCATAAAAGATAAGACGTTTAACAATACCTCAATCCATGGGCATAGCAATGGGTTTATAATGTATTGAGGATGAGAGTTAGCTATAGATGTCACTTAAACTCTTGTCTCATCTAGTCAAGGTTCTTGCGTTCTCTTTGTTATAGCAACAGGAGCTCACCTTTGTATATATCTCTTTCCTCACCAAGTTCAAAGCATTGCAATGAAATGTGAATGTATTTTGTTTGACACAAAACATTATCTCCATTAACTTGCATAAATCGAATGCCCATATAATGATGCAACCATCTCAAATTCGGTATTCCAAAAGAGGCATGCAAATGACCTTTAAAGTTAGACATATGCATCTCATTAGGATATAGTGAGCAAGATGTCATCCATATGAACAATAATGATGAGAAGCACATGATCTACATGCTTGATATATAAGGTCCTTTGTATATATTTTCTAATACTAAGCACATGATTCTTGTTTTAATCCATAAAATGGCTTCTTTAACTCGCATACTTCTTTTTTCCATATCCGTTTTGTTATAAACCACAAGGCTAAGAATACACTTTTTCATGCATCATATTAAAAAATGCACTATGACATTTAACTAATATACATTGAAGACATTGTGCACTGCAAGTGTATAAATGTTATGAACAATTTTTCATACGATCCATGGAAGTAGAGGTATCATCAAAATCAGTGCCTTGATCATGACTTTAAGGTACAAGCCTAGTCTTATAGCGATCAATATTGGCATCAAGCTTGAGGATTAACTTATAGATCCATTTAGTGTCAATGGTCTTTTTTCGAAGAGAAAAGCCATATGAAGACAAAGATACATAGAAACCATCTAAGTTTTTGATTTTTTCACTTCATCAAATGAAGTACACTTGTTTTGATCACAAAAGGTTAGAACAAAAATGAAATAACCATTGCATAGCAATCTTCTATAAAAAGTACCTTGGGAGCTTGAGCGAGTGCAAAAAAAAAGGGAGCATCTAGCTTACTACCTCTCAAAGTTTGCACCAATGATCTTGGTATAGATTTTGTCTCATCAATATCTTCTTTGTCATCAGTGAATGCATCATGAATATTTACATCAGAATGAAAAAATCTATATCCTTATTTTAAACTTGCACTTATTGAGAAGCTTCCTCAATAGGAGCTACATTTTACTTATCATCAATAAAAAGAGGCAACAAGATATCATACACATCTTTTGAAATCATTGAAGTCTCTTCTTGATACATGAAAGTATAGGTTCATTACATTCTCCATAAAAATACATTGTGACTAATCAAAGTATGTTTGATTTGTAGGTGCTAAAGGCACAAATCTTTGCGTTGAGAACTTTACCCAACAAAAAAAAATCATTTCACAACTTTATCACTAATTTCTTGTGTTGTTTCTCAAGGACTAATGCATATGATAAACAAGAAAAAACATGTAAAGGAGAAAGAGATGGATCACAACCAGGCCAAGCCTCATGGAGTGATATACTATATTGTTTTAATAGAATACATGAAGTACATATGAAGCACACACTAAACACTTTAAACTATGAGGTAATGCTTGAATTTCAATCATACATCTTTTAATTTTCATGAGAGATTTATTTTTCCTCTCAAGAACACCATTATGTTGTGATATAGATGGCATTGTACATTGGTGTTTTATTCAATGTTGAGCTAAAAATGCATTGAACTCAAAAAACATATGCTTCCTTTCTTGTACAAAACAAACGGATTTCATTTTATATGAATAAATTTTCAACCATGACTAAGGCCTATTTAAATCACATAAGAATTTTGAAATTTGAATTTAGTGGATATATCCATGCATCTTTGGAAAAGTCATCTCTGAAGGTCACAAAGCATACATAATATTCAAAAGAGGGTGTTTGCATAGGATCATATATATCACCATGAATAAGTTGGAGTTGATGCAAAGCTCTTATTGGACTATCTTTAGGAAGTGTTTAAATGGTTCTTCAAGTTTAAGCAAAGAAGACACTACATCAAATTTGTAGGTGGAGCAAACTAACAAAACCCAGATACTCAAAACATGCATGAAAAGTTTTGCATTTGGGATGGCTAAAAATCTTGAGCTCCACATGCATAATCATCCACATGTTTCCCATAATTTACGAGTTTACAAAACATATGATATATCATGCTAGATGTAATGATTTGAATTGCACTAGAATTAGAACCTATAACATTTTCATCACAACTCTCATGAGCTACATTTTGAAGATTTCTAACTATATCATGACATATATAAACACCTTACATAATATTCCACAATTCCATTGCAACTCATACATGATGTACCATGTATTCTCATAATGGATAGTTGGAAACATCCAACTCAGTCATGGCTAGTGATTATACCTTGATACAAAAAATTGACTTTGTATTGAAAATTAATTGTTCTAAAAAAAAGTTACTAAAAGTATCTAATGGAGGTTCTCTAGATTTGTAGAAAACTTTAGGGTGTTTATACAAATCAAGAAAAACCTAAACAAAAAATGACACAAAAAAAGAAATGAAATTGTGTGGATAGTGCATCTGGAGACTGAGATGATTTTGAATTGAATTTTGAGTTTTCCTTATGTTATAAATTATGGAATGTCTTGAACAAGGCATTGTTGGAGTGTTAATTCATTAATGTATTAATGTGTTATGGTGTTTTTGATATAGAAGCTTAAGGTTCGTGAGGACGTGAAAGGCATGAAAGGGTGGACATCAATAATCCGACTTTAGGGCGGACATCAACAATCCGAATTATAATTTAGTTTGTAAATAAACCTGCGTAGAAGGTTCTATTGTTAGAAACAATTAGGAAAATAGTGGTTAGAGTCAGGGTCATTGTCGATCGCAATTTTTGATATTGAAAGAAAAGGCTTTCTACAAAAGTTACAACTTTTACTTTCACGCATGCTTTTTGAAGCCGCTCTCATGTAACCACTATTTCGACATAATAAAAAATTCCTATAAATACATGCACTCTGTGGACTATCGAAATAGAGTGCATGGGGGAGATTGCACCCAATATTGCGTTTTGTCTCACCTCCTGGCGTGTCTATTATTCTGTGTGTTTTCTACATCCATAACCTTTGTGTGCATGTGAGCAAGATCCTGATAACAATGGTATCAGAGCCTTGCATGCATCACTATAGAGGGGTCTATTTTTGATCGTTTTGGCGATTGATCTCTGTTTCGCTGTTCTCTGTTCGCGATTCCGATTCCGATTCTAATTCAGTTCTGGTTCCGATTTTTGTTTGCGTTTCTGTTTCCAGTTCCGGTTTCAATTTCACTTTCAGTTTCAATTTTTGGTCTCTATTTTTGTTTCAGTTTTAGAACCAGAACCTACATTTACACCTACATTTACACCTACATTTACACCTACATTTACACCCACGTTTATACCTATGGATTACTCAAAGGCCTCAACTAAGGCATAGAACTTAGGCATAACTTAAGGCATAAGTAAGGTATACTAAGGCATAAATAAGGCATTACTTTGGCATCTTTGGCACCCAAGACTCCCTTGGCAGCCGTTGGCAACCATTGGCTACACGTGAACCAATTTTAATTTATGAGTGGCAATAAGGAATTTATATTCACCAAGATGGCACGATTTGAACCCACGACCTCACTCACACAAGGGAAGTGTTTTACCACTACACTATCTCTTTGTGTTGTCACTATAGTTCTCTTTTCTTATATTTAACACAACTTTCATCTCTTTCTTACTTTTTCAATTGCCAAGAACAACCCTTCCTTTTACATTTTAACTCAAACAATTTCAAAAATTATTTTTATATATCTAGTAAGAGGGCTTTGTTCTCTACATCCTCATGGACCCTACGAACACCATGGAGGACTTTGGCGAGTCACCTCTACCCGAGGTAACACTCGAGCAACAACTTGAGCTCCTGCAACACGAACTTTGAGGTGCTTAGAACGAGATCCAACAACATGATGAAGTACTCTAGAAGATGCAAACTGATGAAGATAACCTTATGAGGGTGATCAAAGCTATTGTCTCTGCCCAATCGGATGGCACACATCCCTTTAGGTTTGATGGCCGTAAGGATGGTTTTTATGGTTTGATGGCCGTAAGGATGGCCCTTTAGTCCTTTCATGGTTGTCACAGTTTGTTAATTTTTATACTGATGAAACATATGCTAAAAGTGAAAAAGTCAAATTTGCCACTAACTATTTAGTAGGAAAAGCTCAACTCTGGTGGAATATCTTGCGGCACAATATAGAGCGTCCAACAACCTAGAAGGTTTTCCAAGATAAAGTGAAGGATTCTTTTCTTCCTCCTCAATACCATTTACATGTTTGACGTGCATGGAGGACCGTTACATGGAAGGAGGGTGATACAGTTACTACCTACACGGACCGGTTGTGGCAAAATTTACAATTGGTTCGAATGCTTGAAGATGTACCGGAGGATAGCTTGCAACAGAAATATGAAGATGGTTTGGAGGTGGGAATCCAAGCTAAGCTTCACACCCTACGACCTACAACCCTCAACGAGGCTATATCTTTCACCTATGAGACAGAGAAAGAATTCCAGTCCATAACCAAGTCAATCCGTCTACAACAACCGTGTCAATGACCACTTTTTGTTAAACCAAATCTTCCCATGAAACGTAATTTTAATGCCCATCTTACTCTATTTTTCCTCATCCACTGCAATCCAACTACTCAACTGCACCTGTTGCTTCATCTCTCCAACCTAACAAACCACCTGCCCTACAAACTTCAGCGATGGATGCCCAACAGAAGCGACCATGAATCACCTGCTTGAATTGTGGTAAACCTGGACATACAAAAACGAAGTGCCGATTGTGACCTCTTAACATGAAACCAGCTGTAGCTCAATTACTAACATGGAGGCCCATAATGAAGAAATTCCTCCTCTTTGGACGGAGGAATCATTGGAAAAGGACTTAAGTACCTTGGGTAACGATATCTCTCTTCACTCTCTACTTTGCATGCAGGGTACTATAAATAAAAAACTCATTAAAATTTTACATGACGATGGTAGTTCACATGACTTCATTTCATATTTATTAGTACAAGAACTTAAATTAAAAATGTTACCTTTCTTGTATAAAGTAAAAGCTTCATTTCAAGGTAATTGTTATAATGTAACACGAGAAGTGCAAGATGTTACGATTAGGATAGGCCCATATGTTGATTCACGAACATTTTTAATTGCACATTTGCAATCTTATGATGTTATACTAGGTATGTCTTTTCGTCATCATTATAACCCACACATTGACTACCATACACATACCTTTAACTTTGAATTTAAAGGTCAAATCATTACTTTGTCTGCATGGCATGATTTCCATCCATTTCCATTGATTAGTCATACTCAAGTAAAACGTGCATTTAGGAAAAACAATTCAATTCACGCATTGTTTTTGTCCATGTCATCAATGATTATACTCATACACTTGAGATAAATTACGAGGAGATCTTGTCTTTAGTAAAATTGATCTAAAATCGGGATACCATCAGATTTGTATGACACAAAGTGATAGTTTTAAGACTGCATTTAGAACTCAAACCGGCCATTATGAATTTATGGTAATGCCCTTTACTAATGCCCCTGCTACATTTTCACGAATGATGAACAACATTTTTCTTGATTATCAAGCTTTTGTTCTTGTATTTTTCGATGATATACTTGTTTACAATAAGAATGATAGTGAGCATGAGAAACATCTTAAAGCGTTTTTTCATATACTATGAGAGAACACACTTTATGCTAATCCTAAAAAGCGTTACTTCTTTCAACGTAAGCTAGAATATCTAGCACATATTATTTCAAGTGAAGGTGCGCATGTGGATCCAAAAAAGATTAAAGTTATAGTAGAATGGCCTACACCACAATCAGTCAATGATGTTCGTTCTTTTCTTGGGTTGGCTAGTTTCTATAAGAATTTTGTTCGGAATTTTTCTTATTTAGCATTGCCTCTTACCTTGTTATTGAAAAAGAAAATAAAATTTGCATGGGGACTTACCCAACAACAATCCTTTGAAAAAGTCAAACATGCACCTATTTTATAGTTACCTGATTTTTCACAACCCTTTCATGTTGTTACTGATGCTAATGGTTCAAGAATAGGTGCTATTTTAATGCAAAATGATCATCCCATTGCATTTTACAACCCTGATTTTTCACAACCCTTTCATGTTGTTACTGATGCTAATGGTTCAAGAATAGGTGCTATTTTAATGCAAAATGTTCTGGATTCTTGATTTAGTTATGCATAACTCAACCTAATAGTGAGTTTTCTATGTCTTAAATGAGCATGTTTATGCATTGCCCATGTGTCAAGAATTTGCAAGTGATTAAGTGCATCTTTAGATACTTGAGAGGTACCCGACTAATTGGATTGTTTTATCCCATGGGGGGATCATTATTGCTAGATTTACATGCTTTTTCTGACTCAAACTAGGGTGATTGTTATGACACTTGTGTGTCCACTAGTGCTTTTTGCTTCATGCTTGGTAGCTCATGCATATCTTGGTTGAGCAAGAAGAATCCTACTGTGGCCACTTCTAGTTGTGAGGCTGAGTACAAGGCAATTTTCATAGTGACTGCTGACTGTATGTGGCTCAAACTCCTTTTTTTAGGAAGTTTTTTTTTTCTTGGCTTGTTTTTATGCCTATAACCCTAACAAGTTACTTATCTTCATACATTCACTTGGTAATTCATTTCCTGTTGTTGTGCTCGAAGCTTCTTCTTCTTCTTCTTCTTCCTTGTGCTGCTCATGTGCTTTTGCATACCTCAAACTCCAACATATCTAATAGAAAATAATATTCTTTTGCACTTCTACACCTAGATGTGTAAGTACCATCTATAGCCATGATGCATCACATGCTTCCATTGTAACATCTCTATACTCAACCTCTATACTTGATAAAAAAAACATTGGGTTTCTTCTTACTACTCCATGTAACAACAAGCCAAGTGAAAATAGAAAGCCACTAGTAGGTCTTCTATTTGAAACACCACCAAAGTGATTTGTAGTGGTGTATCCATGAATTGACAATTCTACATGGGCATCATAAAACAAATGATAATCCAAAGTAGCATTCACATAACATACATTGCATCTCAAAGCATCTATATGTGGTTTCATAGGAACTTGCATAAATTGACCATGAAGTTCCATAGTGTAGCTTAGATAAGACCTTGTAATTATGTGATTAATCAAACTTTGCACAATCCTCTTGTACATAATAGATGTTTCCAATGCTTCACTTGAGGTAGCATCCAACTTAAAATTTTGATCCAATGGCATAGAAATTGGCTTACAATTTTGTAGAGGAAATTCTTGTTCTGCTTGTGCTCAAGGTGGGTTCTTTTACTCAGTGCAGTATGCACTATGTATAGTGTGGCAATTGAACTCATGATCTACTGACTAGGAGTATGATGGGCTAACTGTTGGTATTCTAAGGTCTGAATACCATCTGTTGGAAGTGGTATGGGCCCCAATAATAATAAATTCACAAGTTTACAGGATCTTCCAACAAATGAACCTTAACATACACACCTTAAGACTAAAAAATAGATGAGTGAGAGATAGACAGAGAATAGATGAGATTTGAAGTGTAATGGTAAGCTATGAGGCTCACATACACTAACTTATATATGAATTTCAAATTACAATGTGTGTATATGATACACACTGACAATATCTATATCTAGGCAGAAATAGGAACTAGATACAAGAGATTATGTGCCTAAGAGGTATGAAGAGTGTGTGTATGTGAGAATATGGAGAATAAGAACAATTTAGAAGTGTTTTACAACAAACCCAAATTCTGATCAACCTAAATAAAAAACGAGTCACCTAGCAAGTAAGAACGGAAATAGACTTGCTACTCACAGTAAATCAACAATGGATGTTGATGGTAAGCTGGCGAATCTCCTCTAGATAATCACCGAGATGTAGACCACAACTCCTCCAAGAGTGTGAGAAATCCACCTCCAAGATGGCCTCAAAGATCTCCTCCAAATTCTCCTTGAGTAGCTTGAGAAGATTGCTTGTGTGATAATAATAATAATGAACACATAAAGCAATTATTTGTTGCGATCACTACCTATGCCATCATGTGATAAAAACTCATCTTCGCGAATAGTCGGCGTTGTTCATTCGTAATGCTTTTTCGAAAACTCTTTGCCAAAAGTAAAGTGCTTTTCTACTGCTCGAGTGCATGGGACTTGAACCCACATCACCTCTTTGAAAGCATTTTACTTAAGCCAAAGCGTCCAAACGCTTTTGTTATATGATATCCGTAAAGGATTGATTCTATCGTGTATCGATTGGAGGATTTTGGACCACTTAGGTGACATTGTCTCCAACAATCCCCCCTTCAATGTCACAATGGTACAAGGTTCAATAACTTGAAAAACTTCTGATATATGCAAATATCTCTTAACTGATTTCCACTGAATCTTGGGCTGTTTGTGTATGAACTTGTATACTTGAGAAACTGCAAACTGAATGTCTTGATGTGTATTACGTAAATATATCAAACAACCAACTGCTTGACTATATAATGTAGTACCAAATGGTTTTGAATATGCTTCCAATTGTAATAACACATTAACATCCATAGGTATCTGCATAGGCTTGGAATCTGTCATCTCAAACCTTTCCAAAAATTTCTCAATGTATTTCTGTTGTGTTCATCTCTGTACCTGAATTGAATCCTGGGACTTGTGATAATCATATCACTTTGTAGTGCATCTTGAACACTAGTTGGTTCATTCCCAACTGAATTAAGTGCTAAAACATTATGAATCTCAAAATATTTTGCATAATTTACTTGGACTTCTTGTTGTCTCTTGGTTTGACTTCTACTTCTTCTTGTGTATTCCTGTATACCACTGTCCCTCCATGTTTGATATAACCATTTTGGCATATTCCTCAAAAGTGGTGGTATATCTTCTAGTTCTTCAATATCTCTTTCTTCTGGAACTCTAGAACCTTCTCCAACTTCATAAGTCAGAACTTCAAGAGGTACTGATGTAGGACTATGCACTAGTGTAGGTAATGAAATTCTCTCTTCACCTATATCTCTTAGGGTTTGAGAAGGTTCATCACCCCCCTTGTATGGCTGAATGTAAGCATCCAAATTCCTTGTAAAAAATGCATAGTCATCTGCTTTTATGAAATTTGGAATCTCTTCCTTCTTATCATAAATCTGACTTTCTGCAATATATGCGTTGCATGAGAGTAGGATATCACCTGTATCTGGAACATAGAATCTGTATCCTTTGCTTTCAATTGCATAACCAATAAAGATGAATTTAATGGCTTTTACTTCAAGATTACCACGATCCTTCTTCTCAATGTGAACATAAGCTAGGGAACCAAAAACTTTGAAGTAACTCACATTGGGTTTCTTCCCATAATAAGTTTCATAAGGTGTAATGATCTTCAAAGCTTTTGTGGAAGACCTATTTAGAATGTGATTAGCTGTATGTATTGCATCAAACCAAAACTTGGGAGAAAGCTTTTTGGATGACATCATACTACGCATCATCTCAACAAGTATCCTATTCTTTCTCTCTACAACACCATTCTGTTCTGGTGTGTAAGCAATAGTGAGTTGATGAGAGATACCTTTGTCTTCTAAAAAAGACTTAAAGTCTTTAGATATGTACTCTCCTCCTCTATCACTTCTCAAAACTTGGATCTTTGACTGAATTTCATTTTCAACCATAGCTAAGAACTTCTTAAAAGTAGGAAAAACCTCTCACTTCACTTTAAGACCATAAATCCATATATATCTTGAGAAATAATCTATGAACATAACAAAGTACCTATAACCTTGAATAGAATATGTTTTCATCGGACCATTCACATCTGAATGTATGATCTGCAACTTCCTTGTGGCCGTGATAAATCCATGTTTCTTGAAAGGTAGTTTATGAAGCTTTCCTTCAAGACATCCTTCACATGATTCTGCATCATCTAGTAAAGCAAAAGTAGGCAAAATCTCCACCATTCCTTGATGTTTGATATGCTTGAGAGATGTATAATTGAGATGATCAAATCTAGCATGCCATAACTTCATGTTCTCCTTAGGTGTAGTAGACCTAACACCATTAGCATGACTTATTTTGGACAACACAAACATGCCACTTCTATTTTCACCTTGAAGTAGACAATATTCCTCATCAGGTGAGAGGATCTGACATGAATCTTTCTAAAAAAACAACTTTATAACCATCTGACAAGAAAGTCGAGATTGAGAGCAATTTCTTCTTTATTTATGGAACATAAAGAACATTGGAAATTATGAAATTTCCACCTATTCTTGACTTTAGGTTTACTTCTCCAACACCAACATGCTTAGTAGCTCCAGAATAAAAAATCCAAGGATTATCTAAGATTGTATTTAACACTGTCTGATAAAAAACTATCTCTTCAATAGTAGCACATGCATATGAATATACCTTTGAAGGTTTAGGTTTTGAATCATCTTCAACACTATTACCGGATGCTTTTTTCTTCTCATTGAAAATCCTGGCTCTGCATTCTGTTATGAAATGACCTGACTTCTTACAGTAATGGCATACTCCTTTCTTTGAATCAGATGTAATCGAAGATTTTTCTTTGGGTGTAGAGGAAGCATTAGGGGTAGGACTGGAAAACTTAGGATTAGAAGACTTACTTTCCTTCTTGGATTGCTGCCTCTTCTTCTCCTTCTTTGTCTCCTTCTTCTTCTTTCCCTTTGATGATGATAACATGGCTTCATCATTCTCTTCCATACCCTTTTGTTGATCTTCATCTTGAAGTAATAGGAACTGTAGCTCTTCAAATGAAATTTCTCTATCTCTTGTAGAGAGAGATAAAGAAGTAACAAAAGCACGATATGTAGATGGAAGTGAGTTTAGAAGTGTGTTTACCATCTGTTCCTCTGAAATGTTGATTCCAACATTGAGTAACTGATCTCATAAATCTTTAAGCTTGAAAATATGTGTCTGAACCAATTCACCAACTTTCATCCTTGTGTTGGCTAGTTATCTCCTTAGATGAGCTTTCTTGGCAGGGTTTCTGCTCGGATAGAGATTATCTAATTCCAACCAAGCCTGAGGAGAGGTTCTGCAAGACTTGATCTGGGGTATGATATGCCTCTTAACTCCCATAGCAATATATGAAAGTGCTAAAGCATCCCTTGAATCCCATCTTGATTGCTCTTTTGTAGGAAGTAATCTGGTAGTAGTATGGACTCCTGATGATGAAAGAGTTTCTTCTTCTTCACTAACATCCTGAAATAGGAACAACAGGTCTTCTAGAAGATGAAGTAGCCTCTTCTTCGACTTGTCTTGGCCTTGGATAAGTGCCATTGACAATATTCCATAAGTCCTTTGTTACTAACAGATTCATCATCATAAAACTCCACATTGGATAATTAGACATGCCCTCAAGCTTATCTTCATTCTCAAGTCTATAGTCACTCATCTTGTTAAGGGTGTATGTCAACTATGCTCTGATACCAAATGTTGGTATTCTAAGGTCTGAATACCATATGTTGGAAGTGGTATGGGCCCCAATAATAATAAATTCACAGGTTTACAGGATCTTCCAACAAATGAACCTTAACATACACACCTTAAGACCCAAAAATAGATGATTGAGAGATAGAGAGAGAATAGAAGAGATTTCAAGTGTAATGGTAAGCTATGAGGCTCACCTACACTAACTTATATATGAATGTCAAATTACAATGTGTGTATATGATACAAACTGACAATATCTATATTTAGGCAGAAATAGGAATAGATACAAGAGATTATGTGCCTAAGAGGTATGAAGAGTGTGTGTGTGAGAGAATATGGAGAACACGAATAGTTTAGAACTGTTTTACGGCGAACCCAAATTCTGATCAACCTAAATCAGAAACGAGTGACTTACCAAGTAAGAACAAAAATAGACTTGCTACTCACAGTAAACCAACAATGGATGTTGATGGTAAGTTGGCAGAATCTCCTCGAGATAATCACCGAGATGTAGACCACAACTCCTCCAAAAGTGTGAGAACTCCACCTCCAAGATGGCCTCCAAGATCTCCTCCAAATTCTCCTTGAGTAGCTTGAGAAAATTGCTTGTGTGATAATAACAATGAGCCAAAACTCTTCTGTTATAGCCTTGTGTATGCTTCTAAAAGCACTTCTCTAAAAGCACATAAAGCAATTATTCGTTGCGATCACTACTTGTGCCATCACGTGATAAAAACACATCTTCGTGAATATTCGGCGTTCTTCATTCGTAATGCTTTTCCTAAAACTCTTTGCCAAAACTTAAGTGCTTTTTTGTTGCTGCAGTGCGTGTGACTTGAACCCATGTCACCTCTTTCAAAGCATTTTACTTAAGCCAAAGTGCCCAAATGATTTTGTTATATGATATCCGAATGATTTATTCTGTATCGATTAGAGGATTTTGGACCACTTAGGTGACATTGTCTCCAACACTAACCACTTGCACCAAAAGCCATGGTTGAGGATTAATTCCTAATCCTCCCTCTTAGGGTGTGGTTCAACCATCTTCTACCTCTCATATCTTGAGTCTAACATTCTCTTCCCCTTCTAGAGATCATTTTACTCAATGATCAATCTTTGATCTCCCCTTGAATTGATGTCCTCACCCTTGCACACTCTCTTGAACCTTATTTTACTCAACCTTGGTCTCTTGAACCACTTTTATCAACCTTGGTCTCTTGAACCTTGCCTTTCCACCTCTTGGCCACTTGCCTATGGACTTGCCTTGTTCCCAACCTTCGTCTCGTGAGCACCTTCTTCTCAACATCAATATCTTGAACTTGGTTTTCACCCATGCCAGGTATCTTGGATCCTCAATCTAGTGCTTCCATAGGAAATTTCATTCCGAGAGCTTTTCTCATCCATGCTAGGTATCTTGGATCCTCAATCTAGTGCTTCCATTGGAAATTCATTCCGAGAGCTTTCCAACAATACCTTACATGTCTCTAAATATGACGTATGGATTGGGAGATACACTCTAATATTTTCTGGGCTCATTTTTGAAAGTGATGTGCATGCCTTCCATCTAACTTTCCCAAGCCTAGTTCCTAGGCTCGAATACCATTGAGCCTTTGTTTCTTTACCATGACTTTGGGTGCTCTCATACAAGTGGACTTTGCTTCCCATGGTCCTATGAATGTGGTACTTCTTGTAAAGAATTAGAATCAAAGTCTAATCGTTCACTGGACTAGGCGTTCTATTGCTCTCCATAAATGGAAGGAATATCTTGTGGGAATTGATCATGCAAGTCGTCCACAATCTCAATGGGAGGAGGATTTTCACTTTCTTTCATCCATTTCTCTTCTTGAATCTCTCTTAGGAATTCTTGTGAATACCGATTCATAGAAGTGGTGTCCGGGTCAGTGGAATTGGGCACATAAGCCTCGTTGGGAGGAATGATCATTCTTTCACTTGCCTTGTCCGTACCCTGGGAGGTGGCTTCCTTTCTAGATTTTGCAATGAACCTCTCCAATCTTTCTAATAGTCCATCGAAATGCAACTGAGTCTTAGTTGAACTAGATCAATTGAAAAGGCGACTGACATCAAACATGGTTTGAGCCAATTCTACCATCTTAGCACAAAGCTTTGTTCTTTCAATCTCTAAGTCCGCCCTAGGGTAGCATTTTTCATGATCCATTACGTTTGGCCCTTTGTGGATTCTACCCTGATATGCTTTAAGCATCATGTCTAGGACTTTGGGAGTGGGATCGGCTAGGACTGATCCTACCCTAAGCGGTGGTGGGGTTACATGTACGTGATTGGATGGTGGTGGGGTTGTGTGAGAGTGCGTTTGAGATGTGATTTCTATTATTTTGGATTTTGTTTCTCGTAGGCTTTCCTCAAGCTCCCTCATCTTCTTCAGCCATTGTCTCTTCATTCTTTCACTGCTTTCTCTTCACACTCTTGTCCTCTTCTTGGTTAGGCTCTCTATTGAAGATACAACATATATTTCTTAGATCCGCTCTATTTTCATCATCATTTGCACCTTTTTCTACCTTTCATTCAGTTAATAAAGCACTCTTGTATAGGTGTGTGTGAGTGCCACACTAGAGAATAAGTGGGATTCATTCTCCTTTCAGTTTAGAAATCCCACATAGCATGCTTTTTTGCGATTTTGTATATAAAGAGGTCTCCACCTCTTCTTTTGGGAGAGCTTTTTTAGAAGTAATGAGATAATGCTAGTTTGTAGTTAGACTCTTGCTCTTTTGTCGTCATGATGTGCATGCGTGCTTGTTCTCTTCTTGTCTAACGCTTGTGACACGTTGATGTATGATTACATCGCTATTATGCTTGTGATTACGATTATGTGCATCATTTGCAATGCTTATGTTGTATCTTCTTGTTAATAACGTTGTTAATCATACATTGACGAAGCGCCATTACGTCTGCTGAGTGCTTCTACGCAAACATTTGGGTCTCATGAGATGCTTCCTGGTTTGACATGTATGAGTTGTGATGCTACAACGTCAACAACTTTTGGCGCCGTTGCCGGGGAGCGTTCTCTTGTCACTTACGTGATGGTTTATGGCGTGAAAGAGATGTGTACGCGAGCTTTTCATGGCGATTTGAGTTCTTCATTTCATTACACTCTTGTGAGCATGTGCGGCTTGCAAGATTCACAATAACTTGTATGGGATGAGCTATTTGTGGTGGTAGGAATCTCCTTTTTGGGACGATTAGCCATTCACATGTGGTGATCCATCGAGTGACCAAAACGACAAAACTAGTAGATTAGATTCTTTTGTAGATGAAGTAATTTTTGGTTTTTTAAGTTTCTCTTTCATCATGTGTGAATAAACATCTTGTAGGGGTTCACCAACGACAAAACGACAAAAATAGTAGATTAGATTCTTTTGTAGATGAAGTAATTTTTGGTTTTTTAAGTTTCTCTTTCATCATGTGTGAATAAACATCTTGCAGGGGTTCACCAATCGAGTGACCAAAACGACAAAACTAGTAGATTAGATTCTTTTGTAGATGAAGTAATTTTTGGTTTTTAAGTTTCTCTTTCATCATGTGTGAATAAACATCTTGCAGGGGTTCACCAACGACAATCAATGGAGTTTTATTTTTATTTTTTTTATTTTTGTTGCATTATTACCAAGGGTTCTCTACAAGCTTGGAATGAAGGAGGTCAAAAACACAAATTTAGGAAGCTTGAAAATAGAAGTATGTCTATGTCCATACATTCACACTCCAATAGGTGATTACATAGATTTCTCTCTTTCTTCCTCACAATGGGCTCCAAAGAATCTTAGCTGCTTATAATAGCAAAAGAAATAGAATTATTCTGCAAGAGTTAGGACCTTCTTGCTCTGGACACATTAAACGAGAATCTATAGGAATGATTTGGTAGGGAGCACACTTGAATAAGCTTTGCATTTAGTTATCAAAACATCATTGTACGTGGAGGCAAGCGGAACGAGCAATATGAAGGTTGCAATGAATGGATATGTGAAGCATGATATGCGTTGTTCGAGCTACGTATTGCTAGGAACGATAGATGGCTCAAATGTGCTAGTGATGCGCAAAGTAGTCATCTATATCGCTTTGATGAGCATCAAACAGTCGTGAAAGCTTTTGTGTGGTGCTCATTCAGAGCAATCTAGTGGCTTCTAGAGGAGTCACTACAGAACGGTGCATTAAATTTCAGAATGCAGAAATGCGAGCAGGTCTTAATAACGTAGACACTAATCGATAAGCTTGCACTTTGCAATGGGCTGGGCATGAAGAGGAATTACTAAGCGATATTCACAAATGTGCAGAAGAAGAGAGTGAGTGAGTTTCTTTGTATTCTCCTGTAGTCGCTCAGCACGACACTGTTGAGTGCTTAACAGTCATCACATGTGATTGTAGCATGCGGAAATCTAAAAAACGGGCAATGGAGGCTGATGCAACCCTTGTCCATGTTTCTTCCAAAAATACTATGAGAACCTTTGAAGAAATCCTTATAGAGGCAAAAGGTCCAATAGGATGAGGAACTACAATAAGTCAAATGCTCCGAAGGCAATAGAGCGAAGTAGGAATCTTTTTTAGAATCCTCAAAGAGGATTCTTCATCTGATGAGGCGATGGCTTCCATAAGAGAGAACAATATTGCTGAGACAGCTTCAGTATGGGAAAGCGCATATCTAGGATGCACACATGGAAGGGAAGAATGCAGTGTCTGATGATCGACGAATCTATATATGTTCTTTGCATGCTAGATACGATTGGGGAAAAATAATATGGAGTGAGGAGAGATACATGCGGCACCTCCTGGCTCAAATGGATCGAAAAAGGAGAATGAGCACACTCAGAGTTTTTTGAACATCAAGTCAGGGAATTAGGAGTATCCATGCATTGAAGGGACTTGCCTTAGTTGTAAAAGGGGTGAGCCAAAGGATTAGCTAATTGAGCAGGATTGATTGAGTGTGGGGATCGTCCATGTTGTAAATAAAGTCTCACACATTAACCAGATAGCACTACATGTATTTTGTACAATGGTCAGATCTCCTACTACTCAGGAACTCCCATCTGGAGTCACACTGCGAAAGAGGCCGCTAAGAAGGATGGTATATGCAGCATCATAGCAGGCGTCCATACGAAAGAGGTGCAATTGGAGTAAAAAGGAGGAAAAGCACAGAAACACCACATGAAGTGAGGGAAACAGAATTCAGGGAAGTATATATTTGTTGTTGTCTTTGTAAGGATTATCAGGAGGTAGAGATTTCTCTTTGGATCTTTTGGTGCTGAATACAAGGGAAGTTTCCGAATGAACCTCACAAGGACAATATAGAAGTTAGAGCACTTCACTTACTTCTCATGGAAGGACAGAGGTTGTCCAGGCTAAAGGGGGGAAAAGTCTCAGCAACACTCTCAATGGCATAAGTTGGTGCTCTGTTTGCTGAATGTTTGAAAGGGTTGAATGGTGAAAAGAGAATGAGGAGGAAAGTAAGGACAAGATTGAGAAGATTCAGAACGCTAAATGTGGAGAAAGAATGCCATGGCCAAGGGACTCTGTGTTGGGAGCAAAAGATCTACAGAGGACTACGTGAGTGATTTTGTGGAGGAGAGATTAGTTAACAAGCGGAGTTCCGAGAGGACAGTGTGCAAAATCTTGCTGACAACTAAACACGGTGAAGAACTGAAAGCTCAAAGGTCGAGACTTCTACAGCTGACATAGATCTCTTCCTATTAGAAAAGATGAACCTGGTGCAGCTCATCATCTCGGTCGAGTCTGCACCTCATACCATGACTTATCCAAGATACATCTTATTGAGCAGGTGAGCAGTGATGGCATCTCCAAAAGGTCCAGCAAGTGAGTCGGTTGTGAAAGTCCAAGGAGCTATAAGCTGCGAAAGCTCTCAAGGGAACTACTCATATCAAGACATGGACCGGGAATGTGTGGATATCGAGCTTGCGGGAGAGGTAGGGTATCTAACTGCATCAATAAAGTATATCACAAAATGCGAGAGTAGGAGATACACAGGTTCCGCGAACAAAGCTGGGATGGCATTTTTTGGACATCAGGAGGCTGTGCTTATGGTTTTCTGTGGCTTATTTTCAGTTGATGTAAATCCATTTCGGGGGGCTTAGAGAAACAGTGGGAAAGTGGCAATTAAATGATGTTGCCCTTAAATATGAATCAGAATGCTCAAGTGCAGTAGGATCTGGGTTCCGATGTGGTTTTTTGGGCCTTCTCCACATGGAAATAGTGCAAAAGCAATTGGATAGTGAGTATGGCCTTAACTTGATAACAATAGCACCAAGCATGGCTTACTGAGTACAATATTCTTTGAATCCATGTGAGCTGCCAGATGATCCAGCATAACTTCTTCGGGCGAGAGGCTCAAAGCTTCCATAAAGTTCAGTTGATCGCCGAGGTGAAGCAAAAATATAGTATGCATAATGTGTTGATGTATAAGCACATCTTCTCCTTGTATACCCCAATGTGGACCAGTCGATTCATGGTTGCTCTTGTTATCATTTAGTGACTGCATCCCTGAAGACTAACGTCCCACAAAAAATGCCAAACATGCGTTGTTTTGCTTTTCAATATCTTTGCACAGATGAGGGTCGTTTTGCTCCTTTTCCTTCGCATCTACCATGGCTTCCATGAGTGCATATTTGCGTCCATCATAGTATTGGGTACTGAGGATACAGATTGGATCTTTTATGATTTGATGAATGTATCATGATTCATCATACATTATCTGCTTTTGGGCACCAGGAACCAAAAAAATGACAGAGCTTTCTGATCGTTTTCTGAAAATGGAAAGCGTTATTAAATACCACTTGTCCTCATTTGGTTGCTGAGAGAATCAAGATGCATTCAACACGTAGGCATAGCAGAAAATAGCAAAAATTTCGGCAGAAGAAGCCTTCCTATATGGCCCTGGCCCCTACTGACTCAGTACTCAACATCTCATCTAAGTGCAATGTTCCAGCCGAAGTGTTGAGCTGCCAATCAGAAGCTAGTCGCAAGTTCGGGCTCATTTCCTCTAAAATCTGATAAGAACGTTGTTTGCGCATATACGACAAGGGAATCCCATGTGAAGTGAGTGGCAAGAGCAGGTTTCAAGGAGGAGGCATACCTTAACCAATAGCAGGATGCTTAAGAATGTAGTGAAAAACTTGGAGGTCAGGAATTGTGAGTAATAGTACAGAACAACAAGGTAAAATGAAGCGGTGGGTAGGTGATGTACGAAAACCGGGTAGTTAAAATTTCACCTCACGTACAATGCCTAGATTTAACAAATGAAGGAACCTACATGTTTATTTTCTGACAGCTACATATATACTCTATATACTTTTTATCACACATGAAATTCTTTTAAATGAGATAAAAAGAGACATTAAAAAATATATATATGTAGACATCATGGGGGGTTACTTTGGATCGCTGCTCTTGTCATTATGCTCGCAATTGGATGATTTGGTGCATCACAACATTTCTAATTGATCAAAGGTTCATGATTATTAAAGACCTATTGATGAGGGATGAAATTTATATGGTTTAACAAAAGAAATCTAATGCTTTGATATGGGATATGAATGTCGTAATGATGATTAAAAATGCCTTACACACACTTTCCACTCATCACGATCTTGTATTGGAAACATCTTTTTCTCTATTGGAAGCATCTTAATATCAACTTAGTCTTGGAAACCTTTGTTTACTCTATTTTTGGGAGAATGCGCTCACTCTCTCCATTGAATTCTATTCTCATGATCTTGAACTTGAGTCAAGAATTTCAATAGAAGATGGGCATAAATGATATCTTTGGTCATGCCTCTCACTACTGATATCACTCTCAGAATAACTCTATGCTTCATGTCGTTTGTCAGTACTAAGATGTAAATATGAGAAATTACTTTATTGATTGTTTGGTGGACCCCTATTTCACATATTGTTTGCATAAAAAGAAAAAATTAAAACTCCAAAAAACATTCAAAACACGCACACACACAAAACCTCAAACAAATTCTAAAAACTCTTTCAAAAATACCAAACAAATATTAAAAGCACTCAAAAAACCAAAAATTGTTTCAACAAGACATGGGAAAGAAAAAGGCAAAAGAAAGAAGGAAGGGGGAAAAGGTTGCACAAAAGAAAGAAGAAAAAGATGAAATGCATGCATTAATCACACATGATCAAGGTGAAACAAATAGAGAAAATTTGCAAGGGATAGAGAAAATTGGAGGAATTTCTAAAGGGGTGGGATCGATTGTTGCAAACAAGGAATATAGTAACACTTTTGTGGATGTACTAATTGGTCATGACCATAGAAATATGAGTGCTTATAATAATCCTAATTGTGAGTGGAATTTAATTCATATTGATTTAGTGACCATTATTTTGAACAACATTCAACTAACCACTCATTCATCTATCCTCATGAACGGTGAAAATTATGATTGCATGGGTCAAGTTGTGTTGCTGATTGTGGTGAATGATATGCAATTTTGGAAACATTTTTTGTTATGGAAGGTATAAATGAAGACTTGTTCTTAGGCACTCAAAGGTTTTTTGAACATCAAGGGTTTGTAGCATCTTGTCCATCTATTATGTCCATCCCCACTAGTGAGTCTTTTGGAAATCCTAATGATTATCCTCATTGTAAGGATTGTGGATATGATAATTTATTCAAAGATTGTGCCTTAAATCGACAAAATTATCTTTCCACTCATGATTTTGTATCTAATCTTTCTTTGAGTAAGCCGCAGGAAACCTTGGCAAACGACGAAATGGAGGACTCCAAGTGCTTGGGGGAAGTGGAAGGGCCCTCTCTTCCTTTAAACTTGGATTCCTCTCATGAATCCATGGGCAAGGATGTGCCACATTTGGCTCATCGAGAAGAGGATAAGCAAACACTGTGTAACAACACTATGGAAAATGATGTCAGATCAATTGTCAATCATGACAATCCATCACCTATTTGTATATCTAGAGATTCTATGTGTAATAAGGATACATGTATCGATGAATCTCTAGATTGATCTCAAACCACACAACCTTATGGGCCATTGCATGAACATGATATATGTAAAGAAACTCAACCTTTGTTGAACTCCATATGTAAAGATGAGTTTTTTCTAAAGACTCACATACAAGGCCCAAAAGACCCATACATGAAGAAGAAATCACCTTCCCCTTGTAATGTCAAACAAATTTGGGTGGCCAAGAAATTACTTAGAGCCCAACCAAATCGCACTATGATATGGGTACCAAAGAAAGCTCTTATACAAACTCAACCCTCTCACACTAGACTTCATAATCTATAGTCTAGATTCACCATGCCTTATCATCAAGAACGACCACTTTTGACCACGGGATCCAAAGCAATAAAGCGAACACTCAGAAAAGATCCAAGGAGAAACCTCAAGGCTAAGACCAACAAAGCGAAGACATATTGGCAGCCTAAAACCTCTTCGTGCAGCATCCATGGGTGTCGGACCCAACCTTGCCCAATGCACAGCATATGTTTAAGATGCACACCAAGTATGCACACGAATAGGGCCTCATCCAAAGGCCAAGCATTCAGCACACTTAGTTTAACCCAGACACAAAGAGGGCACATGTACATAGATTTCAAAAATTTTCGTTTTATTTTTCTTTTTTCAGGATGGTGGACAAAGGTATCATCCATTTCAAATGGTTGATGGAAAAGAGAAGTTGGAGATTTGGAGGAAGCCTCATCATCACCTAACCCTTGAGGACTTTTCTCAAGATCCATCTATTTTTGCACCAATGTTTTTTGTATGCATTTTTTTAGAGTATGCATAAGATAGGGTCACATTACAAGACCATGCATAGGCACTTTTTTGTTTTCCACCCATGCACCCTTAGTCCCCACTCATGCATATGGACTAAGAAGAGATGAATTAAGTTCATCTATTTGTACCTATCATCTACATTTCATGTTCATACATCATCCATCCATTATTTAAAAAAAAAAAGAAAAAAAAAGAGAGGCATTCTAGCATATTCATTCCCATCTATATGAGGCAAAAGAACCAAGTTAAAGCTCTCGACTCCAAACAAAAAGCAAGATGAAGAAAAGCAACAAAGCAAAGCACTCCAATGGTGCAAGGATTATGTAAATCAAAAGGAACTCCTACACACTCTTCCACAAAAGCTCCATACTTGCAAAAGCTTTGTCGAGGACGAAAAAGTCAAGGAGGGGGGGAGTGTTTAAGATACAACATATATTTGTTAGATCCACTCTATTTCCATCATCATTTGTACCTTTTTCTACCTTTCATTCAGTTAATAAAGCACTCTTGTATAGGTGTGTGTGAGTGCCACACTAGAGAATAAGTGGGATTCATTCTCCTTTCAGTTTAGAAATCCCACATAGCATGCTTTTTTGCCATTTTGTATATAAAGAGGTCTCCACCTCTTCTTTTGGGAGAGCTTTTTTAGAAGTAATGAGATAATGCTAGTTTGTAGTTAGACTCTTGCTCTTTTGTCGTCATGATGTGCATGCGTGCTTGTTCTCTTCTTGTCTAACGCTTGTGACATGTTGATGTATGATTACGTTGCTATTATGCTTGCGATTACGATTATGTGCATCATTCGTGATGCTTATGTTGTATCTTCTTGTTAATAACGTTGTTAATCATACGTTGACGAAGCGCCATTACGTTTGCTGAGTGCTTCTACGCAAACATTTGGGTCTCATGAGATGCTTCCTGGTTTGACAAGTATGAGTTGTGATGCTACAACGTCAACACTCTCAATCTCACTAAGCTCAAAACTCCTTTTTTGGTTTAAGTCTATGTTTTGTTGTAACACTTGAGCTCGTGTGACTACGTGCACTAGGGTAGTGGAAGTCACACTTCCAGTAGAATCAATCACTAATCCAATGACACTTATAGGAGTGACCTTTGGTATGTTGTTTGGGTTCTTAGGACAATCTCATAATAGGTGCTCCTTCCCACAATCTAGACAAAAACCTTGAATTGTCACTGATTGGGGTTGCATAGGTGCACATATATGGCAATCACGAATGAAGTGATCACCGTGGCATCTAAAGCACGGTCCTCTAGGTGCTGGGGGGTCTCATTTTTCTAGGTGGGGGTCTAGAGTTAGGATCTTTGTACATGACATTAGCGTATTCGGGATCCCCACTAGATTCACTAGGGTCTTCATAATAGTATGATTCATTATGCTCAGGTGACTGCATATAGTAAGCGTGGGGACTATCAATATGGGTTGAGTCAAAGCTATAATCATTCCGATCACTTTTTGAAAGCAATGGTGATACTATCACTAAGGCTCTATTCAGATTTTCTTCAACGACTACATACTTTACTGGAATCACATTGGCTGGAGATGGAGGTTGTTGAGCCAGCATGGGTTGAGGTCTTTGTTGCACTTGATAGGGTGGTTGGTAGGGTTGCTGGGACCTACCATACTGTTGTGGGTATTGATTCTGGTATCTCCCTTGTGGTGGATATGGGTGTGGATAATTTTTTCTAACCGCTTGCTTGTTATGAGGGCAATCTTGTGCGGTGTGGTTAGTGTACCTCCTTTCTATGGTGCAATATTGGCTATTCGGATTTTTTGGAGATAGACATCTACAAAAGCACGCGAACAACACAAGGAAGGAGAAGAAGCTTGGAGCACAACACACAATACTGAATGTATTGCTAGAAAATGTACAAAGATAAGTAGCCCATTAGGGCAATAGGCATATATACAAGCCAGGGAAAAAAACCTCCTAAAGAGGGAAAAAAGTGCCCTGGCAGTCCTAGTATGTTCACACACATCACTACCTAAATATATCAACAAATACCCCCTGGGAGCGATGCGGTGAACAAGGAGCTAACACTCATGTATAAGGAAGTGCCAAGCTATGTGGAAATCACTCTACAAAAGGAAGTAAGCCCAAAGCTTTGTAGAAATCTTCAAACTTCTCCCTAGACAGAGCCTTCATGAAAAGGTATGCAGTGTTCTCCTACGTGGGCACATATGCCAAGCTGATGTCCCCAGCAGAGAACCTCGACCTAACATAGTGATAATGCACCTCAATGTGCTTAGTGCGAACATGGAACACATGGTTCCTCGCAACTGCCAATGCACTCTGACTGTCAGCCAAGATATACATGAGCTACCAAGCATGAAGCAAAAGCCACTAGTGGACACACGAGTGTCATAGCAACCAGCCCAATCAGAGTCACAAAAAGCATGCAAATCTGGCGGTAGTGATCCCCCCTTGGGATAAAACAACCCAAGTAGCCGAGTACCACTCAAGTAGCGAAAGATGCACTTAACCACCTGCCAATGCTTGACTCTTGGGCAATGCATAAACTTGCTCATCCGTGAGACAACAAACTGAATATCTGACCGCGTAGTGAATAAGTAAATCAAGCATCCAACAGCCTAGTGATAGAGAACAACATCAAATGCATCTCCAACATCATGAAGACTCAATCGTAAACCTATCTCCATAGGAGTGGCAATAGGCTTACAGTCTTCAAGGCCAAAATGCTACAATGATGTGTCAATATATTTCATTTGACACAAAGCCATTACACCATCAACTTGCATAAACTGAATGCCCAAATAGTGATGCAAATGCCCCAAATCAGACATCTCAAATGAGGCATGCAAATCAGCCTTAAAATCAGCAATATGCTTCTCAATAGGACTAGTGAGCAGCATGTCGTCAACATAGACAACAATGATCAGAAGCACCTCATTAGCACGCTTAACATATAAGGTGCTTTCAGTTGGACTGTTCTCAAAACCATGTGCAATCAGATAGGCATGTATCTTCTCATACCAAGCACATGGTGCTTGCTTTAAACCATATAATGCCTTCTTTAACCTACACACCTGGTTTTCATGCCCTTTCTGCACAAAGCCACGGGGCTGAAAAACGTACACTTGTTCATGCAAGTCACCATTTAGAAATGCTGTTTTAATGTCCAATCGAGGTACATTCCAACCATGATGAGCTGCAAGTGCACAAATGCTACGAACAGTAGTCATTCGGCAAGTAGGTGCAAAGGTCTCATCAAAATCAATGCCTCCTGCGCATAACCCTTTGCAACAAGTCTAGCCTTATGCTTGTCAACTGTACCATCAGGCTTATGCTTCAGCTTGTACACCCACTTCGTCCCAATGGCCTTCTTGCCAGGAGGCAAGTCACATAAAGAACAAGATCGATTCTTCATTATGGCATCCACTACAAGAAATAAGGGGGCGTAGTGACGCCCTTGAATTGAAAAAAAAATGAGATTCGTCGCTTATGCGATGCTAGCATCACATAAGCGACGGTCCTCTTTTTGGGTTTTTTTTTTATGAGCGGTCCTCGCATAAGTGATGGTAGCGTCGCTTGTGCAACGCTAAAAGTATGCATCGCAAATAGCATCGCTAACTAACGATGTTATTTGCGATGTTGGCAAACTGACTGCGACGTTTTAGCATCGCATAACGATGTCCTATGTTCTAGAGTGTCGCATAAGCGATGCTCGGGAATGTTAAAAAAAATTTCGATTTCTCCCAGCACATTTGTGCCGGGATTTGGACGCAAGAGAGCGAGAGAGCGAGAGAGAGAGAGTGCGAGAGAGAGAGAGAGTGCAAGAGAGAGAGAGCAAGAGAGAGCACGATATCTATCGTTGAAGCCAAATATGCATGCACACACACACATAAACACACATACATATGCATACACACACACATATACACACATAGACACACACACATACACATAGACACACACACACATACACACACATATACACACACATATACACACATACACACATACTGATGCATACACACACATATACATGCATACACACACACATACATGCACACACACATATATGCATACACACACATATGCATACATAATGCACATGCATACATAGTCATACATAATGCATACACACACATATGCATATATAATGCATACACACACATACATACATATGCATATATACATGCATACACATACAGACATAAACACATACACACACATAGACACATACACACATAAACACATACACACTCATAGACACACACACACATACACATAGAAACACACACACATACACACACACACATATACACACATACACATACACACATAGACACATACACACATAATGATGCATACACACACATACACATGCATACACACATACACACACATACACACACACACATACACACACATACATACATACACACACACATAGAGAGACATTCACACACATACACATACATGCATACATATGCATACATAATGCATATGCATATGCATACATACATACTTACATGCATACACACACATATGCATACATAATGCACATGCATACATACACATACATAATGCATACACACACATATGCATACATACACATACATAATGCATACACACACATATGCATACATAATGCATACATAATGCATACACACACATACACACACGTATGCATACATACATGCATACACATACACACATAGACACATACACACATACACACACATAGACACATACACACACATAAACACATACACACTCATACACACACACACATACACATAGACACACACACACACATACACACACACATATACACACACACATACACACATAATGATGCATACACACACATACACATGCATACACACATACACACACATACACACATACACACACATACACACACATATATGCATACACACACACAAAGAGAGAGAGACATACACACACATACACATACATGCATACATATGCATACATAATGCATATGCATATGTATACATACATACTTACATGCATACACACACATATGCATACATAATGCACATGTATACATACACATACATAATGCATACACACACATATGCATACATAATGCATACACACACATACACACACATATGCATACATACATGCATACACATACACACATAGACACATACACACACATAAACACATACACACTCATAGATGCACACACACACACATAGACACACACACACGTACACACACATATACACACACACATACACACATAGACACATACATACATAATGATGCATATACACACATACACATGGATACACACATACACACACATACATGCACACACATACACACACACATACACACATACACACACATACACACACACATACACACATACACACACATATATGCATAAACACACCTAGAGAGACATACACACACATACACATACATGCATACATAATGCATATGCATATGCATACATAATGCATATGCATATGCATACATACATACTTACATGCATACACACACATATGCATACATAATGCACATGCATACATACACATACTTAATGCATACACACATATGCATACATAATGCATACATAATGCATACACACATGTACACACACCTACGCATACATAATGCACATGCATATGCATACATACATGCATACACATACACACATAGACACATACACACACATAGACACATACACACACATAAACACATACACACTCATAGACACATACACACTTACACACACACACACACACATCCATACACATTTACACACACACATACACATGCACACCGGCACATATATATAGATACAGACCTATATACACACATAGACACACACACACATACACACATAGACACACACACACACACATACACATACACACAAATATATACACACACACATAGACACACACACACTTACACACACACACACTTACACACACACATCCACACACATTTACACACACACATACACATGCATACAGACACATATATATAGATACACACACATACACACATACACACATACACACATACACACATACACACATACACACATACACACATACATGCATATGCATACATAATGCACATGCATATGCATACATACATGCTTACATGCATACACACACATACACACGCATACACACATACACATACACACATAGACACACACACATACACACACATATATACACACACATACACACACATATATGCATACACACACACATAGAGAGACATACACACACATACATTTATATATGCATACATAATGCGTATACATATGCATACATACATACTTACATGCATACACACACTTAAATGCATAAATGTGCATACATAATGCACATGCATATGCATAGATACATGCATACACATACACACACATAGACACATACACACACATACAAACATATGCATACATAATGCACATGCATACACATACACACATAGACACATACATACACATAGACACATACACACACATATACACACATATTTACACACACATACACATGCATACACACACATACACACATAGCCACACACACACACATACACACACACGTACACACACACACGTACACACACACGTACACACATAGACACATACACACATAGACACATACACACATAATGCATATGCATATGCATACATACATAATTACATGCATACACACACACACACATGCATACATATGCATACATAATGCATATGCATATGCATACATACATGCTTACATGCATACACACATACATACAGATACATATACACACATACACACAGATACATATACACACATAGGCACACACACACACACACACACGTAGAGAGACACACACACACATACACACACATGTAAAGAGACATACACACACATACACATACATGCATACATATGCATACATAATGCATATGCATACATATGCATACATAATGCATATGCATATGCATACATACATACTTACATGCATACACAGACATACACACATATATACACACACACATATGCATACATACATACTTACATGCATACATAGACATACAAACATATACACACACATACACACATGCATACATATGCATACATAATGCACATGCATATGCATAGATATATGCTTACATGCATACACATACACACATAGACACATACACACACATGGACACATACACACATATACACATACAAACATACACACATACACACATATATACACACAGTTTTACACACACACATAGACACACACACATACACAAAAACACTTACACATGCATACACACAAACATACACACATAGAGACACACACACTTACACACATAGACACACACACACATACACACATATAAACTTACACACACAGAGATACACACACACACATATAAACAAACACATACACACATAGACACATACAGACTTACACACACACATACACACATCCACACACATACACATGCATATAGACACACACACACACATATACACATAAATATATATATATACAGATAGATACACACATATATACACACATAGATGTTGGAACATCAAGCTTACACTATGCTTGAGGTGGATTTGATCTACATCAAAGGCTATCGCGTCGAAAGAATATCCATTGGAGAGTTCTTTTCTTATGTTCATTTATTGTATTTTTTGAGAGATTTTTGATGGTTCATTTACCGTTGTAAAAGCCTTGAGCTTTACACATGTAAAGGTAGAAAGATAGAGCCCAAAACCCACAAATTGTGGTGGTTGAAGTTGCATTCAATCAAGCAATCAATCACCTAAAAGTAGATCAAACTAGATCTTCACTTTTCCTAGATTGTAGGAAAGTGAATTTATTCCCTCCAAAAACCATTCCCACCTTCATTTGAATTCAAATTCCACTTGTCGAAGTCATGTAACACTCCTAGAGTCTATATAAAGGCTTGAAATCACTTGTAAAATACATGGAAGCAATATACATACACTTGTGACCATCATTGTCTTGCTCCTTCAATTCTCTGCATCATCTTCTTCGCCAATAGTAATCTTGAAGAGGCTGCTGCTCTCTCGGTAGAGCTTTAAATTGAGTGCAAGATGGCTCATTGGAAAGATATTAGTGTCTAGTTTATGCATATAAATTTTCATAGCATTTGGTTTAGTCGATTGGGAGAAATCTGAGTTTTTTTGTCTCAGGGTCAATCTTTGCATATTCCTAAAAAATAGGAAGTACCACCGGTGAATGTCGCATTCATTCCTATAGCATATTTTGCTTATTCCTTATACGTTTGTGCATTATATACACTCAACCTTATGTGTATCACTCCCATGAAAGGATTTTTTCTAATTATAATCACGCTGGTGGCTATGGGCATTTGAAGTTCATTGTCTCTTCCATAGATAATAAGCTTTTTGAGCTAGTCGACCAGCGAACCTATCTGTTTTGTATCCACTCATTCTCCTTGATGCTCCAAAGTACATAGTGCCTTTCTTTGCACTTATCACATGACTAGACGGTCTATTTGAGTCTCCATAAGCTCAAGGGCTGGTCTTGTGCTAGTTGGCTAGACCAAACTTCGTCGCTTTGAAACACAATTTTCTACCTTTTACAAGCTTCTCCAAGTTCCTTTCAGTGGTATCAGAGCTAGACCAAGATGGGTGATGGCTTTCCCTCAATGATCAAGAAGCTTGATCGACACAACTACGCAGTTTGGAAAATCAGAATGGAGGCCTATTTGCAAGGTAGAAATCTTTATGGAATTGTAGCAGGTGATGAAGCTATGCCTATTCCAAGATCCAAAGGAGGACCTACACAAGAGGAGATAGATAAGCTCACACTTTGGTGCGCAAGGGATGCTCAAGCAAGGTCGTACAAACTAAACTCTATCTTTGACTTTCTATTACCACATATTAGAGGATGCAAGACATCTCAAGAGACTTGGGATGCCCTCGAGACTTTCTTTTCTGCTAGTACCAAAGCAAGAAAGAATCATCTTTGGAACGAGTTCAACCAAATGAAGAAGACACCTAGACAAACCATCATAGAGTTTGTTACCAAGGTCAAGGAGGTTGCGGATCAGTTAGCATCCATTGGAGAGCTGATTGAAGAAGATGTCATCATGAGGCAAATTCTCAACGGCATTCAAAGTGATAAATAATGGCAATCCTTCGTGACGCTTATGATCTCATCATGGATGTGCAAACTCCAGACTTCAACATCTTTCTTGGACAAATCTTCAATCAAGAAGCCAACAATAGCATAAAGGAAGGTAACTGTTATCATGGTAATTCAACTAGTGCTCTATATACAAATAAGAAGGATAAGAAGCAGAAAGGCAAGAAGAAGGAAGAAGATGAAGAAGAGACCTCCCAAGCCAACTTCGCAAGCAAGAGCAAGTGGAAAGGGAAGAAGAAAGGACCAAAGCAAGACAAAACCAAAGGTCAGAATGTTCAACCTTGTGCCATATGTGATAAGACCAACCACACCACTCAGAATTGCTGGTTCAATGGGAAGAACCAGAAAGGAAATGGAAGAGGTGGATATGGCAGCAATAGAGGCAGAGGTGGATACAACTTCAACAATAACAATAGAAGCTATAATAGAAAGGACTACAACAATTATTCAGAAGATCAACCACATGAAGACTCATTGCCTCTTATGAATCTAAGCCACAAAGAAGGTAAAGAAGATGATCATTTGTTCTACATAGATTCAGGATGTTCGAATCATGTTGTAGGCAACATTGCTCTTCTATCTGATTCGGAAAGTCCAAAGCTTAGACATGAAGTGCAAACAGGGGATGACACAAAGCACAATGTGGAGAAGATTGGTAATTTCAAAGCTTCCAATGGCAGGACAAACATTCTAAGTAAGGTTCTCTATGTACCCACTATCACTAAAAACCTAATAAGTGTAGGCCAAATAGTTGAAAAAGGCTTACAAGTTAGGTTCACCCAACATGGAGCTTTTGTGGAAGATCCATGTCAAGGCTTCGAAAAGATAGCCCGAGGTGAGAATCATGGTAGGCTCTTTACTTTTGAAGTAGGAGAAACCAGAAACATAGCTCTATTCAACTTTGGGTCTCAAACCCTAAGTGAGCTTGAAGTGTGGCATAAGAGACTTGCTCATGTGAATGAAAGAACCTTGAAAGATATATGCAAGGATCAAAGTGTTCTAGGACTGCCAAACATATCAAAGCAACACATGATCAAGATGTGTGATACATGTCAGATTGGGAAGGCACAAAGACAACCATTCAACCACAAAAGCTACGTCCACAACAACTTATTGGACTTAGTACATATAGATGTATGGGGACCAAGTCAAGAACCTTCATTGGCAGGATCAAGGTATTATGTCTCATTTATTGACGACCATAGTAGATGGACTGTTCTATACTTTATCAGGAGTAAGGATGAAGTGTTTGATTGCTTCAAGAAGTATCTTGCACATGTGGAGAATCATACAAGCAGATCACTAAAGAAGCTTAGATCTGATGGAGGGGGAGAATACTTCTCCAAAGAGTTTGATGAGTTCTTGCAAGACAAAGGTATCAAAAGGGATGTGACTACTAGGTACTCTCCTCAACTAAATGGAATTGCAGACAGGAGAAACAAGACAGTGGTTGGATTAGCCTGAACAATGCTTGAAGAGAAGAAGTTGCCACATTCAGAAGCTATTTCAACTGTTGTGTACCTTGTCAATAGACTACCATCCAAATCACTTCAAGGTATGACTCCTTATGATGCATGACATGGAAGAAAACCTAGTCTTGGACATTGCAAGGTTTTTGGTTGTTTAGCTTATGTTCATGTACCATCACAAATAAGAGGTAAGCTAGATGAAAGGGCAACAAAGGCAATGTTTATTAGATATGATTGAACTCAGATGGGTTACAGGTTCTTCAATCCTTCAACCAAGCAATTCACTACAAGTAGAGATGTTGTGTTTGAAGAACACATGTGTTGGTATGATGAAGACAAACAAAAGGTAACACGACCATATGATCTTGATTCTGACTCTTATCAATCAGGAAGCAAGCATGATACACAGGTCTTGGATCCAAGAAGTGATACAAATGATGATCAAGATGAAAGGGAAAAGGATTACAAGCTATGGAAGTCAAGAGGCAAAGCAAAGATGCAAGAGGTTGGAGAATGCTCCAAACAAGCACCTAGAAGATCAGCAAGAGAGAAGAAAGAACTAGAAAGGTACAGATATGATTCCACATTTGTTACGAAGCATTCAATATGCTTGGGAAAAAGACTTTATTTCAGAGGAACCCTCAACCTATGAAGAGGCAAAGGGAAAACCTAATTGGGAAAAGGCCATGAAAGAAGAGAAAGATGCATTGAAGGAAATGGACACTTGGGATTTGGTTCCAATATTTGATTCATTAGAGTGAGAGAAAAAAGTTTTTTATGGTCTCATGGTCTATCTTTGAGCATCCCTGAAAAGTTGGGATCATGACCTATTTGTTAAGCTTGTAATTAGCACATAGCTTAATGATAAATCCAATTGTTATGCATATTAGTAACTCAACCCTATAAGGCACCTTCTTCTTAAAGCGTTTTCGTCAATTGTAATCAAGCTAGGAGAACTGAGCATTAACAGTTGCATGATTCATCCATAAATAACAAATTTCTTGGTCTAATCTATGTGAAAACCTATCTGTTTTGTATCAATCTTATCTCATTGATGATTGAAATCACATATGATTTTTTATTTCATCCACTTGAAGCTCATAAGGTGTATTAGACTTTCCAAGAGTTAAAGGGTAGCGTGTGTTGGTTTGATAGAACAAACTTCAACACCTTGAAGCACATGTTTCTACTACTCAAGCTTCTCCTAGTATTCACAGCAATAATAGAGCTATATCAAGATTGGTTATGGTTTTCCCTCAATGATTGAGAAGCTTGATAGCAACAACTATGCTGCTTGGCAAATGAGAATGGAAGATTACTTGCAAGGAAGAAATCTCTATGTAATTGTAGCAGGTGATGAAGTTATGGCTACTTCAAGATCCAAAGGAGCGACTACACAAGAGGAGACTAAGAAGCTTACACTTTAGTGTGAAAGAGATGCCCAAGCTAGGTCATATATCTTAAACTCTATTTTGTATTTCTTGTTACCACACATCATAGGATGCAAGACATCATAAGAAAAATGGGATGCACTTGAGAACGTCTTCTCTACTAGCACTAAAGCTAGGAAGAAACATTTATGGAATGAGTTCAATCAAATGAAGAATTGATCAAAGCAAACTATCACAGATTTTATCACCAAATTTAATGGAGTTATAGATCAATTAGCTTCAATTGGAGAGTTGATTGAAGAAACAACCATCATGAGGAAAATCGTGAATGGAATCATGAATCACAAGCATGGGCAATCCTTCACAATAGCCTATGATCTTATCATGGATGTGCAGACACTTGACTTCAACATATTCCTTGGCCAACTTCTCAATCAAGAGGCCAACGAAAATTTGAAGGAAGGTAAATCCTATAAAGGTAACTCAACAAGTGCTCTTTACGTAGACTAGAAAGATAAGAAGAGCAAAGGAAAGAAGAAGGAAGATGATGATGAGGATATTTCCCAAGCCAAATATGTAGGCAAGAGCAAGTGGAAAGGGAAGAAGAAATGACCAAAGTGTGACAATTAAAAAGGACAAGAGAGACAACCTTGACCCATCTATAACAAGATCAATCACACCACTCATGCTCGTTCAATGGAAGGAATCAGAAAGGAGGTGTTAGAAGTGGATTTGGCAACATAAGAGGCAAAGGTGGACAAAATTACAACAATAACAATAGGAACTACAAAAGCGGAATTTCAAAAACTACTTAGAGGACCAATCACATGATGATTCATTACTCCTAATGAATTTGAGTCACAAAGAAGGTAAAGAAGATGAACATCTATTCTACATAGATTTTGGTTGTCCAAATCATGTTGTAGGCGATGTTTCTCTTCTATCTGACTTGCAGAAACCCAAGCATAAGCATGAAGTACAAATAGGGAATGATACCAAGCACAATGTGGAGAACATTGTCAATGTCAAAGCTCCTAGGCATTTTTAACATTCTAAGTAAGGTTCTCTATGTACCCTTTATCACTAAAATCCTAATAAGTGTAGGCCAATTGGTTGAAACATGCTTGCAAGTTAGGTTCACCTAACATGTAGATCTTATGTGGAAGATCCATGTCAAGGCTTCAAGAAGATAGCCGGAGGTGAGAAGCATGGTAGACTCTTTACTTTTCAACTAGGAGATGCCAAGTGGGCTTGAAGTGTGGCATAAGAGACTTGCTTATGTGAATGAAAGAACCTTGAAAGATATATGTAGGGATCAAAGTGATCTAAGGCTACCAAACATATCAAAGAAACACATGATCAATAACGTTGATGCTTGTAAAATTGGTAAGGCACAAAGGAAACTCTTCAACCACAAAAGCTGCACCCACAACAATCTCTTGGACCTTGTATACACTGATGTGTGGGGATCAAGCTAAGAACCTTCATTAGTAGGATCAAGGTATTATGTATTTTTTTATTGATGATCACAGTAGATGGACAATTATGTACTTTATCAAGAATAAGAGTGAAGTGTTTGAATGCTTCAAGAAGAACCTAGCACATGTGGAAAATCATATAGGTAGATCATTGAAGAAAATTAGATTTGGTGGAGGGGGAGAATGCATCTCCAGAGAGCTTGATGAGTATTTGCAAGATACAGGTAGTAAAAGGGAAGTTAATACAAGGTGCTCCCCTCAACTAAATGGTATTGTAGAGAGGAGAAACAAGACCCTAGTTGGATTAACAAGAACTATGATTGAAGAGAAGAAGCTACCACATTATCTATGGGGAGAAGCTATATCTATTGCTCTGTATCTTGTGAATATATTTCTATCCAAATCCCTTCAAGGTATGACTCCTTATAAAGCTTGGACTGGTAGAAAACCAGCTCTAGGTCATTGCAAAGTTTTTTGTTGTTTAGCATATGTACATCTACCTTCAAAAAGTAGAGGGAAATTGGATTAAAGGGCAACCAAGGCTCTATTTATTGGCTATGATTCAACTAAAATGGGATACAAATTCTATAATCCATTTTCAAGAAATTTACCTCAAGCAGTGAGGTTGTATTTGAAGAACATATATCATGGTATGAAGAGGATAAACAAAAGGTAAACTTACCATATGGGCTTGATTCAAATTTTTATCCATTAGGTAGCAAGCATGATGCACAGGTGCAGACTCTAGAATGAATCAGATGATGATCAAGATGAGAAAGAGAGAGACTATAAGCTCTAGAAATCAAGAGGAAAGGCCAAGATGCAAGAATGTGGAGAATGCCCCAAACACACTCCTTGAAGTTCAACAAGGGAGAGAAAGCAACATGAAAGGTATGGATATGATTCTACATTTGTAACATAGCATTCCATTTATTTAGCCGAAGACTCGGTTTTAGAGGAACCTTAAACATATGAAGAAGCTAAGGGTAATCCTAATTGAGAGAAAGCCATGAAAAAGGATATAGAAGCCTTAAAGGAAATGGAGTGACATGGAAATTAGTTCTAATGCAAACCAATCAGAAGGTAACAGGTTGCAGATGGGTCTATAAATTGAAAAGAAATTGAGATGGATCAATTTGTAGGTACAAAGCCAAATCGGTTGCTAAAGGATGTGCTCAAACTCAAGGGCATAGACTATGAGGAAATGTTTTCACTAGTTTCCAAGATGACCACCATCATGACATTACTTAATGTAGTAATTGGAAGAAATTGGAAGCTTCTTCAACTTGATGTGAAGAATGCTTTTCTAAATGAGTGGATTAGTGAAGAGGTATACATGTCACCACCACAAGGGTTTGAGAACCTAACTATGCTAGTTATGTATGAAGGCTCAAAAAGGCATTGTATGAATTAAAACAAGCTCCTAGAGCTTGAAATTTCATATTGATAACATACCTACAAGATCAAGGTTTCAAGTCAAGCAATACAGATCCCTCTTTGTTCATCAAGAAGGTCCAAAATAAATTTATCTATTTACATGTGTATGCAGGTGACATGTTTATGATAAGTGATGACTTGAATGGAATAAAAAGGATAAAAAAACATACATATGAAGACTTCTAGATTAGTGACCTTGCAGAGCTCACATTTTTCTTAAGTATGCAATTCATATACATAGATCAAGGAATGTACTTGACTCAAAGGAAGTACATTCAAGATCTACTCTTGAAATTCAAAATGGAGAATGCTAAATCTGTAGGTACACCTTTGGAAATGAATCAAAAACTTAGTTTTTATGAGGGTGAACAGATTAAATATACGAAAGAGTATCAAAATCTATTGGGTAGCTTAATCTATGCTACACATACAAGGGCAGATGTCTCGTATACTACATGAGTGCTAAGTCAACTCATGCAGTCTCCAAGAAAACCCATATGGATGCACCTAAGAGAGTATTCATGTATCTCAAAGGCACTATCAATGAAGGTATATTCTATCCATATACATCATATTTGGACCTCAAGTTGTACTCAAATGTAGAGCGTGACTTTTGACTATACACCTTACCATCTCCATGAGTGACATGTTCTTCCTTTCAACAAATCCATTTTGTTGAGATATATATGGCACTATACACTGATGTTTTATCCCATGTTTAACCAAAAATGCTTTAAAATCAGAAGACATGTATTCCCCCCCTTGATTAGAATGAAGGGTGCCCATTTTACATGCTAATAGATTCTTAGCCAAAACCAAAAATTATTTGAAGCACATAAATACTTCAGACTTTGCTTTCAATGGATACACACATGCATGCCTAGAAAAACCATCAACAAAAGTCATGAAGTAAAGGTAGTTCCCAAAAGAGGGTGTCTGCATAGGACCACTGACATCACTATGAACAAGCCCAACTTTTTTGTAGCTCGAATTGAACCATCTTTTGGGAAGGAGGATGTTGAAGCTCAAGGCCAAGCACGAGGAGTGGAATATCTTCAAAGATGTGGACACAGAAGAAGAAGGAGCATGTAGGGAGATCCAAGAAGCACATGTCAAGCTTCAAGAAGACATCCCTACAAAAATGGTGATTTTCATCACTAAAAAACATTGTAATTACCATTTTCCATTTTTGCAACTCCATTTTGTTGAAGTCCAGGATTCCTGAAGCTTGAGGATACTAGAAGTATCACCCTACCAATTTTCATAATTTTTAGACTCTATTTGAGCCCTCAAATAAGCCCTAGAACCTAATTTTTAACTAGGTTGGACACTTGGTCTGGACAGGGCCAAAACCACTCAAAAAACTATAAAAAAGGCTAGAGAGCTCATTTTTTAGGGGAGCTTGTTGTAGATTTGAGCTCTTGTAAGAGATTTCTTTTGTAATCAAAGTACTTCCATTGTTCCACTCTTTGCTCTTACCTTGTGTGTGTGTGTGTATGTGTGTGCATGCTAGTGTGCTTTCACTCATGCACTTGTGCCATCACTTGCTTATGGTCTTCATACTAGTCCTCACGTCTCCGCGGATTGACATTTATGAGGTGAAGCTCCTCACGTTGGTACTTACCATTGTGCTAGAGTGACACCAAATTTGGCACTATTGCTGGGGAGAGAGCTTGGAGGACGACCGTGTGATGGTAAGACGTAGAGTAGTGATGTTGGAAGGTAAAGAAATCACCGTTTTCAGTTCAGTTTCTAAGTTTTTCTTCTCCTTCATCATCATCATCATCATCATCATCACCATCTTCTCCCATCTTCATCTTCTCTTATTTTTTCATTTTTTGGTTGTACATTCACTTTGTTTTCACTTGTGGCTGTGAGCAAGAAGCCTAAAAAGGGATGCAGAGCTCAAAGGCTGAAGAATACCTGTGGAATATTCTCAAAATACCCCAAAAATTGGGTGATAGTATCAAGAGTGACAAGACTTGCGTCTGGTATCGCGGTTGTTGTATCGTGAGTTTGGAGGGTGACCTAGCATCTACAGGCACATAGGGGTGACAAGGAGAACATAAGGTACACATATTTGCAAAAAACTCTGAATTTGGACCTCAAAAACTCCAAGTATCCTGTCCGGTTGAGATTTGGTATCGTGATACTAGAACTCGCATGTATCGCAATACTTGTCGAGTATCGTCTTGCCTCCTTGAGGTATCGCGATACCATCAAGGTATCGTATCATCAAGTGTTGATATCACGATCGCGGTCACTCGGTGGTATCGTATCATGGTCCACCTAGTATCATATCATGTCGGTCACGGTATCGTATCGTTGACCGAGCGGTATCGTATCGCGTGCATGATTGGTATCGTATCACCAACTTAGTATCATATCACACAAAAAGAGGTATCGTATCGCATAGCACAAGTAGTATCGTATCACGATTGGAGTCGTATCGTATCATGAGAAGTGAGGTATCGTCCGACTAGCAGTACCGTATCGTGAGGGCAAGTGGTATCGTATCATCTGGAAGGTATCGTATCACATAGACTTGGTATCGTATCGTGCCTTAGATCTCGTGGTATCATATCGCGAGGTAGGTCAGTATCATATCATGAACCAAGAGGTATCGTATCATGACGACTTCTAGTATCGTATCGTCTGGATAGCAATATTGTATTGTGGAAGTTGGTCTCGCCTTGGTGGTATCGTATCATTCGAGGTGGTATCGGCCTTAGTAGTATCGATTATCGTGGAAAAAGAGGTATCGTATCGACTGTTCTGAGGTACTCCCAGAGAGATCCTGTTTCCCTGTTTTAACCCCTAGAACCCTGAACTGGCATAACTTTCTCATACAAAATCTATTTGTTGTGATTTTGGGTTTGTTGGAAAGCTCGTGGATTATTAGATATAGTATTTTGAAGTTGACCCTCAGGTGGGACTAGGAAATCAAGGAGCTCCAAAGGATTTTGAGCAATATAAGAGAACCTTGGGACCAGAAGACAGGGCTTATGAACCTGAGATCTGGCAGACAGTTAGGCAAGGATAGACAAAGCATTAGATCATCTAAGGCTAGTGTCAACCATACCGTGAAGTCTTGGGCACAACAACTAAGTGGTTATCCCTACATGCTAAGTTCTGACACAAGTGATTTAGAAATGTCTTTTAGCATGGAGAGACCCATACGTACCTCAGGTACTGCTTATTTACTGACACTAGAAGGCCCCTATAAGACCCAATTGGAGTATATCAGGACCAAGCAATTAAGTGCACGCATCTATGAAGATGTCCTGAGGCGAATATCCAACTCAAAAATCCAGATCAACCCTTTGGACTTGAACATCGAGTGGTCAAGTTTGAAGAGGGATTATACATTGATAAGAAAGGAACCATGTATGTGGTCACCAACTTGCCAGACATGATATATGAGTTTGGAAATGTCATTCTTGAGAACGAGAGAGGAGACCTAGAGCAACGAGATGTAGGACAAAAACCCAAGACTCCTAGAGGTAAGTCAAGCTTGACAAGGGTGATCACTCCAGATTGGATCCCTCAAGACAACAAAAGCATATAACTATTCGTGAATAGAGAAACAGAGGAGGCCTTTTGGAGATTCAAGACAGATCATCCTAGCCCAATAGTCACCATCTAGGAGTTCACAGATCCGGAGCGAATTGATTTTTGCTCCACCAAGATCTAATGTTCCCCAAGGCCTCCAAGGAGCACGATCATCCCAGGCTCATGAAACGCAGAGGGAAAGAACTGGAGAGAGACCTGAGGTAAGCTTTGCACATAGCGTAGGTAGAGACCGATGAGGATTTGAAAATGAAAGACCTGAAAGGGAGAGACATAGAGCACACATGCATCAAAGATATGAACACGATTTTCCATTTCCTAGACCCCGAGAACACCCAAGAACCCTTAGACCTTCTCAAGTGGTCAAGGCAATGAAGAAGTATTTTGATGGGTTTGGAGATCCTTATGATCATGTGGCCGAGTTCAAACAAGTGTTAAGAGCTGAACAGGTCGAGGAATTGTTCACTCAGTTCGAGGCATTTGGTTTGACTCTCAAGGGCACTACCTTAGCTTGATTCCAACCCCTGAGCAATCACAATTATCGGAACATAGATCAATTGCTAGAGGAATTCATTGTAGAATTTTCCAAGAGTGGCATCAGGCATAATACATCATCCCCTCATTGAAGCGATGTTACAACTGTGGAGGAGACCATATGACTAATGTTTTAATGATGGCTCAACCCCAAGGAAACCCTAATACTCTATATTGCACCATTGAGAGGAAATACACAAATCATACGTCTCAAGATTGTCCATACAATAGGTAGGCTATCAAACAAAATTATCAGCAACCTTACCAGCAGGGCAGGTATCAGTATCAATACCAACAACCATATTATAGGCCACAATAGCAATATCAGGCACCATATAGGCCACAACCAATCCTAGGAAACCAACCACCAGCTCCTACCAATGCGATCCCAGTTAAGTATGCAGTGGCAGAGGAGAACCTTAATAGAGCATTGGTGCCACTAACCCCTGGTCTTAGAAAATTACTCTCATGCTCATAGTTCAGACTACTCCCATGAAGATAGTCCACAAGCTTATTACACAGAGTCACAAGAGCATAGTGAGGCTTGTTCCTATCAATATGAGACACCACTTATGGAACAAAATTGGGAGCCAGAATACTGCAATGTCATGTACAGGAATCCTAACTCGAGATGAGGGAGCACCTCTTTCAATTCAACAATACTCTCAAGAGTTCTTGCGGGAAATATAAGAAGAGAAGTGGGCCAAGGAGAAGGATAATCCCCCTCCATTCCTGAAATTGATGGCCTTCATGATCAATTTCCCTAAGATATTCCATCTATCTGCAGAGACCAATTAGAGCAACAAGAAGAGGAAAGATTAGATTTTGAATCTAATTCTTTACAAGAGTTTCCACAACTCATAGGCCCATGGGAATCTGAATCTCTTTAGATCAGATCTCCCACAATACTGGTAAGAAATGAAGACTCACTGGTTCCAAGGAACACTGATGTCGTGAAGAACACTAAGGTTCAGTGTCATCTCACCGTGGAAGAGCTGCTCAAAGTAAAACTTGAGCTATGGAATCATGTGAAGGATCAGGTTCTAGAACTTGATTCCAATATGCCAAAAGCAAGCTCTAAGCAAAAAGTACAAGAGATACCTCTAGACAAAATAGGAGACATGATTGAAGGTGAAGAAGATAATACTTATCTTCCAATCACCTACCAAGGTTACACAACCAAAGCGATCGTAGATTCAGGTGCTGGTGTTGCTATTAAGACCACCTCCTTGCGGAAGCAATGGGGCAAACCAACGTTGAGACCAACTAGAATGAAGCTTCAAATTGCGGATGGCCATGTTGAAAGACCTCTAGGATTGCTAGAAGGGATAACTCTAACAACTTGTGGTGTAGAATTTGAACATACATTTGCTATATGTGACTTTGAGAAAAATAATGTCTATGAGATGATCCTAGGAAGACCCTTCCTATGACAACTGCAAATAGTACAAGATTGGGGAACCAAATCCTTGTACTTACAACACTTAGGGCTCACCACCAAGGTCAACTTGAAGGATTACACCTTCAAGGATGTACCACCCTTACAGTGGAATCCTATCCACAAAGCGAAAGAAGATTCAATCTTTGTGCATTTTGGAAGTTCACCTGATCCATCTTGGATGCATGAAGATACTCATTTGTGGATGTGCAAGGTTGCAAAGGAAGAGGAAATCATCTAAAAGCGTGAGAAGTAGGAACTTATCAAGAAGATAGACCAGTTAAAGACCCAGCCTATACACCAATGATCTTTCCAAATCAGGAATTTGAGCCTCATGGTTGGGAAGAAATCTTAGCCACCATGGACATTGTGTGTTGGGAGTGATGGTTGGATGCACTCAAGAGATTGAGTTGGTGCTGCTATACCTGCTTCACACCAGCCCTCCTTTGATTCCAAAAATTCTTAATACACACCTTGAGCTTCCAAATGATACCAAGAAAGCATATATGTACTTTGCAAATGATTTGTGTAGTGATCAAACCAAAACAGATAATTTGGTTCCTTCACAAATCCAAAAACTTGCTATTTTTTGTAATGATACCTGCTCAGTGTTATGCTCAGTGTGACCAGCACACTTACAATTGAAACAATTCCTTTTGAGAGTATTAAAGTACCTTAATAAGCTACCATTTGCAAGTGGAATGAGAAGAAATGATAAACCACATCCAGAGAAATTTATTTAGCAAAATTATATGTACCCCCGACTTTTTAGGAACTCTGCAGACACAGACTAGTGTGCACTTCGAGCAAGATTTCTCCAAGATGGTTGATCCAATTGATTTGAAACTTTGTAGGTGTGTAGTAGACTTTGAGCTGAATCCAATGTGCTTTGAATCACTTGATTTGGTTCAGTAGATCCTGAGATATGACCTGTTGAAGTTGACAGACTTGGAGAAGATGACTTAGAGAAAACCAGAGATAGTGAATGTAAATCTTTCTATTAGTTCACATGAATGTACAATCTCATTGGCTTGACAGATGTAGCCTAATGAGTTGGAGATGTGTAGGCTATGGTGTAGCACTCACACACTCTATAATCACAGATGTAAGCCTCGGGAATGATGAAGGACACCCGCGACTTTTTCCTTGTAGTTTTTATAGAGGTTTCACTAAGATTTGAATTTGAAATTCAAATGTAGGCTTCCTAGAATATCTCCACTAAAAGTAGGGAGATATTCTCTCCAATTATACCATCCAAATTCCACGACTCTAATCACTTAGGTGTGTATACATAATGCCAAGTCATTTAGACTTTTACAAGAGAGTAAAATGGTAAGAAACTTTAAGCATAAGTTCCTATGGGTCTTGCTTCTCATAGAGATATCCTTCAAGGGGTCCAAGCCAAATTTTCCAAGGTTTCAAGCCAATGTGTGAAGGCTTGAAATGCACCAACAGCTCCCCCTCAAGCCAAACACTTTGGCTTAAGTCTTCATCTTCTTCATCTTTAGTCTTCAATCACATCCTGCAATCCAATCATGGATTTAAATCTGCATAACTTGTTTCCATCCAATGCTTTAGTGAGTAAATCTACACATTGCATATTAGTAGATACATAAGTCAATTGTATTTCTTTGCTTAGTAACTTCTCCCTCACATAGTGGTAATGAACCTCTATGTGTTTGGTTCTAGCATGATATATTGGGTTAGCTGCAAGATGAAGAGAGCTAGTGTTATCTCCAAAGATAATTGGAGGTCTAGTGTATAGACCTAACTCTGTATATAAAAGCTTCAACCAGATAGCTTCTTGAGTAGCATTGGCAAGCCCTCTATACTCTGCTTCAGTGGATGACAATGCCAGTGTAGGTTGTTTCTTGGCTGACCAAGAAATAGGCTTATCTCCTGCAAAACAAATGTATCCTGATGTGCTCCTCCTATCAACCTTGCATCCTGCCCAATCTGCATCTGAGTACACTTTAAGATCAATATCTGATGTGTATGGAAAATACAAACCATGACTTTGAGTTCCTTTGAGGTACTTCAAGATCTTCTTTGCTGCCTCTAGGTGAGGTACCCTTGGTTTGTGCATGAATTGACTAAGCACACTTACTCCATATGCTATGTCAATTCTTGTCAAGGTAGCATAATTCAAACTACCTACCATACTTTGATATCCTGTGATGTCTTGTATTTCATCCCCTTCATGAGCACTTAGCTTTAGGTTGACCTCCATTGGAGTAGTAGATACTTTAGCATCCTGCAAACCAAACTTCTTGACCATATCCTGTACATACTTCTTTTGAGTGATATATATACCTGAGTTGGTGTAGACTAACTCAAGACCTAAGAAGTACTTCAATAATCCAAGATCATTGATCTTGAATTCCTTCATCATCTGTCCTTTGATGTGTCTAATCCCATTGACATCATTGCCTGTAATGATGATGTCATCAACATAAACACACAAATAAATTACCTCTGTACTACTTCTCTTTATGAACAGAGAAGTGTCTGCTTTACTCATTACAAATCCTTGGTCTTGGAGGTAGGTTGTCAACCTGTAATTCCATGCTCTAGGTGCCTGCTTCAGACCATATAGAGCTTTCTTCAATTTACAAACATAATTTACCTTCTTGGGGTCTTCATAGCCAGGTGGTTGTGACATGTAGACTTCTTTAGATATCCATCCATTCAAGAAAGCATTCTTGACATCTAATTGGTACATGTTCCAATTCTTGGATGCAGCTACACTCACCAATATTCTGATAGTTGGCATTTTAGCCACAGGAGAAAATGTCTCCTCATAATCAATGCCTTGGGTTTGTGCAAAACCCTTGGCTACCAAACTAGCTTTGTACCTGTTTATTGTTCCATCTGAATTCCTCTTTAGCTTGTAGATCCATCTGGATCCTATCACCTTCATAGATTCCTTCTTGGGTACCAAGTCCCAAGTATCACTCTCCTTGAGAGCTTCTATTTCTTCATCCATGGCTTCTTTCCACTCTGGTTTGGTGATTGCTTCTTCATAGGTACCTGGTTCTTCATTCAACATGTCCTTTGCAAGATATACAGAATGTTTAGTTACAAGTGATGTGTCATACCCAAATCTGATAGGTCTTTTGCTTTCTCTCTGAGATCTTCTAATTGCTTGAGTTGAGGATTCTGGTATATCCTCTAGCTTTTTCATCTTCATCTTTCCTTTGGACTTCCAAGCCTTGAATTCCTCAAGGTTTATTGTATCATCATCATCTGAGCTTGAATCTTCTTTCTGAATTGGTTCCTCCTTGGTGAGCCTTGGGAAATCTTCTTCCATATCATAGGGTAGACTAACCTTCCTGTGAAGAGATGGATAGGTATGTGTTGAAGATGAAGAGGTGTTGCAAAATCTTTGCTCTACACCAGCCAAATGAACTCCAGGAGTAGATGGTGGGCCCTTTTAGCTTGCCAATGGATGTATTAGACACCCTATGTACCTTGGAAGATCACTCTCAAAAAGATAGATCAAAACAGATAAGTTGGAGTTAGCTCAGAGGTGAAAACTTGCTATTCTTGGTTGATACACCTGTTCAGTGTTTTACATAATTCTCTGAGCACAGCAGCAATTAGATTAATTCCTCTTGGGGAAGGCTAGGTAGCTTAAAGAGCTAACTTTAGAGAGTAATCTCATCAAAAATAACAAACCACACACTGAGAATGACTTTTAACAAGTGATGACATCATCCCGATTTTCACGGGCTGCTACAGAAATAGACCAGTGAGTAGAAAAATTAACATAACTCAAGATGTAAGAATCCAATGATCATGAAAATTTGTATGCTTATACTAGACAGTAAGCTGAATCCAAGAAGCTTAAAATCACTGAATTTGGATGAGTAAACACTGAGAAATGACTCTGACAAGATGACTGAAAAAGTCGGGTACCTGACAGAGAAGTGAAGATGAACATACCCTGTTGACTTCAAATGAACATAACTGAAGATTCCAACATCCAAATGACATGAAAATTTGTGAGCATATAGTAGACTTATAGAGCTAACTTTACCAAGTTAAATCACCGAAAATGATGAACCAAGTGCAGAGAAACAATCTCTGCAAGCTGACTGAGAAAAACTGAAGTAATGGCAGTGAGTAGTACACATCACAAGAACATGGAAAGATGAACTCAAATAATCATGAAAATGAAAGTATATTGCTTGTACAATACAATGACTTACTGATACATATGTGTGCCTTGTAATCACACCTTGATATGGCATAAAGCTCAGCTCTTGGAGGTCTTCACATAGGTCTCTCTAACCACGACTAAAACTGCCATCTATTTATAGTTGAGTTTGGGAGGCTAACTTCCCTCAATCACTCTCCAATCAATCAATGATTGATTTGATTCTCTACCTACCACAAATCACGAATTCGTGGCTCCTCTTTCCATTCTTGATCATGTGGGCTCAACAACTTAAGATTCTCTTACTTTTACATTAAATAAACTCTTCAAAAGTTACAAGAGGTAGTTCACAAGTGAACTTTACATAGTCTTCATTTTGAAGCTTCTTTAATGACTTTGTGAGACTCAAGCCAATACTTAGGCTTGTCATAGACTTGCTCCAACACTTCCTGCATTCATTCTCATACCATGAGTCATTCTCATCAAAGATGACATCTCTGCTTACCTTGAAGCCTTTGTTTGTTGGATTGTAGAATCTGTATCCCTTTTGGTTCAAATCATAACCAATGAAGATACACTTTTCAGCTTTAGGGTCTAGCTTTCCCCTTACCTGTGAGGGAATATGCACATATGCTACACAACCAAAGATTTTGCAATGATCTAGAGAAGGTCTCTTACCATGCCAAGCTTCATATGGTGTCATGCCTTCAAGTGATTTTGATGGAAACCTATTGATGAGATAGGTGGCAGTGGATACACTTTCCGCCCAAAGATAATTTGGCAACTTCTTTTCATTAAGCATAGACCTAGCTGTTTCTACAATGAGTCTATTCCTTCTTTCAGCTACCCCATTTTGTTCAGGTGAGTACCTTGTAGTAATCTCCCTTTTGATGCCTCTTTCCTGCAAGAAATCTTCAAACTCATTGGCGAAGTATTCTCCTCCACCATCTGACCTTAGCCTCTTCAAGCTTCTTCCTGTTTGATTTTCAACAAGGGCAAGATACCTCTTGAAACAATTAAACACTTCATCTTTATGCTTCATAAAGTATAAAATGGTCCACCTGCTATAGTCATCAATAAAGGACACATAATACCTTGAACCTGAAATGGAAGGGTCCTTGCTAGGTCCCCAAACATCTGTGTGTACCAAGTCTAGGTAGTCTTCATGCATGAAACCTTTCCTTGAATAGGGCAACCTGTTAGACTTACCAAACTGACATGCTCCACACTTGTAAATCATGTGTTGCTTGGATACATTAGGTATCCCAAGCACACATTGATCCCTGCACATTTGCTTTAGGGTTCTTTCACCTATGTGACCTAGCCTCTTGTGCCATATTTCTAACTCTGAAAGTGTTTGATCCTTGTAATTATACAAAGCAATGTTCTTGGTGTCTTCTAGCTCAAAAGTAAACAATCTATTTGATTTCTCTCCCTTGGCTATCTTTCTGAATCCATGTCTTGGGTCCTCCACATATGCTCCATGTTGTGTGAATCTGACCTGCAAACCTTTCTCCACAATCTGACCAACACTCATTAGATTCTTAATGATGGTTGGTACATAGAGTACCCTGCTCAATAGGTTCTGATTACCATCACATGTCTTCACATTTCCAATCTTTACAACAGAGTGTTTAGTGTCATCACCTGTCTGTACCTGATGTTTGCCTTTGGGTTCTTCCAAATCAGAAAGTAGTGCCACATTGCCAGCTACATGGTTAGAACATCCTGAGTCAATGTAAAATAAATGATCATCATTTGTACCTGCCTTGGAGGTCATATTCATGATCAATAAGGAGTCATCTTGCTCCTCTGTGTAATTGTTGTAGTCTCTTCTATTTCTGAATCCACCTTGGTAGTTACCATTGTGGTTGTTGTTGTAATTGTTGTTGTATTGATTGTTGTATCCATTGTAGCCTTGGTGTTGGTTGAACCTGCCTCTCCCTTGAGAGTATCCACCTCTTGAGTAGCCTCTTCCTCTCTGATTCTTATAGTTCTTGTAGCATTCATCTGTGGTATGATTAGACAATCCACAAATGTTGCATGGTGATGAGTTGTAGGGTCTCCCCCTACCTGACTTACCTCCTCTGCCTCTTCCTCTAGATGATCTACCTCTCCCTACATAATTAGCTTGAGAGGTAGAGCCTTCTTCATCCTGTTTCTTCCCTTTACCTTTATCCTTAACTTTCTTATCAGTATAGAGAGCAGAGGGGTTGTTACCTTTTGATTGATCTCCTGAATTTGTAAACTTTGCTTCATGTGTGAAAAGTTGGCCCATGAGTGTTGTGAGATCTGGGGTATGCATGTCCATATAGAGGTCCATTGCAGTGGTGAAACTTTCCCACTTATCATCTGCCTTGAGTCCATTTGTTACTTGTCTGACTATTTGCTCCTCTTCAATCTCCTCTCCAATGCTTGCTAATTGGTCTGCCACATCCTTAATCTTTGTCACATACTCTGAGACTGATTGCTTGGGCTGCTTCCTAAGGGTTGTGAACTCAATCCAGAGTTGATTCTTCCTGGCCCTTGTGTTGGAAGAAAAGTATGTTGACAGAGTTTCCCAAGTTTCTTGGGAAGTTTTGCAATTCCTTACATGAGGTAAAAGAAAATCAGATATAGAGTTTAGAAGGTAAGACCTTGCCAAAGCATCTTTTGCACACCATTGGTTGAGCCTTTCATGTTCATCTTTTGTGGGTAGTCCTCTAGTTTTAAATGAGGGCAATTCCTCATCTCCTAATATGTATCCAAATAAGCTCCTTCCTTGTAGATAGGTCTTCATCCTTAGAGACCAAGCTTGGTAGTTGTTCCTGTCCAATTTGTCAATGAATGAAGGAAATCCATCACCCATGTTTACCTTCTTTGCTCTGATACCACTGTTGGGAGTGATGGTTGGATGCACTCAAGAGATTGAGTTGGTGCTGCTATACCTGCTTCACACCAGCCCTCCTTTGATTCCAGAACTGCTTAATACACACCTTGAGCTTCCAAATGATACCAAGAAAGCATATATGTACTTTGCAAATGATTTGTGTAGTGATCAAACCAAAACAGATAATTTGGTTCCTTCACAAATCCAAAAACTTGCTATTTTTTGTAATGATACCTGCTCAGTGTTATGCTCAGTGTGACCAGCACACTTACAATTGAAACAATTCCTTTTGAGAGTATTAAAGTACCTTAATAAGCTACCATTTGCAAGTGGAATGAGAAGAAATGATAAACCACATCCAGAGAAATTGATTTAGCAAAATTATATGTACCCCCGACTTTTTAGGAACTCTGCAGACACAGACCAGTGTGCACTTCGAGCAAGATTTCTCCGAGATGGTTGATCCAATTGATTTGAAACTTTGTAGGTGTGTAGCAGACTTTGCGCTGAATCCAATGTGCTTTGAATCACTTGATTTGGTTCAGTAGATCCTGAGATATGACCTGTTGAAGTTGACAGACTTGGAGAAGATGACTCAGAGAAAACCAGAGATAGTGAATGTAAATCTTTCTATTAGTTCACATGAATGTACAATCTCATTGGCTTGACAGATGTAGCCTAATGAGTTGGAGATGTGTAGGCTATGGTGTAGCACTCACACACTCTATAATCACAGATGTAAGCCTCGGGAATGATGAAGGACACCCGCGACTTTTTCCTTGTAGTTTTTATAGAGGTTTCACTAAGATTTGAATTTGAAATTCAAATGTAGGCTCCCTAGAATATCTCCACTAAAAGTAGGGAGATATTCTCTCCAATTATACCATCCAAATTCCACGACTCTAATCACTTAGGTGTGTATACATAATGCCAAGTCATTTAGACTTTTACAAGAGAGTAAAATGGTAAGAAACTTTAAGCATAAGTTCCTATGGGTCTTGCTTCTCATAGAGATATCCTTAAAGGGGTCCAAGCCAAATTTTCCAAGGTTTCAAGCCATGTGTGAAGGCTTGAAATGCACCAACATTGTGGTAAATGAAGAACAATGGATGCCTCATTGTGATGAAGAGGGTTATGATATTTCAGTGTTCATGTGTCAGCCCTTGCTAGAAGAATGTGACCCTAGTGACTTCATAGAAGAAGAAGAGAACGATGATGATCTAGAGTCCATTGTGATGGATAGTTACTTTGACTCAGAGAATCACTATCTAGAAGATATAGGAGTGTTCACCCAAAAGGAAGAAGAACCTCTTGCAAGTATCAAAACAGTAAACTCTAAGGATGGAAGTGAAGGAGGTCAACAGAAAAAGAAAAGAAGATTAGGGAAACAAGAAGAGGAGGAACCATTGTTTGAGGTACCATAAAATTTCAAGAAATATGAAGTTGAAGACCGAAAAATTTTGGTACGAATGCCTAAGAGAGAGGCCATCATAGGAGAAGCATATGATAACAAAGAAAAGACCAAGAAAATTGTTGTAACCATTGAATGGAACAAAGAGCAATGTACATACATAGGAGAGGACCTAAGTGCAGAAGAAGAAATAGATCTTGTAGCTCTATTAAGGGAATATAGGGATGTGTTTGCATGGCACTATAGAGATTTGAAGGGAGTAGATCCGAAAATTTGCTCTCATACGATCCCCATGACTGCTGATGCCAAGCCCACCAAACAGAAGCCCTACACATATAATGACACTTATGCAGCTAAAATAAAAGAAGAAATCAACAGGCTAATTGAAGCTGGATTTATCTGTGAAATTGAGCATACTGAATGGGTGTCCCCCATTGTACTGGTCCCCAAGAAGAATGGAAATTTGCGAGTGTGTATTAACCTTAAGAAATTTAATGCCACTACAATAAGAGATAGCTATCCGCTTCCAATCACCGAACATCTATTGGAGCATGTTGCAAGCAAGGAAGTTTATAGCTTTCTTGATGGATTTTCGGTTACAATCAAGTAGCCATTGCCCCTGAAAGATCAACACAAAACAGCTTTCGTCATAGAGTGGGGGAATCTTTGCATTTCGTGTAATGCCATTTGGTCTCACCAATGCACCTGCGACATTCCAAAGGCTCATGTGTCATGTCTTCAAGGAGTTCTTGTGCAAGAGCTTAGAAGTATATGTGCATGATTTATGTGCACATTCCCAAGAAAGAAGATGCCACATTCCTGAGCTCAGACAAATCTTGAACAAGTGTAGAGAATATTGAGTGTGTCTAAACCCAGAAAAGTGTGTGTTCATGGTACAAGAAGGTAAAATCTTAGGTCATATTGTTTCTAAGAACAGAATATTAATAGATGAGGACAAAGTAAGAGCCATAGTAGAGTTGCCAAGGCTAAGGAACGTTAAAGAGGTACAAGCCTTCATGGGCCATTGTGGATATTACTGTAGGTTCATCCACATGTATGCGATCATATCTAAACTTCTTTATGCCTTGCTGACAAATTTTGAGTGGAATGATGAATGTGAAAAATCCTTCAATGAGCTAAAAAGATGTTTGTGCTGAACACCAATACTGACCACTCTTGATTGGAATAAACCATTTCATGTCCATGTAGATGCCTCCAATCATGCCATAGGATGTGTGCTAGCACAACCAACAGGTGAAGGAAATTTAGATTTGCCTATAGCATATGCTAGCAGGCAATTGAATGTCGTTGAACGAAACTATACCACAATTGACCGAGAAGTTTTAGGCATGGTATATGCTTTGAAGAAGTTTCTACACTACTTATTGGCTAAAAAGTTTAAGTTTTTCACTGATCATCAAGCTTTATTATATTTGGTCAATAAACCTTGCAATACAAGATGCTTCGTAAGATGGTTTCTCTTACTAATGGAATAAGACTTTGAAGTGGTTGTTGGGGAAGGTAGAACCCACCTCAGGGTAGATCACCTTTCTTGCATGACTTCAGGAGAGTCACTGTAGGGAGTGTCTGATGAACTGCCTGTCACTTATCTGTTCAATTTAGAAGTTGTTCCTAAATGGACAAATAAGTTGGTACTAGTCCTAACCTTTGGACCTGCAAATAAGAATGTAAAAACAAACAAAGAAGAAATTGTAAGATCACAAAATATCAAATATGTACAGGAATGTATAAACAAGATACAAATGGTGTATTAGCTTGTTGTGTCAAGGATGATGAACATAGTAGTTGGTTGCAACAAGCCCATCAAGGATTTCTAGGAAATCACTATTCTAAACAACGAACATTGCAGAATCTAAAACGTTTAGGAGTGTACTGGCCTAGCATGGACAAAGAAATTCATGAGTGGATTAAGAATTGTCCAATATGCAAGGAGAAACCCCCAGTGGAGCATGTTACCCTTTATCACGTGTCATTAATTCCAGACTCGAGTGCTTCATTAGTAGAATTCATGAGATTGGGAACATTACCCAATGAGGCTAGTCTAGCAAGAAGAAGAAGCATGGGGCAAGAGGCTCAAGACTATGCCTTAGTTGGGGACAACCTATATCGAAGAGGCAGAGACGATTATTTAAGATTGTGCGTTCACGAATCGGACTATTTGAAAATCTTAGAAACTACCCATAGTAGTGTTGCAGGCGGACATTTTGGTCCTGACTGAGTAATTAAGACTATTCTATTTTCAGGAATTTGGTGGCCCACTCTTCATATGGATGCACATACCTATGTGAAGAAATGTGACACATGCCAACGTGCACAATATCCGATTAGAAAAGATGAGATGCCTTTGAGGCCAATGATGGGAGGACGTGCATTTTCAAAATGGGATATAGACTTCGTTGATGGAGAGTGTTAATCTCCAAAAGAACAACCTACTCTTGAATTTAGAACACCTCTATATCAAGAGTAAGTCAAAACCTTCACCAAATTAGAGGTCCAACCTCCAAATTATCAAAAGTTGAAAAATTCTGTGAAGAAGATAAAACACAGAAAGTCTGCTGCACAATTTTTTCTCATTGACCTATCAAACATGTAAAGTTTTCTATGAAATTTTGTATGGAGTGTCGCCTAGAAGTTGCGCACCTCCTCCAAGTTAAAGTTCTTCAAAAGGTTTAGTATAACTTGAGAAATCAACTTCACAAGTTACCTATGTCCAAATCTGCACTTCTGAGAAGTCGATTTGACACCCCTAACTTCTTAACTTTGGTTCTCACAATGTCGAACCCGTTTTACCAAATCCTTTTGGCTGTAGATAGCTTATCTCTCAACTTAGATTTTGAGCTATCATATGTGTAAAACTTTACACTGTGCACTGAGCACTACTCATTTCATTGGACTCAAAATCTGCGCTTGTTTCAGAGAACTGTGACCACTCATCACATATGAATGTTCCTACACACAATTCTCCTAACCTGTTTACAATTAAACTCTGAAACTCAAGTCATAGACTCATTAACTATGAACTTAGATATCCTCAAAAGGATTTCACAAATGATCTAACACAGACGGATCAGACACGAAAAGATCGGGCGCAATATTTCTTTGATTACTCAGAAAATTACAGTTGAGTGATGAGAGGAAACTCAACTAACATTTCACATGTCTCATGACATCTAACTTCTCCTTTCTTGACTTCTATACTCACTCATCTATTCTTTCATATGCTCTCATATCACGCCTCGACATTTTCAAGGTATTTATAGAGAAATTTGTACAAGTCTATGACTAATCAAAGATCTAAGTGAACTATAACTATACTAATGTACATATGTGTACATTCCTCATATCCTCTGAATGTATCCTTCTTCCAAACTTCAAAATTGAATCTTCCTTCATTCTTTAATCTTCCAAGCATTCAATTGGTGATTGGTCTGCACCAACAGCTCCCCCTCAATCATCAATTGAGGTTTCTCTTATCTTCTTTATGCCTGCCATGTCTTTAAACTTCTGTAGCTTTGGTCCATCCAAGCTCTTTGTAAGCATATCAGCTATCTGATCTTTAGTTGAAGTATGTATGACTTCAATCTCCTTATCCATCACTTTCTCTCTTAGAAAGTGATACTGAATCTCAATATGTTTGGTCCTGGCATGAAAAACAGGATTAGTAGCTAAATACAATGAACTCATGTTATCTCCATATATAATTGGTATCCCATGCACAATGTCAAAACTCTTCATCAAGGTCTTGAGCCAAATCACTTCCTTTGCAGCTTCAACCATGCCTTTATATTCAGCTTCTGTAGAAGACAAAGCAACTGTATGTTGCTTCTTGGAACACCATGAGATAAGTTTATCTCCCACATAACACATGTATCCATAAGTTGACCTTCTATCATCTGGATTACCTGCCCAATCTGCATCACTATAGATCTTGATGTTTGTATCTGATGTAAACCCATAATACAACCCTTCATTGAGTGTACCCTTAATGTACCTCAACACTCTTTGATCTGCAATCCAATGCTCTTTCCTAGGACAATGCATAAATTGAGACAAAACCCCTACTGCATATGATAAATCAGGTCTAGTTAAAGTAGCCTAGATAAGACTACCAACCAAACTTTGATATTGTCGCATGTCCTTGAATTCTTCACCTCCAAATTTACTCAATTTGTGATTCACCTCCATTGGTGTAGGTGCTACCCTGCAATCATCCATTATAACCATTCAAAAAAGCATTTTTCACATCAAGTTGACATAACTTCCAACCCTTACATGCAGCAATAGCTATAAGTGTCCTGATGGTTGTCATCTTTGCCACAGGACTATAAGTCTCATCATAGTCAACACCATATGTCTGAGCAAACCCTTTGACAACAAGTCTAGCTTTGTATCTAGACACACTTCCATCTGCAAACCTCTTGGTCTTGTAAACCCACTTGCATCCAATGATCTTCTGACTATTTGGTTTAGGAACCAAATTCCATGTTTGATTCTCCAATAGTGCATCATATTCTTCCTGCATAGCTTTCTCCCATTTTTTCTTACCTTTTGCCTCTTCATATGTAGAAGGGTCTTCATCTGTTTTCACCATATAAGCATAATCTTTTGTGGCAAAAAAAAAAGTATCATAACTATACCTTGTAGGTTGCCACCTATTTCTTGATGATCTTCTGAGTTCTCCACTCCTTGAGGTTTCTAGTTCTTCATATTCAGGATCAAACCTAGGTGTTTCTTCCACTTCAACCTGCACTTCATTATTCTCTTCTTCATCAATTATTTGAACCTTTGACTTACCTTTCCTTTGGCTCACAACCTCTTCATCATCTGTATTAATATTGATAGTACCTGCATACCAAGTACTTTGCTCATCAAATGTAACATCTTTAGAAACCATGAATTGTTTTGTAGATGGACTCCACAATCTATAACCCATCTGCTTATCATCATAACCAATGAAAACATATTTTTCAGCTTTAGGTTCCAATTTGTGTCTTAGTTGTGATGGCACATATGCATATGCCACACATCCAAAAACTCTGCAATGATCCAAGGTAGGTCTCTTACCCCACCAAGCCTCATATGGTGTCATACCCTGCAAGGCTTTACACGGTAACCTATTGACCAAATAAGTAGCTGTATTTACAGCCTCAACCCACAAATAATTAGGGCAATTTTTCTCCTTCATCATGGATCTTGCAAACTCAACAAGAGTTCTATTTCTCCTTTCTGCTACACCATTTTGTTGAGGAGAGTACCTGCAAGTAACTTCCCTTTTTATACCTGCATCCCACAAGTAATTATTGAATTCATTAGAGAAATACTCTCCCCCTCCATCTGACCTTAGTCTTTTCAACTTATGTCCTGTAATTCTTTCTACATATGCATGATAGTGTTTAAATGTATTAAACACTTCTGACTTATCTTTGATCACATAAATAGTGATCCATCTAGTAGCATCATCAACATAAATCACATAATACCTTGACCCATTTATACTGAAATCCTTTGATGGTCCCCACACATCTGTGTGTACCAATTCAAGCTTCTCTGAGTACATAAAACCATGCTTGGAATAGGAATGCTTATGAGCTTTACCTAATTGACATGCCTCACATTTGTATGTCATATGTTGACCTGCAACATTAGGCAAACCAAGCACTGAACCATTGTTAACCATATCTTCAATACCTCTTTCATTGAAATGTCCAAGCCTCTTGTGCCAAAGATCTAACTCAGAGATCTTATGTCCTCCATATGTGAACATAGCATGACCAATATTGCCTTGAATCTTCAATGTGAATAATCTTCCTTCTTTCTTCCCTGAAACAATCTGTTTATACCCTTGACTAGGGTCTTCCACATATACTCCATCATTAGTGAACCTTACTTCATATCCCTTTTCAACAATTTGTCCTACACTTATCAAATTCTTAGGAATTGTAGGAACATACAGAACCTTACTCAATAAGGTACTACCATCCTTAGCCTTCACTGATCCAATTGACTTCACATTGTGCTTTGTGTTGTCACCTGTTTGAACAACATGATTAAAAACCTTATTCTCCAAATCAGTCATCAAAGATATATTACCACTTAGGTGATTGCTACACCCTGAGTCAATATAGAAGACTCTTTGATCTTCACTCTGCCTTTCACAAGTTGCATTCATTATCAATGTTGAATCCTCCTTTTGATCTGAAGCATAATTATAGTAGGTGTTGTTATATTGTTGACTTTGGAAACCTCTACCTGCATTTCTTCCAAAGTAACCCCTACTACCTCTGCCTCTGAAATTACCTCTTTGATTTCTGCCACCTCTTCCTCTTGCATTATAGTTTTGACTATATCCATTATTACTCTGAGTATTGTGCCAACAATCATTAGCTAAGTGATTTGTCTTACCACAAATCCAGCAAGCTTTGCCTCCATCTTTGTTGTTTTTGCCTCTTCCTCTACCTTTGCCACCTCCTCTTCCTCTTAGGAAGTTGGCTTGAGTAGTTGTTCCTTCATCTTCATTTGCTTGTTGTTTTCCTTTGCTATTCTTCTTCTTGTCCTTTGAGTACATTGCATGACCTGCACTCTTGTCACCATCTCCTTTAACATCCTGCTCAAATGTTAGCATATGACCTAGCAACTGATTTAAATCAGGAGTGAAATGATCAAGTGATAACTCTGTAGACAAAATGAATGGCTTCCATTTGTCATCACCTCTCAAACCTGTAAGGATTTGCCTTACCAATTTATCCTCCTCAATGTCTTCATCAACAGCTCCTAAAGCATCTGCAATGTCTTTCATCCTTGTCACATAGTCTGAAATAGATTGAGAGGCCTTCTTCTTGAAGGTTGTAAATTCTGCCCATAAGGATGCCTTCCTTGACTTAGTAGTATTCTGGAAATGCTCCTCCAAAGCATTCCAAATATCAGTTGCACTTTCAAGACCTCGAATATGAGGTAACAAGTAATCATTGACTGCCATATAGATAATGCTCCTAGCTTGAGCATCTTTCTTCATCCAATTTTTCAAATCTGCTAACTCTTCCCTAGTTGGAACACTAGGATCTCTGAACTGTGGCTTCTCTTCTTCTCCTGCGATGTAGGCTATTAAATCTTTGCTCATAAGATGAGCTTCCATCCTCATTGACCATGCAGGATAGTTTTCCCTATCCAATTTCTCTATCTGTAGAGAATCTCCCATCTTGTGTCCACCTGTGTATTGAAATCTTCAAGCTTTATGAACAATATATGTACCTTTACTTTGAATTAGACTCCTTTTGTCCTTCTTGATGTTGTATGGTCTCCTGCTCAAGATTTGCCTTCAAGCTTTCACCTTTTAGTTCTTCAATTGTTGAATTTCTTGAATCTGCAGCAGTCGAGATCCTCCTTTCCTTGATTTTGATGTCTCCTGCTCTGATACCACTGATGGAGAGTGTTAATCTCCAAAAGAACAACCTACTCTTGAATTTAGAACACCTCTATATCAAGATTAAGTCAAAACCTTCACCAAATTAGAGGTCCAACCTCCAAATTATCAAAAGTTGAAAAATTCCGTGAAGAAGATAAAACACAGAAAGTCTGCTGCACAATTTTTTCTCATTGACCTATCAAACATGTAAAGTTTTCTATGAAATTTTGTATGGAGTGTCGCCTAGAAGTTGCGCACCTCCTCCAAGTTAAAGTTCTTCAAAAGGTTTAGTATAACTTGAGAAATCAACTTCACAAGTTACCTATGTCTAAATCTGCACTTCTGAGAAGTCGATTTGACACCCCTAACTTCTTAACTTTGGTTCTCCCAATGTCGAACCCGTTTTACCAAATCCTTTTGGCTGTAGATAGCTTATCTCTCAACTTAGATTTTGAGCTATCATATGTGTAAAACTTTACACTGTGCACTGAGCACTACTCATTTCATTGGACTCGAAATCTGCGCCTGTTTCAGAGAACTGTGAACACTCATCACATATGAATGTTCCTACACAATTCTCCTAACCTGTTTACAATTAAACTCTGAAACTCAAGTCATAGAATCATTAACTATGAACTTAGATATCCTCAAAAGGATTTCACAAATGATCTAACACAGACGGAGCAGACACGAAAAGATCGGGCGCAATATTTCTTTGATTACTCAGAAAATTAAAGTTGAGTGATGAGAGGAAACTCAACTAACATTTCACATGTCTCATGACATCTAACTTCTCCTTTCTTGACTTCTATACTCACTCATCTATTCTTTCATATGCTCTCATATCACGCCTCGACATTTTCAAGGTATTTATAGAGAAATTTGTACAAGTCTATGACTAATCAAAGATCTAAGTGAACTATAACTATACTAATGTACATATGTGTACATTCCTCATATCCTCTGAATGTATCCTTCTTCCAAACTTCAAAATTGAATCTTCCTTCATTCTTTAATCTTCCAAGCATTCAATTGGTGATTGGTCTGCACAAACATTCGTGGGTCCCACTAACCCCCCAACTAGAAACTCCCATGCAGAATACATTATTGTAGCCACCGATTACCTCACAAAGTGGGTAGAAGTAAAAGCCACTTCAAAGAATGATGCTCAAACGATGGCTAAGTTATTATTTGAAAATGTGTTCACCAGATACGGGTTACCAATAGAGTTAGTGAGTGATAGAGGTACACACTTCTTGAACGAAGTTATTGAAAACCTTCTCCAAGAATTTTTGGTAATACATAAGAAGTTTGCCCCCTATCATCCACAAGCTAACGGACAAGCTGAGAGCACCAATAAGATCCTATGTAACGTATTGACAAAACTCGTAAATAATAAATGCTCTGATTGGGACAAACAGCTTCATCATGTTGTTTGGGCTCCGAGTTGCTTACAAAACAATGCTCAATGCTACCCCATTTCAGATGGTCTTCGGACAGAATGTTGTGCTACCATTGGAATTCCTAATCCCAGCCACATTACACGGTCGTGCATAGAAACAATTGAGAAATCCCAAGCACATGAGACACACTTAACATATGTAAAAAATTTGATTGCTACTAACCACTGTCTTCTTGTTTGTGACATTGTTCCAACAAAAAAAAAAGAGAATCAAGACTAGGCAATCCAAGAATCTCAACAGTGAATCTTCAACAAGGACATCCATCACCAACAAAGGACAAGCTTATGGTCAATCACCATGATGGGAGTACAACACAAAGAGATGAACATCGACTGGCCATTCACTAGGGTAAGAATCCCCTACTTTGGCAACACTATAACAACGATAGATTAGGAAACCTCTTCGTCAGCATACCCTTGAGCACTCTGCTCAAGACCCCATTTTTGCACCTTACCGTTTACAAGGCACTCCATAAGTACGCATACTTAGGGCCACATTACAACGCCATGCACAAGGCACATATTTTCTTCAACCCATGCACTAACACAATTACCCATCATTTATTATGGGTTACAAGTACTTGGCATAAACATTGTAACAACCATGATTGGAAGATCCAAGGGACGTCTAGACAACATCAATACCTATGGAGTAATTCACAGTTAACAGTTGCTCAGAATCAACATTGACACCCTCTCTTGAGCAACCAGCAATTTTTGGGGAAGCTCCTAAATACACCATCATGCAGGCATCCAAGGCAAAACTACATATAAAGGAAATAAAACTTGCAAAGGATGGCAGAGGAAATGAAGAAACTGACAATCGACCAAGCTGCATTTGCAAGATGGACCGCTTTTGTTGATACATGATGAACACTACCTCTCAAAGTACTACATGGAACAACCACTCCAACAAGGGTCTGTCAGGGATGACAGACTCGAAAGGGGGGGAGTGTTGAAGCTCAAGGTCAAGCACGAGGAGTGGAAGCGCTTCAAAGATGTGGACACACAAGAAGAAGGAGCATGTATGGAGCTCCAAGAAGCACATGTCAAATTTCAAGAAGACATCCCTACAAAAATAGTGATTTTCATCACTAAAAAACATTGTAATTACCATTCCATTTTGTTCAAGCTGAGGAGTCCCCGATCTTGAGTATTAGAAGTATCAGCCTACCAATTTTCATAATTTTTAGACTCCGTTTGACCCCTTAAATAAGCCCTGGAACCTAATTTTTAACTAGGTCAAACAGTAGGTCTGGACATGGTCAAAACCACTCAAAAGGCTTGTTGTAGATTTCAGCTCATGTAAGAGATTTCTTTTCTAATCGAGGTCCTTCCATTGTTCCACTCTTTGCTCTTACCTTGTGTGTGCGTGTGTGTGTGTACGTGTGTGCATGCTTGTGTGCTTTGACTCACACACTTGTGCCATCACTTGATTACCGTCTTCATACCAGTCCTCATGTCTCCGTGGATTGAAATTTATGAGGTGAAGCTCCTCACGTTGGTACTTACCATTGTGCTAGAGTGATAGAGGAACACTACATTTTTCCCAAAATAGAGCCTTCACAAACATGTTTACAAGGTGCCTCAAGTTTGTGCAAAGGGGACACCAATTTAGATTTCTATAGGCATAGAAAACTAGCATAATTCAAATGACCAAACCATGCATGCCAAAGCTTTGCATATGATATAACTAGAGAATCTTGACCTGCACTTGCTGAATCATTCATAGATTTTGCATAATCTATGAGCTTATATAGCCCATGAAATAAAATGTCAGAAGCAATAATAACATCACCCTTTGAGAGATCATGAACTGTACATCTGTGATAACAAATTTCACAACCAAGCTGATCTTGGCTAATATTGAAACTGATAACAGATTGTTCTTGATCCTGGGAACAAACAAAGCATCTGACAATGTGAAAGAACTACCATTAATAGTAGCCAGAATGATTTTACCAACTCCCATTATAGGATAAGAGGACTTGTTATCACATGTGATAGTATTCCCTATAGGGGTAGGATCAAGTGAACTAAAGCAACTATGCTACGAGGTAATATGTTTGGTTGCTCAAGTGTCAAAGTGCCAAACTCTGAGACTATTGTAGACATACATTGTTCATGAGAAGATGGTTCATAATTGCAAACAATAGTAAACACCAATTCTTTAGTCTACATAAGATTTACACTCTTTGTTTTAGGTGTAGAGGCCTCTACAACAACCATTCCATCCTCCATTCTCTTTTTCTCTTTTGCAGCTAGTTTTGGACAACTCTTTATGACATGATCATTTCCTTTATAGTATTTGCAAAACAATTTCTACTTTTCTATTTTCTTCTCTTCTTTCTCTTCCTTTTTCGATTGTGCAAGATTAGCAGATTTCTTCTTCCTTGTAGATGAGCTCCATTTACCTTTGCCCTTCTAACTAGCTAAGAAAGCTTGATCTTCTACATGCAGGATCTTCTTGAAATAAAACAGATACTAACTCCTCAAAATTTAAGGCATTTGGAGTAGAAGCAAAACTCTGGTATGAATCTATAAGACCATTCTGAACAGTCTATATAATTGAAAAATCTGGCAAGACTTCATCAACAAAAATCAATTGCTCCTTCAAATCTTTGATCTTTGTCGAAAAATTATCCATAGAATCTCCATCATTCATATGCTCACTCTCCAATTGTTTTTGGATGTAACCAACATGAGCCTCATTTCTTGCTTGGCACAAGTATTAAGTGCATCCCAAGCATCCTTTGCTATTTTGTAAGAGTGAATATGAGAGATAATGGAACGTTTGATAGAGAAGGCTATCAATGCATGTTCCCGAGCATAACTACCATCCCAACAAAGCTGCTTTATAGTAGGTGCAACAAGAAACACAACACAAATATGAACTTGAAGATCATCATCTTCAATACAAAGCGTAGCTCTTAGAGAATGAACCTCAGTAAGAAAATGCTAAATTCAGAAGGTTATCCAAGAGAAATAAGGCAATATATGTATCGTTCATTGTTGAAGCCATAGACGATTGAGAGCTTCAAGATACAGATAAAAACAATTGTAGTTGATGAAATAGAGGATCATGCTGAAGAACAAGATACAATCATGACAGATAGTAAATATTGAAAAGCTATGTACCACAAGAATTGATTATGTATATCAGTTTAAAATCAAATTGGTTGATGTAGTTCAATCTGAACTAAAAGTGCAGTTATGGGCTAACAATGCAATTGAGTAATCATTTTGGGCATGGTTTCTAGATGTGAAGCAAGAACTAGTCTCTCTAAATGTGATTATCTCCTACTACTCATGCATATCAAATTAAATTCAAGAATCATCCAAGAGATTTGCCCTTGACTCACTTCATGCAATGAGTACAACTTCCATTGCAACTCACTAGAAACAATAATAAACTATATTAT
>CM035408.1:63261626-63529126 GCA_020310875.1 Ceratopteris richardii | reverse complement strand
CCTCATAGACAGATGTGTTAGGGAGTTGAGAGGATCTAAGTTAAAGGATACTCATGAATGGGGAACTAGCTCCTCCCAAAGATGGGAAAGTCCAATATAATTCCTTGGTTTCTATTGAGTGGTAGGCCTCAGTCACCTTCCCATCAATGTATCATTTTAGTCAAGAACATAGTTCTCAAGGCATAGAATTGTCTAGGTTCATCCTCATCTTTGAACTCATGGTGCTTCCCTTTCGTTTTGCTTGTTCCTTCTCTTGAATCCTTAATCTGAGCTTCATGAACTTCCACTCTAAACTCATTAAGCTTTTCAGTGTGTTCACTATAAGTGCAAAAAGCTCCTCTTTTGTCCATGTAGGCGGTACCATCTTTACTGCAAGAGTGTGTACAAGCACAACCTTGAGATAACTCTTGATTTTCACACTAGTGTGGCCTCATGGGCCTTTGAATAGATGAGCTCCATGCTCGTTTTCTTTCTTGAAGCTCAATGGGATGTCATATTCCCCATCAAGTTTATGTAAGAATGTTGTATCTTTGTGTAATTCATGCATATGCATGTTTATAGAAACCAACATAATTTTTCGTAACTTTTTGAATTTCCAAGAGTATGAAATATGTCTCTAGGTCTTGTGTTTGATGAAACTACACTAGCCCTTACAGACACGACTTCTCTTAGTCACTCCCATTCATGGTGTCATATTATACCCTTTTTCACTTTGTGATTTTTGTTTTCCTAGAAGTTTCATAACCTCAAAACAATGTAGTGTCAAAGTGTCCTTACTTGTGCTTCAAACCTTGGATTATCACATGCAGTATATGCAAAGAAACTCTAATGATGAGTCTTCATAGATTCATGCATAGATTATTTTCCTCTATTTAGATATTGAATCCAAATGATTTTAGCCTTTTAAATTGGTATTTTATGCCTTGATCAACAAAAAATGCATTAAATTTAGAAGCCATATATTGCCCCCAATCACAATGGAACATTCCTATTTTTACATGACATAATTCTAGCCATAACCAAGAACTATTTAAAACATATTTACATTGAACTTTGAATTGAGTGGATCAACCCATGCATTCCCAAAAAGTCATCTATAGAATTCATGGTGTAGTAATTACAAAACATGGTGTATGCATTGGACCTCAAACATCACTATGAACAAGCTCCAATTTATGTGAAAATCATATTGTGGCATCTTTGGAAAAGATACAACACTGCATCTTACCCACATTTAGCTCCCATGCACATGTTTAGAGGGTGAATCAATTTTTAGGTAAAGTGACACAAAATAAGATTTTTACAGCTATAGCAAACTAGCAAAATTGATATGAACAAAATATGCATATCAAAGTTTTAAATCTGATATGCTTAAAACTCCTAAATTGCACATCAATCAACATCAATAGATTCTCCATAATTTTTTATCATATAAATACCAAGATATAGCATATCCAATGTAATAACTTATAATGGTCCAAGAGATCATGAATTGTACACTTATCATCAACAAATTGGACTTCCAAGACAATCTTGGCTAGTGTTAACACAAAAAATTATTTATATTGATAGTATTCAACACATATAAAGCATTTGAAAATGTAAATGCGTTTCCCTTAGTAGTAGTGAGAATAATTTTCCCAATTCTCATGATAGGATAAGAGGATTTTCTAACACATGTGATAGTATTCACATTAGGTGCAAGTTGAAGTGAGGTAAAGAAACAACACTTAAGTTTATGTGTTTTGTTGCACCAATATCAGAATACCAAACATCTAACAAAAAACATCTTGCATTTACATATTTTTTCTTATTAGAGGAAGATCCACATTTAGTCTTTCATTTTGAATAGTAACAATAGATTGATCTACAATATGCATAATGGAATTATTTTGCATATATCATACTCTTGCAACAAAACATTAACCGATTCTTCAAATTTTAAGATAGTTCGGTTGATTTTCATCATCAATCAAAGATAATAAGAAAATTTCTAACAAGAATCAAATAGCTCTGGACAATTGAATTTTTTAGAGAATCTCCATATATAGAAATCAATAGGTCCTTTAAAAACTTGATCTTTTTTAAATGATTTTCCATAAAATCAACTTCATTCATATGCTCACTCTCCAACTATATTCAAAGATAAGCAACACAGCCTCATTGCTTGCTTGATACAATGTGGAAATGGTGAAAACATGGGAATGTAGACAATAAAGCTATATCAAGGACATGACTAATTAACTGTTTAGAAAGATCATTGTTATTAGACATGGTGAGTAGGCAACAAAGTTTCATGATACTATATAGGTGTGATGCTTGTCAAATTGGGAAGGAACAAAGACAACCACAAAGGCTACATCCACAAAAATCTCATGGACCTTGTACGCACTGATGTGCAAGAACCAAGCCAAGAACCTTCATTAAATCAAGGTATTATGTATCTATTGTTGATGATCATAGTCGATGGAGAATTCTGCACTTTATCAAGAATAAAACTGAAGTTTTTGAATGCTCCAAGAAGTACGTAGCACATATGGAATATCATGCAAGTGGATCATTGAAGAAACTTAGATTTGTGGAGGGGGAGAATACTTATCCAAAGAGTTTGATGAGTATTTTTAGGATAAAGGATAAATTGTTGTGTATCTTGTGAATAGAATTCCATCCAAATATCTTCAAGGTATGACTCCCTATGAAGATTGGAATGGTAAAAACCAAATCAAGGTCATTCCAAAGTTTTTTTTGCTTAGCATATGTACATGTACCTTCACAAATTAGAGGAAAATTGAATGAAATGGAAACCAAGGTTATATTTATTGGTTATGATTCAACTTAAATGGGATAGAAGTTTTATAAATCATCCACAAATCAATTTAGCAAAAGGAGGGATGATGTATTTGAAGAACATAGATCATGGTATGAAAAGGATAAACAAAAGGTTAACTTACACTATGATATTGATTCAGATTTTTATCCATTAGGTAGCAAGCATGATACATAGGTGCGGGATGCTAGAAGTGAACCAGATGATGATCAAGATGAGAAAGAGAGAGACTATAAGCTCTAGAAAACAAGAGGAAAGACCAAGATGCAAGTTTTGAGTGGAAAAAATATGTCACCTAGCAATAGTTCCAACTCAAACCCATGGAGTGTAAGATCGCATGGAAAATTTGGTTTAGCAAATTCACCAACTAAATCCAAGAAAGTTAAAGAAAGTATTTTTTCTTGTAATAAAACATCTACAAATTTTGAGAATATTGATGGTGACTCAAACGTTTCATTAAAGATTCTTCATGAGGAACTTGGATTGCCCTTTGTGAAGACTCTAGGAGTAACAAAGGCATATGTAGATGATACAAAAAGAATAAGTGACACAAGACCAAGAAGATTTGGGAGGATACTGAATCCAATGCAACCAATAATATATGATAGCTACATGGCTCATCATTGTGCTTACAGGAGCTTCCCTTGGTATCCAATACTCCCTTTCATTGTCATTGTTCTATACCTTCTACTTGTCTGGGTATCTTGTATATCTCCCATTCTTGACATTAATACAGTAATGCTTCAGTGCCTCTTACTTTGAAGATTCATATCTCAATTTTATTAGAACCTTGTTGTTTTATGCAAAGCTTACACATAGTGCATACAACACTGAGTAAAAGAACCCAATATGAGCACAAGGAGAATAAGAGTTTCCTCTACAGATGCTCAATTTGGCATGCCCAATTGGACCTTTTCTTTGTCATTGTCTTGCTTCTCATTAAAGTTCTTCCTCAAATTTGATTGGTCCAATTCCACTGTGTATTACATAATTTTTTTGTCCCCATCTTTTAGCCCAATCAACTTCATAATTTTTTCATCCAACTTTTTAGCCCTAGGACCAATCTTAGTTTTTTGTCTACTTTTTTTGTCCAACTTTTTAGCCCTAGGACCAATCCTAGCTTTTCATCCAACTGGCTTTAGCACCACCTTGTTTTTTGTCCAACTTTTTTGCCCTAGGACCAAGTCCAATCTTTTTTTTACTTTCTTATTCCAATTTTTTACTTCAAGTTTTTCTTCTACTTTTTGTCGTCCATTTTTAGTCTAGTCTAATTTTAATCCCAAGTTTTAGTTAATTTTTGAGTCAAACCTTTTTAGTCCAAATTTTCATCCTCTCTATGAGTTCATATAAAGAAAGCATAGTCTATGACTCATACCAGATCTCATAAAGGGGGATCCTTGAGTCCTATCAAAACACCCATCAAAAGCTACCAAAGAAGGATTGTTCACTACACACCGCCTAGGATACCTCCCAAACCCCTACCACTACCCACTAGTTCTTCATCTTCATCCTCATCTACTAAAGAAACACTTTTTGACAACAACACTAGAATAAGGATGACCAACAATTTATCAGCTCTCTTATCAAGAATTAACATAAAGTTCCCAACATTCAAAGGAGCATCCCATGAGGAACCGGATGACCATGTGCAATGGTTCGTATCCCTATGCAAGAGTTGGGGGCTCTAGAATCGACAAGACACGATATTCCACTCTTTCCTACTACCTTGGAGAGCATTGATGATTAGTGGTTTAGCCAATACGCTAATGGACATTTCACAACATGGGAGGCCTTGCTAATAGCTTTTCACCAATACTTTCAGGCCAGGTAATTCCATGAAAGAACCCTTAACTTAGAAAATCTTATACTTGATTCAAGAGAATCATTTCCTAAACTAATGACTTTAGTCTTTAGTAAAAAAACTCCCTACTTGACCTGGAGATTAAGGATTAAGGAAGCATGCTAGCATTTTGAAGGAAGCATGCTAGCATTTTGAAGGAAGCATGCTAGCATTTTGAAGCTAGGATGCATGTCAAGAAGATTCTCCCTTGGATTTTCAAGAATCTGAAGCTACAAAAGATCCTCCAAGAAGAGAAGAATTGAAGAGAAGATATTATTGCACATCTTGAAAAGGAGGTAGAGGATTTAAAAGATCAAAAAGAGGTAAATTCTTTCATATGGTGTCACAATAACCCGGACTGTATAGAGAAGATCACATGAAAGTTCTATGGAAAAAGTTGTCATGAAGCACAAGATTGTTACTTCCTTAAGCTAATTCAAACCAACTAATTTCAAGTCCCTTGAGCATGTTGATATATTTAGGTAGTGATGTGCGTGAACACTTTAGGACCATCGGGGCATCTTTTTCCCTCTTTAGGAGATTTTTTTCCCTAGCTTGTATATACACCTATAACCCTACTGGTAACTTATCTTTGTACATTCTAGTGGTAATACATTCAATATTGTGTGTTGTGCTCCAAGCTTCTTCTTCTTCCTTGTGATGTTTGCATGCTTCTGAAGACCTCAAAATCCAACAATTGGTATCAGAGTAGGTCAAAATCGCTTCACTCTGTGATATCGGAATTTCGATCTAAGCTTGTTTCGGCCTCCACATTATCGTAGTGCCTATGCACGCAATTTCACCTTTTTGTGGAAAAGATATATACAGGTTTTGGTTTGCCAGTATAAGCATCTCAAAGTTTGTTACAGGTTTAGCAGAACTCAATAGGGTAGTTATGTTCAACTTTTTGAGATGCAGTCATTTTTTTTGCATTAGGGTATTTTAGTCAGTGGCCATGGCTGAAAGCAATGATGTATTCCATATGTTGGATGTTGAGGATAAGTTGGACGGCACCAATTACCCATCATGGGCTTATATGATGCATCATGTGTTGGTTGCAAAAGGACTATGGAATATTGTGGAGGTTGTTGAAAAACATCCTATTACACCTACAAATACAGTTTCTAAAGGTGATGGAGATGGCGTTGAATATGGTGATATTCTCCATGTTCCTATTTGTGTTGTGGTTCATGTTGGACCTACTACATAGAAAGTTCTTTGGGATGGTAGAGATGCTCAGACACATGCATTGATAGCCTTGAAAGATGAGAAGAAATCAGAAAATCAGAAATTGTTTTGCAAGTATTGTAAAGGGAATGATCATATCATAAAGAGAATTGTTTTGCTAATCTTGTGCAGGAAGAAGAATGGGTGTTTAGTACTGTCTGCAGTTTGACCCATCTTCTCATGAGCAGTGCATGTCTGCAGTAGACTCAGATGTTTGGTACTTTGACAGTGGGGCGACCAAACATATTACCTTGCAGTGCAGTTTCTTCTCTTCACTCGAGCCTGCCCCTACAGGGAATACTGTTACATGCACCAACAACTCCTCTTATCCTGTTATGGGAGTTGGTAAGATCATTTTGACTACTGCTGATGGTAGTTCTTTCACTTTGTCAGATGCTTTATTTGTGCCATGGATCAAGAAGAACCTGTTATCAGTTTCTGCATTAGCCAAGATTGGCTTGGTTGTGAAATTTGTTGATGATAGGTGTACAACTCATGATCTGTCAAATGGAGATGTGATTATTGCTTCTAGCATTTAATGTCATGGGCTATATAAGCTCATAGACTATGAAAGATCTGTGAATGATTGGGCATGTGCAGTACATGATTCTCAGGCTATGTCAGATGCAAAGCTTTGGCATGCACTCTTTGGTCATCTGAATTTTGCTAGTTTGCTACGCCTGCAAAAATTTGAAATGGCATCCTCTTTGCCCAAACTTGAGGCACCTTGAAAACATGTTTGTGAAGGCTATATTTTTGGCAAAATGCAGCGTTCCTCATTTCCAAAAGATGGTTCAATTCGGGCTACTCAAAAATTGCAGCTTGTACGTAGTGATGTCAATGGTCCTATGCAGACACTTTCTTTTGGAAGTTATCTTTACTTCCTGACTTTCATTGAGGATTTTTCCAGGCATGCATGGGTATATCCATTGAAGGCAAAGTCCAAAGTGTTCATGTGCTTCAAAAAATTTTTGGTTTTGGCTGAAAATCTGTCACCATGTAAAATGGGTACCCTCCGTTTCGATTGAGGGGGGGAATATATGTCTTCTGATTTTAATACATTTGTGGTTGAACGTGGGATAAAACACTACTGTAAAATGCCGTATACACCTCAACAGAATGGAGTTGCTGAACGAAAGAACAAGTCACTCATGGAAATAGCGAGGTCTATGGTCAAGAGTCAGGCTTTACCACATAGTTTCTGGATTGAGGTTGTCATGTGTGCAGCATATGTACTGAACAAGTGTCCCACTAAAGCGCTGCAATCTATCGCTCCATATGAGGCTTGGCATGATCGCAAGTCATCTGTTGCTCATCTGCGTGTTTTTGGTTGTTTGGCATGTACATTAGTGCCTACAACATCACAAAAAATAGGATGATAAAGTAGTAAAATGTATTTTTGTTGGCTACAGTTCTGAAAGTAAAGGCTATCGTCTATAACATCCCCAGACTAAATGCATTTTGGTTAGCCGTGATGTTGTTTTTGTGGAAGATGCTATTGAGCCATTGTTTTCGTGTACTAAGGAGACATATGTTAGCTCCAAAGACATGTATGATACTTTGCTGCCTCTTTTTATAGGTGGATAGTCTAGTGTTGGTCCCAATGAGGCAACTTCTCAGCCTTTGTAGGTTTCATGTGATGATGCAGATCATTCCATTTTTTATTCAGATTTACATGATGCGCTAGTTGATGAGAGAGTTGATATTGAGCAGGCAAAAACTATGCCAAAATGGCTGGTGCAGAATTTGCGTGACAGCAAATTAGATGCACCTTTGTCATATCGTACTTGTTCAGGCTCTCATAGTGCCTCTTTTGCATCACATTGCTATGCTATGGCTGCATCTAGTCTCTCTGATGAGAATGAGCTTGCTTCGTTTGATGAAGCACAAAATTCAGAAAATTCGATGGCTGCTATGCAGTCTGAGTATGATCACTACACGGAATATGGGCGCATAGCGACAGTTAAGGCAACACAATTTCGTCGCTATAAAATTGCAAAATGCATCACAATGAGCGTCATGCACAGACCATCGATTAAACGACGAGCCAAATGACAATTTTTTTACGTGTGGTGCGACGGGGTGTGTGACGCTTGCATAGAGTGTCACTAATGCGACGGTTTTAAAAAGTGTCACATAAGAGATGCTTTTTGCATCACATAAGCTATGCTAAAAAATGTCGCTTATGCGATGCCAATTACAGTGGTTTTTACGATGTGTCACCATCGCTTACACGACGGTCTGTTGACGGAAAAAAATTAAAACGTTGGAGGCTCTTCGATCGGCATTTTCACGCATCTCATCCAAGAGCTCTCAAATGTTCGCAATTGTGCTGCGCTTACGAGCTGAAACAAGTATATGCATAATTGTTCTTTTGCCTAAGCTCTATCTTATTGTCTCTCTTTGTCTCTGTTTCTCTCTTTCTATGTCTTTCTCTCTTTGAATTCTCTCTCTCTCTCTCTCTATTACAAGTTATTAAAGAAGATAACCGAGCAAAAAGTATGGCTAACTATTGTAAGTACAATTTCTATTCTTTGTATATCATTTGAATTGTGTTATTTTCATTAGATAGCATACTCACACTTATTGATATGCACATATACACTTATACATGATGAAGATGCATGTTCACACATATACACATGCACATACACACACATATATACACACAGATAGATGTGCACATACACTTAGACATACACACACATACACATGCATATGCACAAACATTTCTACAACCACATAAAAAGACTTACACGCATGCATTATTGCATATATATATATATATATATATACACACAGATAGATGTGCACATCCACTTAGACATACACACACACACACATTAACATATACTTAAATACATGTATATGCACATCCACATGCATGCACATTCACATGCATGCACATGGATGCAAATGGAAATGCATCCACATACACATGCATGTTTCATACATATACACATGCATATACATACATTATACACATCTATATGCACATACGTACACACACATATACACATGCACACACACATGCACATACATACATATACACATATACATGCACATACACACATATACACATAGAGTTACACATATACATGCACATACATATACACACACATACACATGCATATGCACATACTCATATATACACATATACACTTACACATGCACATGCACATGCACATACATACATATACACACACACACACATGCACATGCATACATATACACACACATACATATACACTTACGTACACATATATGAATGAGTTATATAATTAAAGTATTAAAACACATGCTTAATATAAACAATAATAACAATCAATAGAACAAAACTCTTCATTACTTAATACCATACACACAATTCAAAACATAACTGAAATGAAAAATATATAGATAAAATATAATATATATATCAATGTAAATAAATATAATCCAATGTCATCATCATCATGATCATCATCATCATCATCATGATCATCATCATCATGATCATCATCATCATGATCATCATCATCATGATCATCATCATCATCAGCAGCATCATGATCATCCTGATCATCCTCATCCTCATCATCATGATCACTCTATGACAATCGAGATGGTCCCTCCTGTGTCTGTCTGTCCACCTCATCCATATCTTCCTCTCCATAATACTCCTGTATTACATATAACAAACATAAATAAGTAAAACAATGAAACCATTCATAAAAATAAAATAATTATATAAAATTTAATAATACTCACAAAGGCATCTGGATGATCTCGCATATACTCGCTAAAACACCGATATCCAAAATGTGTAGCATACTCGATCTCATGTTTCGTAGGATATCGGCCATAATCCTTTCGCTGCATTGAAACAAATAAAAAAGATTAGTTTCTTGCATTTTAACTAAAATAAAAAATATACTCACAATAATGCATATACTTACAAATGTAGCTACAAAACCATGATGGCCCATTTGGCCTAGGTGCGATGTGTGGCTTGACTCCACTCTCTTCTTTGCAGCAGCCTGTTTATTTAATAAAAAAGAAATACATAAATTAAATGTAAAAAATTACTAAAATATATGAAAATTATAAATATAAACTATTAATTTGTATACCGTCTATTGAGGAAATGACTCCTGAAGACGTAGCTGTCTACGAAAAAACTGCCATGTCTCAGGTGGTATGTTAGGTCGCCTCTTATTTTTTTCCACCATACAATATCTCCTGTTAATTTAATCTCAAACAGAAAAAAAAATCAGAATACATACACATATATACACACACATATACATACCCACATACACATATACATGCAAACATATACGCATACATATATGCATACATATACACATATACATACATATAACATAAACACACATATACATATCCACATATATACATACACACACATGCATGCATATACACTCATTCATACAAAATACATGCATTTATCCCAGAATAATGTGTATTTGTGTATATGTGAATATGTGTGTATGTGTAAATGTGTATATGTGAATATGTGTGTGTGTAAATATGTATATGTGAATTTTTTGTGTATGTAAATAATCAGATTATTAATATCAAATACCATTATTTGTAGATTCCGATCAATCAGATGGAACTCCACCACTGTCTCCTCATCGTGCAACGACTGTATATTATAGTATATCAAACATTTAATTTTAAATATATTTGATGGATACATAACTTATATTTTTTTTTGTTTCTTATTATAATCAGATTCTTATCAATCAGAGGGTACTCCACCACCTCCTACCCATGCAACAACTTCACATGTGTCCTCCGATAGGAATTATGATGAATTTTACTATGAAGAGCATATTATATGTTGGTGTAACTCTTGTTATGGCATGTATCAAAGACCACGATTGGAATGTATTGAACATGAGGCAAAGTATGGTACTTTTGAGCATGCACCATCACCTGGTCAACGTGATAATGCTTGGCTATGTATTTTTTATATAAATTAATGTCATTATTTTATTTAAAAACCATATACAAAATCAAATTATTGTTGATATACAGAAATACTTGCTCAATGATGATGATGATGATAATTTTTCTCATAATGTTAATATACCTCGTACATGTCATGGACTTGTTGTTCATCAATTACAAGCAGAGGTTTCTGGAAATCCTCTACCTCTTGGTTTAGAGACTGAAACGGTTGGAGATTATCCATTGCCAGCTTGTGATCGTTCTCTAGTACAAACATATGATAGAAGAAGATATGGAGGATGGAATAGAGGACCACTTCCTTTAGATGGAGAGGTTTTCAACTTTTGGGGTAATCGCTATATGATTGCTCCATCCACTATTACTAATGTTGGTCGTGGTCTCTTTTTAGTAGAGGATTTGTATGTGCCTCCGAACTCTGAAGTCACTCTTATGTCATTTTGTAGTCCTAAATATGGATGGGGAGATTGGCATCGACTTTCATGTTATATTCAAAGCATGAGTACTTATGGAATATGCTTGAACGCAGCATCCCTTACTACTAGAAGGATTTTACATGCAGAAAATGAAAGATTATATATTAATGGAAGACCTTACACACATGGAAATATAGCAGGTTTAATAAATAGTAGTCGAGGGTTACATAATAGTTCAAGGACTAGTTGCACATTTGAGGAGCATGAAAATAGTCATGAATCACCATACATGAAGTAGAGATGTATCAAGATACATAGTTGTCAATGCTATTACTACATTACATGCAGGTGATGAACTATTAGTGAATTATGGATGGCGTAGACCTCCAAGAGCACCTTTTAGCTAGAGAGAATAAAAATTTTCTATCCATATTTAATCACTTATATATTTAATTTTATGTTTAAAGTTTACTTTTTATTCATTTATGGAATACTAATGAATTTTATTTATATGTGTAGATTCCAACGTATGATGTTGATGATATTCCTCCACACCATTCGCAATTGCCAGTAAGACCTCATTTATCAGAAGCTTCTATGAGGAGGCTATGCAAAAATGATCCTGTGGAATATGCAAGGTTGAAAGATCTATATTCAAAAGAAGATAAAGTACAAGATTTGTGCAACAATGATGAAGATGATGGCATGGCAGATTTTATTGAGGATTGGTATCAAAATGACAGTGAGAGCATTGATATTTCTAAAAATGAGAAATATCTTCGAGAGGAATGTCTAAAGCATATATATGAAGCAAGTTGTTTGACACGACTAAGTGCGAGCTTACTTATTCTCAATCTTCAAAATCGTTTTGGATGGAGTAATGTATCTGTTTCGACACTATTAAGGTATAATTTTCAATTCTCTCTCTCTCTCTCTCTCTCTCTCTCTATATATATATATATATATATATATATATATATATATATATATATATATATATATATATATATATATATATATATATATATATATATATATATATATATATATATATATGCATAAATATATATATATATATATATATATATAAATACATGCATATATAAACATACACATAATATACATGAATGTATACACATATATAAACATACACACACATATACACACATACACATGTTATGAGAGGAAGGTCAAATTATACATGCATGTATCGAATGAAGATGTTTTGTCCATCTAGCCTTTAGAATTGTCCACCCAACCTTTAGAATCTTTTTGACACATATGTTTCTCCTATTTTAGTCGACCTAATACCTATGTTGCTAATTCTTTTTAATACAAATATTAAGTAGCAGTTACCAAGGAAGGTATTCAGTCATATGTAAAATGGGAGGAGCAAATTTATCTTGAAGATTTTGAAGGACGAAAAAATAATTTTTAAGGATGGGTGAACAAAAAGTGTCCATTCAACGCACGTTTTTATTCTTACTTTAGATAAGGTAAGAACAAGAAGTTGAATTGAATGGACACTTTTTGTCTACCCATCTTTTAAAACTATTAATGCATCTTTCAGAATATTCGCGAAAATTTTGATCCTCCCATTTTACATATGACTTAATACCTTCATTGGTAACTGATACTTAATATCTGTAAATAGCTTAGCAAGTGTTTCTATGTGTGCATGCATGTGTTTCTATATGTGTGTATGTATGTGTTTCTATACGTGTGTATGCATGTGTATGTATGTGTATCTATATGTGTGTATGCATGTTTTGTGTGTGTGTGTGTGTGTATTCATGTGTATATGTATATATGCATGTAAATATGATTATATGAGTCTATGTCTGTGTACATATGATTATGCATGTGTATGTGTATGTGTATGTGAGTATGTGTATGTGAGTATGTGTATGTGTCTATGTGTATTCATTATATGTGTGTAACTGCATGCATGTGTATGTGTGTGTAAAAATGTGCATGTATGTGTGTGTATGTATAAATGTGCATGTATGATGTATATGCATGTGTATGCATGTATTTGTACCTCTAGTCTCACGCTTCTCTCTCTCTCTCTCACACACACACACATATACATACATACATACATAAACACACATACTCAAATCCACACATATATATACATAAAAGCAATGTGTATCGTGCATAATCACGACGATGATCCATAAGTATCTGCATCTCTTTTAGACACCACTTATGGGACCATCCTGTCCCAAACTTTGTCTCAAGTGAACTAAGTACGTATTTTTTATCCCTCTCATCATGCTCACTACAAAAATTAAAAAAATCATGTAAATAAAACATAAGATATTTATTTCAATTTATATGTAAATTCATATTTACTTCCATGGTAAGTGGACAAGGCGCAAGTAAGAGTCGCATAATGCTCACATTCTTCTCTTGAACTCCAATCCATTCCCTATGTACACAATGTTCCCCTCTGGCTCTATATCGCACTCTAGCCCTAAGGTGCCTATGCATGTCCTCATAGGCAACTCTGCTCTGCTGTCATGATCTGGAGGTGGTATAGGTGTCCTGAAAATAGATAGATAAAAATAAATAAAAATATGTGTTATAATATCATTAAAAAATTTTATGAAAAAAAAACATACCTATGAGTAGATAGCTATCTTCTTGCATGTGGAGCCGTAGAAGAGCCCTCCTCTGATCGCTGGGTAAGCATCTGGATCGTATAATCTAGCTCATCATCAAGCATCTCTGAGTACTCATGCATGATGACCCCTAGAGTATCAGACGGAACTTTTTCTCTCATAAGACTTTTTATGCGAGTGAGTTTTGCCTTTCTCTCTCTACTAGGATCCATAATACCTCACACATAAAACAAAACGGGTTAGAAATCAATATATATATGTGTACATATGTATGTGTGTATATGTGTTGGTGTATATGTGAGTGTGTGTATGCATGTAAACATGTATGTATGCATATGCATGTGCATTATGTATGCAAATGTATGCATGTGTGTGTATGTGTGTGTGTATGCATGTAAGTATGTATGTATGCATATGTATGCATGCATGTGTATGTGTGTGTGTATGTGTCTATATGTGTGTGTATGCATATATATGTGTGTATGTCTCTATGTTTCTGTCTATGCATATATATGTGTGTATGTGTCCATGTGTGTGTATGTGTGTGTGTCTATGTGTGTGTGTGTGTGTCTATGTGTGTGTGTGTCTGTGTGTATATACGTGTGCATCTGTATATATGTGTCTATGCATTTGTATGTATGTGTGTAAATGTGTGTGGATGTGTGTATATGTATGTGTCTGTGTAAGCGTGTATGTTTCTATGTGTGTATGTGTGTGTCTATTGAAAGAAACTTGGAGAAGCTTGTAGAAGGTAGAAAAGTGTGTTTTCAAGCGACAAAGTTTGGTCTAGCCAACCGGCACAAGACCAGCCCTTGAGCTTATGGAGACTCAAATAGACCTTATAGGCATACGATAAGTGCAAAGAAATGCACTATGTACTTTGGAGCATCAAGGAGAATGAGTCGATACAAAACAGATAGGTTCGTGGGTCGACTAGCTCAAAAAACTTACTATCTATGGAAGAGACAATGAACTTCAAATGCCCATAGCGACCAACGTGATTACAATTAGAAAAAATACTTTTATGGAAGTGATACACATAAGGTTGAGTGTGTAGAATGCACAAAAGTATAAGGAATAAGCAAAATATGCTATAGGAATGAATGCGACATTCACCAGTGGTACTTCCTATTTTTCAAGAATACGTAGAGATTGACTCCAAGACAGAAAAACTCAGATTTCTCCCAATCTACTTAACCAAATGCTATGAAAATTTATATGCCTAAACTAGACACTAATATCTTTCCAATGACCCATTGTGCACTCAATTTAAAGCTCGAGAGAGAGAGAGAGAGAGAGAGAGAGAGAGAGAGAGAGAGAGAGAGAGAGAGAGAGAGAGAGAGAGAGAGAGAGAGAGAGAGAGAGAGAGAGAGAGAGAGAGAGAGAGAGAGAGAGAGAGAGAGAGAGAGAGAGAGAGAGAGAGAGAGAGAGAGAGAGAGAGAGAGAGAGAGAGAGAGAGAGAGAGAGAGAGAGAGAGAGAGAGAGAGAGAGAGAGAGAGAGAGAAAGCAAAAGCCTCTCCAAGATTACTGTTGGCGAAGAAGATGATGCAGAGAATTGAAGGAGCAAGACAATGATGGTTACATATGGTCACAAGTGTATGTATATTGCTTCCATGTATTATACAAGTGATTTCAAGTCTTTATATAGACTCTATGAGTGTTCCACGACTTCTACAAGTGGAGTTTGAATTCAAATGAAGGTGGGAATGGTTGTTGGAGGGAATCAATTCACTTTCCTACAATCTAGGAAAAGTGAAGATCTAGTTTGATCTACTTTTAGGTGATTGATTGCTTGATTGAATGCAACTTCAACCACCACAAATTTGTGGGTTTTGGGCTCTATCTTTCTACCTTTACATGTGTAAAGCTCAGGCTTTTACAACGGTAAATGAACCATTAAAAATCTCTCAAAAAATACAATAAATGAGCATAAGAAAAAGAACTCTCCAACGGATATTCTTTCGACACGATAGCCTTTGATGTAGATCAAATCCACCTCAAGCATAGTGTAATCTTGATGTTCCAACAACTCCCCCTCAAGCTAAAGTATGCTTGAGTCTTCATTCTCTGATAGGTTGAATACCTGCCATAGCTTTGAATCTACAAAGCTTTATTCCATCAAGTGCCTTCGTCATCATATTTGCTACTTGTTTTTTAGTTGGAACAAAAGAAATGTCAATCTCCTTTGCCATGAGCTTCTCCTTGATGAAGTGATAATGGACTTCTATGTGCTTGGTTCTCGCATGGAATATAGGATTTGCCGCTAGATGCATGGAACTTACATTATCTCCAAATATGTGAGGTTTGGAACTCATGTCCCAAATCTGTATACAATGGTTTCAACCATATTGCCTCTTGAGTTGCTATGGTCAAGCCTCTATAGTGTGCTTCAGTTGAGGATAAAGCAACTATTGGTTGCTTCTTGGAACTCCATGACACTAGCTTTGAACCTGCAAATGCTAAGTAACCAGATGTACTTTTTCTATCATCCTTAGCTCCTGACCAATCTGCATCTGAATAGATTTTGATATCCAAATCTGAAGAATAAGGATAGAATATACCTTCATTGATTGTACTTTTGAGATACTTAAGTACTCTCTTAGCCGCATCCATGTGTAATCTTCTCGGTGAGTGCATGAACTGACTAAGCACTCCCACACTATACGAGATGTCTGCCCTTGTATGAGTAGCATATATCAAGCTACCTACCAAGCTTTTATATTCTTTTAGGTCTTCAATTTTCTCACCTTCATAAACACTAAGTTTATGATTCATCTCCAAGGGTGTACCTGCAGGTTTAGTGTTCTCCATTTTGAACTTGAGAAGAAGATCTTGAATGTATCTTCTCTGAGTCAAATACATTCCTTCATGTATATATATGACTTGCATACCTAGGAAACATGTGAGCTCACCTAGGTCATTGATTTTGAACTCCTCTTGCATGTTTCTCTTGATCCTTTGAATGCCATTTAGATCATCACATGTCACAATAATATCATCTATATATACACATAGATAGATAACCTCATTGCGATCCCTTTTGATGAATAGAGAAGGATCTGAGCTGCTAGCTTTGAACCCTTGATCTTGAAGATATCTAACCAACCTGTAATTCCAAGCTCTAGGAGCTTGTTTCAATCCATACAATGCTTTCTTAAGTCTGCAGACATAAGATGGATGATTAGGGTTTTCAAAACCTGGTGATTGTGACATGTATACCTCTTCACTTATCCAACCATTTAAGAATGCATTTTTCACAATGTTGGAAGCAGCCAGAGGCACAGACGACACGGAAGCATGTAACGACAGAGCAGGGAGCCAGTCGAATCGTTTTTCAAAGAATTATGTTTTCAAATACTTTCCAAAAACCTCCAACAGTGATTTTTTATCACTATTGTAACATATGTAACATAGAAAACCCCATTTTGTAATCCATAGCTCCATTTTGTGCAAGCCGAGGAGTCCTCGAGCTTGAGGAGCTTAGGTAGAACAAGCGTATCAATTTTCGTTATTTTTAGACATCGTTTACCCTTCCAAATAGCATCTAGGACCTAATTTTAACTATGCCGGTCACTAGATGTGAAACCGGTCAAAACTAGTCTAGAAACTATAAAAAGAGCTAGAGAGCTCATTTTTGAGGTTGGCTAGTGTGAACTTAGAGTTATTTTGAGCTTGTAATAGTGTTCTTGAGTAATAGAGCTAATTTCCCACCTTCCATTGTGTCTTGCTTGTCTCTTCGTAGTGTGTGTGTATGTGTGTGTGCATTTCTATGCTTCTCACCTTCACTCTCACTTCATCTCACATTCACGATCTTCATATCACTCCTATCTCTTCCGCGGATTGACATTAAGGAGGTGGAGCTTCTTAACGTGGTTCTCACCATTGTGCTAGAGCAACACCAAATTTGGCGCCGTTGCCGGGGATCGAGTCTAGGACGAATGTGTGATGGTAAGAGTATAGCAAGAAGTGGCGTTGGAAGGTAAAAATTTCAATTTTTGTTGTTGTTTTTACTTAGTTTTTAGTGTTTTTCACCTCCCCCACACTCCATCTTCATCACCGCATCATCATCTTCATCTCCAAAAAAATCAGAAAATTCACCATATCCACCCATTCTCCTCATTTCCCCTCATTTGTGCATGCGAGAGAGTGAGAGAGAGCTTTTGTGCTTGTGTGTGCTTTTGCTTTCTTGAGTTTTCTTGCAGGAACAGTACTCCAGTGCATCAGGAAGGCTGCAAAAAGGTAAGAAAATCACCTTCTGTCAGAAATTTCCGAGTGTGTCAGACCATCGCGATGGTCTGCAACCTTCGGTATTTTTGGTAGGCGACCACACCACGAGGTAGGCGACCCTTGCGTTTGCACGAATCCACAGGCGCATCTCAAAAATTCATAGTTTGGTGGACCATCGCGACAGTCTCAGACCATCGCGATTGTGTCACACCATCGCGATTGGCTCACGCCATCGCGACGGTTCATTTGGACCATCGTGACGGTTCGCGGACCATCGCGACTGTTCGGTTGACCCCACACCATCGCGATTGGCTCACGCCATCGCGCCGACGGTGCCACGTGGCAAGCTAGACCATCGCGACGGTTCATTTTTTGGACCATCGCGACGACACCCTCACACCATCGCGACACTTCAAAAATTCGGACCATCGCGATTGGCTCAAGCCATCGCATCTGTGACCATCGCGACGGTGCACTTCAGACCATCGCGATTGTTCACGTTGACCATTGACTGATGCCATCGCGATTGTCCACCTGATCGAGCCATCGCGACGGTTCACACTCACGCCATCGCGATTGTCCACTTTCACGCCATCGCGATTGTCCACTTTCACGCCATCGCGACGGTTCACCCTCACGCCATCGCGACGGTCCCAGACCATCGCAATCATCTCAGACCATCGCGATTGTGCACCCCCATCGCAAATTTTAGGGTTTCATTTTTTGGCCAATTTTGGGGCTATTTTTGGGAAATTTTTGGGTGATTAGACTCATAGGAGACCCCTTAGCTCATATTGAGAGAAAAACCTGTTTGTCAGTTTTTACCCCCCAGGGCCTGAACGGTCATAACTTTTTCATCCGAAGTCCGTTTTTTGAGCTTAATAGCTCGTTAGAAAGCTCTTAAAGGATCCGTCTATTTTTAGATAAGCTATTTTGAGGTTGACCTAGTTGGGACTAGAAAGCCAGGGGGCAAGCATTAAAAAGTTGGGCAAAAGGGAAGGGACTTAAAAGGTGTATATACTCAAGTGCTTGATCATCCAACTGTGAATTGGTCTAATATTGGATTTTTCCAGGTCTAGCAAGGGCAATCAAAGGCAACCAAGGCAAGGCAGTGAAGGGCATAAAGCTTGGGAAGCGCGGCTTCTTGGGCATCAGAGCAACCAGAAAAGCTGACTCGAGGTTGGAAGATTACTCAACCCCCTCAGTCAATTCTTAGCTTAGGATAAACGTTAGCATCGTAGATTACGATGATAGGAACGCCTCAAGTTCAAGATATTTAATTCTTTCAAGTCTAAGACTAAAGTAAAGGTGTGTCACACGAAAACCTAAAGGAAAGAACATAAGTCTGACGGAACGGGAACTCAAAGTACCACAGAAAGTCGAATTCCTGACGCATACATTAAGACAAGAATCTAAAGAAATTTAAAAAGAATCAAGAAAGTAATAAAAAAGAATCATTGACGATCTGAGCGTGTACTGAGTGTGCAAGGAAGAAAATTAATGAACCTTAGATCGGGCAAACATATAGGTAAGTCAGACCGGCAAAGCCTTAGATCATCAGAGGCAAGTGTAAGAACTACTGCACGATCGTGGGCTCAACAGTTGAACACTAGTTATCCCTACGAGAGCTCAGATACCAGCGAATCAGAAATGGCATTTAGCACAGAAAGACCAGAAGGAGGGTCGAATGTAGCCTATTTAGAAAAACCAGAAGGACCCTATAGGACTCAACTAGAGTTTCTCCGAACCAACCGATTAGGTGCTCGCATCTATGAGGATGGTTTGCGAAGGCAAGTGGTGCAAATGCACAACCCCGACCAACCCATTGGATTGGAACATCCAGTGGTGAAATTCGAGAGAGACACATACATAGACAAGGAAGGAACAATGTACATATTAAGTACGCAGCCAAACAATACGAATGAGTTTGGCGTGATTCAACCAGAGATGGAAACAAAATCTCAAGGAAAAGAACCATTAGAAGAGCCTAGAACACCTAGAGGGAAATTTGTACTGACACGAGTACTAATCCCGGATTGGATCCCTCAAGACAACAGAAGCATAGAGTTGTTTGTAAATAAAGAAACTGATGAAGCCTTTTGGAGATACAAGACAGAACTACTTAGTGAGGTAGGTATCATCACGATATACGAGTTCAAGGACCCGGATACACCTGGAAAGGTTGTATACCTGGATGAGACTTCAGAAAGAGTCTTTGTGGTACCTGACCGCGCTAAAAACACATACACATGGAGAGGTGAATTGGTATTCCCTCCATCTAGGACGAACATGAATACAAGTCAACAAGGGGCAGGAACATCCTCAGCCCATGGAAATCAAAGAGAGGGAAATAGAGAGAGACCGGAAGTAAGCTTTAATCACCCCGTAGGGAGAGATAGAACAACCACAGACACTAATAGAGCAGATAGACAAAGAGATCATGGAATACTAGGTGGTAGAGATGATTTTCCTCTACCTAGACCACGCGAACACGCAAGAATATTGAGACCCACACAGTTAGTAAAATCAATGAAAAATTACTTTGATGGGACAGGAGATCCCTATGACCACGTCGCAGAATTCAAGCAAGTACTAAGAGCCGAACAAGTTGAAGACATGTTCACGCAATACAACGCATTTGGACTAACGTTAAAGAATACAGCTTTAACTTGGTTCCAACCTCTGCAACAAAGGCAATTTAGAGACATCCATCACTTTTTAGAGTCATTCATTACTGAATTCTCTAAAAGTGGGATTAGACATGACACGTCTTCGTTGATTCATAGCTTTAAACAGACCCCTCAAGAAACAGTAAGACTGGCAGGACGTAGGTTTAGACAATATGTTGAACGATGTCCAATGCAAGAGCTACCCTCACAAGCCAAGCAAGTGTCAATGTTTTTAGATGGCTTGTTGAGCTCTAAACTACGCTCCTACGTGTACCTAAAAGAACCCAGAACGCTAGAGCAATGTGTAAGAATTTGTATAGACATTGAGGACAACTTAGGAGACGAGTTGGAACTCTCGAAGGTCTATAAGGAATCAGACTGTTCATCTCTAGCATCCAAAAAATTTTCTAGCTCAATAGAAGACCTTGCAGAAAAAGTGGCCCAGAAACTAGGAGTTTCTAGTAAACCTAGGGTGCTAATGAACAAGCGCTGTTACACCTGTGGTGGTGATCATATGGCAAATGTGTGTCCCGATGCAACACAACCACAAGCCAACCCTAGTGGCCAATATTGTACAATTGAAAGAAGATACACGAATCATACGGCTCAGGACTGCCCATACAACAAACAAACCTTGAGACAGAACTACCCGCAAGCATACCCACAGCCAGGTAGGTATCAAGGCCAATACAATGCTCAGCCTTATTACTATAGGCCTCCTCAGAACTACCCATACCAGGCTCAACAGAGACCTCAACCTGTCTTAGCCCAGCAGCCACCCCCACCAGCGAATGTCATCTCAGTCAAATACGCGGCTGCAGAAGAGAATCTAAGTAGGGCCTTAGTGCCTTCTTCACCTTTGATCACAGAGAGTGACCCACACTCGAACAGTTTTGACTCTACGCATGTAGATAGCCCACCCGCTTATTACACGGAGTCACCAGAACATGTGGAGACATATCATTACGATAGTCCACCAGTGGAACCTAGTTGGGAGCCCGACTACGCTCAGGTGATGTACACAAACCCAAATCCACGGCTCCAATTGAGACAACAAAGACCACAGGGCCCTAGAGGACCATGCTTTAGGTGCCAAGGAGATCACTTCATAAAGGATTGTCCACATCCCCCGATAGCAGGACAGTCACAGTACTATAACATCCAAGGCTTTTGTGCCGATTGTGGCAAAGAGCACATAATCAAAGATTGTCCTAAGAACCCTGTTAACGCTTCGAATGTGACACCGATCAATGTGATAGGTATTGTAAATAACGCAGATGGATCCAACCCTACATACGTGCCTATCCAAGCTATAACAAGAGCCCAGGCGCTCTTACAGAACCAACAGCTTAATCAGGAGAAAGTAGCCGGAACTAGTGAAGTTGCAGAATCTAGCAGTAAAAAGACAAAATCTTGGAAAGATTCTAGAGAAAGAATAAAGAGAAAATGGAGTAAAAAGATAACTGAGTTGGAAGGAAGTTTGAAGGAATCTAGAGCCAAAATCCTAGAATTGACCTCTCAGGAATTAAATCACGAGAACCCAGCTCAGAAATCAGGACCAGTTTTAGCGGAACCCATACCAGAAAATCTAGACATGATGTTTCGGGCATATCAGGCTAGATTAAAAGAGGGACCTCAGGTAGCTGAAATGAGCAAAAACTACCCTCGAGCTGATCTAGAAATTGAGAGAACTAAACTTTGCATGAAGATGGTAGAATTAGCACAAGCTTTGTTTGAAGCCTCTAGATATCTTAATTGGAATAACATGGCAAAACCTGAATTACACTTTCAAGGACTAATGGAGAGGCTAGAATACTTGGTAGAAAGCAAAGAGAAAAAGGATCAGCCTAGGAACCCTATTGTCCCAGAGACACAGGAAAGGAATGCGCCATCCCTGTCTCAAGTACCCAACTCAGAAAGTCAAGACAACTTGTCTTCCATACATAGGTACTCACATGAATTTTTGAGAGAAATCCAAGAAGAGAAGTGGAGAAAGGAACAAGGAACCCATCCTCCTATTCAAGAAATAGACGACTTGCAAGAACAATTTCCCCAAGACATTCCCTCTATATACGATGAGGTAGAGGAAGAACAACTGAGTGAACACACCAGATTTGAATCTAATTCGTTACAAGAATTACCTCAGTTCACAGGACCTTGGGAGGCAAAGTCTATTAGTATGAGAGCACCCACTATAATAGTGAGGAATGAAGAATCAGTAATCCCTAGAAACACGGAAGTGATCAAGAATACTAAAGTACAATGTAACTTCACTCTAGAGGAGTTGCTGAAGATAAAACCAGAATTGTGGAAACATGTAGCAAATCAATTCCCCGAGCTTGATACTACTCCCTCACAAATAGGATCACAAAATAAGGTACCAGAGATACCCGTAGAAAAGATAGGAGATGTAAGCGAAGGAGAGGAAGGTAACACTTATCTTCCGATAACCCATCAGGGCTACACCACGAAAGCCATCTTAGATTCAGGAGCCGGAGTAGCCATAGCTACCACCGCCTTATGGAAACGTTGGGGTAAGCCAGCATTAAGACCCACCAGGATGAAGCTACAAATGGCTGATGGACACATAGAAAAACCATTAGGCTTACTAGAAGGAATATCTCTCACCACTTGTGGTGTAGAATTTGAGCATACTTTTGCCATTTGTGACTTTGCAAAAAATCATGCTTATGAGATGATATTGGGACGACCATTCATGCGTCAGTTGCAAATTGTACAAGATTGGGGAACTAATTCTTTGTACTTGCAACATTTAGGAGTGACTACCAAAGTCAATCTTAAAGACTATTCACATAGAGATGTACCCCCAATACAATGGAATACCATCCATAAGACACCAGTAGAGACGGAATCCGTGCACTCATTAGAATCAGACCCTTCTTGGTTGCATGAGGATACCCATTTATGGATGTGTAAAGTAGCAAAACAAGAGGAAGAAAGGTTAGAAGCCAGGACCTTAGGGGCAGAACAACATCCAAGAACCCTTCAAGATCCAGCCTACGCACCTGTAGTATTCCCTGACGAAGAGTTTGAACCCCATGGTTGGGCAGAAATCATAGCAACCATGGATGTAGCCATCAATGAAGAACAATGGACACCCCACTGTGACGAGGATGGCTATAACATTTCAGTTTTCACGATAGAGCCAATCATGTGCGATGCAATTTTAGAAGAGTGTGAACCTAACACTGATGCATTTGAGGATGCAAGCGATTTTGATTTAGAATCAATTATCATGGACCCACCCTTTGCATCAGAGGAAGAATATTTCCACGAGGTAGAGACTCGCACTCAGAGACACGAGGAAATTACGAATGAGGTGAGGTTAGCCACGGAAGTGACTAACAAGAGTGAAGGCAAGAAAAGAAAGAAGAAAGAAACCATGTCAGAAAAAGAAGAGTCTTTGTTTGAAGTACCCGAGAACTTCAAGAAATATGAAATCGAAGATAGAAGAATCATGGTACGAATGCCTAATAGAAAAGCGAATGACGGACAAGTATATGATAACCGAGAGAAAACCAAGAAAATAATAGTTGCTATCGAAGGAGAAGAAGAAAAATGTACATACATAGGGCATGATTTGACAACTGAAGAAGAAGAAGAGCTAGTTGCCCTATTGCGTGAATATAGAGATGTTTTTGCGTGGAGTTACAAAGATTTGAAAGGAGTAGATCCAGATATATGTTCTCATAGAATCCCTATGACTCCAGATGCAAAACCTACGAAACAGAAACCGTACACGTACAATGATAACTACGCTGCGAAGATTAAAGAGGAGATAGATCGCCTGATAGAAGCAGGATTCATTTACGAAATTGAGCATACCGAATGGGTATCCCCCATTGTGGTTGTGCCCAAGAAGAATGGAAAATTGCGTGTGTGTATTAACCTTAAAAAGGTTAATGCCGCAACGATTAGAGATAGTTATCCTCTTCCTATCACAGAACATCTATTGGAAAGAGTTGCGGGCAAGGAAGTTTACAGCTTTCTTGATGGATTTTCAGGCTATAATCAAGTAGCCATTGCTCCAGAGGATCAACACAAGACGGCATTTGCCATTGAATGGGGCATATTTGCATTTCGTGTGATGCCATTTGGCTTAACAAATGCACCCGCCACTTTCCAGCGACTCATGTGTCATGTTTTTAAGGAATTCTTACGCAAGAGTTTGGAAGTTTATGTCGATGACTTATGTGCACATTCAAATGTAAGACAGACGCATATCCCAGAGTTAAGGCAAATATTTGACAAATGTCGAGAATATCAGGTTTGTTTGAACCCAGAAAAATGCGTTTTCATGGTCAGACAAGGCAAAATTCTAGGACACATTGTGTCAAAAAATGGAATCTCTACGGATGAAGAAAAGGTGAAGGTAATTGCAGATTTACCTAGACCAACTAATGTGAAAGAGGTACAGGCATTTATGGGCCATTGCGGTTATTATAGGAGATTCATACACATGTATGCAATCATAGCCAAGCCTTTGTACTCTCTTTTAACCAATTTTGAATGGACAGATGAATGTGAAAAGTCATTCAATGAACTCAAACGACGTTTGTGCTCAGCACCTATATTGACTACCCCAGATTGGAGAAAGCCAATCCATGTACATGTGGATGCATCCAATTATGCCATAGGATGTGTGTTAGCACAACCCACGAAGGAAGGTAACATAGATCTCCCCATAGCTTACGCTAGCAGACAATTGAACGCAGCAGAAAGAAATTACACCACGACGGAACGAGAAGGATTAGGGATGATCTACGCAGTAAAGAAGTTTAGGCACTACTTGTTGGCCAACAAATTCAAGTTCTTTACGGATCATCAAGCCCTATTGTACTTAGTCAACAAACCATGTAACATCGGACGACTAATACGTTGGTTTCTATTACTCATGGAATATGATTTTGAAGTTGTAGTCAGGAAAGGAAAGACACATCTTAGAGCTGACCACCTTTCAAGATTAACCTCAGGAGAAGCTCCTCAAGGAGTAGCGGATGATCTACCAGATGCATACTTGTTTAATCTTGAGATAGCACCAGAATGGGCTAAGCCTATAGTCCCTATTCTCACATATGGACCCAAGAATCCTAGGATAAAGATCAAAGAAGGAGAGATTACCAAGTCTCAGAGATACCAAATAATGGCAGGAAGCATATATAAACAAGATAATCAAAAGATTCTTGCTTGTTGTGTAGATGAATCAGAACATGCGAATTGGTTGCAATTAGCACACATAGGTGCCTTAAAGCAACATCATTCAAAACATCGAACATTACAGACTCTGCATAGATTAGGAGTATATTGGCCTTCGATGGAAGCAGATGTCTATAGGTTGTGTAAAGAATGCCATGTTTGTTGTGAAAGACCACTAGTAGAGCATGCTACATTGTATCACGTGTCTCTCACACCAGACTGGAGTAAACCTTTAGTGACATACTTGAGGACTAAGACATTCCCTCAAGGAATGACCTTAGCTTGACAACGCAGTCTAGAGCAAGAGGCTCAAGACTATTCACTTATTGGCGATAACCTATACAAAAGAGGACGAGATGGATATCTAAGACAATGTGTTCATGAGAGCGATTATCTGAGCATACTAGAGACTGCACACCAAGCCATCCTCTTTGCAGGATTATGGTGGCCCACTCTTCACATGGATGCTCATACCTATGTCAAGAGATGTGATGTGTGCCAAAGAACTCAGTTTCCTACTCGCAGAGATGAAATGCCATTGAAACCCATGATGGGCGGACGTGCATTGTCAAAGTGGGGTATAGACTTTGTAGGACCCATTAACCCCCTGCAAAAGGTACACATGCTGAATACATTATTGTTGCCACAAATTATCTTACGAAATGGGTAGAGGCAAAAGCCACGAAAAAGACTGATGCACACACAACTGCAAAATTCTTATTTGAGAATGTCTTTACAAGATATGGATTGCCTATAGAGTTAGTGAGCGATCGAGGCACTCACTTTCTAAACCAAGTCATTGAATATTTGTTACAGGATTTTATGGTGATTCACAAGAAATCCGCACCATATCATCCTCAGGTCAATGGTCAGGCTGAAAGCACTAATAAGATCCTTTGTAACGTACTGACGAAACTCGTGAACAACAAACGTTCAGATTGGGACAAACAGTTACACCACGCTGTTTGGGCATATCGAGTGGCCTACAAGACTGTACTCAATGCAACTCCCTTTCAGATGGTTTTTGGTCAGAATGCAGTGCTTCCTTTGGACTTCTTGATACCGACCCTTAAGGTTGCACAAGAACATCAGTGGACCGACCATGAATTATCAGCAAGAATAATGGACTCGGAACGATTAGGAGAAACCAGGCTAAAGGCAGCAGCAGGAATATACGCAGCTAAGAAGCGACAGGAAGCATATTTTGATGCACATGTGAAAGATAAAGGCCTAAAAGAAGGAGATTTAGTTCTAATATATACGCTGAAACAACACGCACGTAAGTTAGAAAAGCGAGGTTATGGACCTATGATCATTAACAGACTCTCAACAAGTGGAGCAGTACAGTTAGCCACTTTAGAAGGAGATATAATGCCTAATTATATTAGTGGCTGTAGAGTCAAGCTATATCAGGAACCTTTTACTGAGGATATGCTTAGACGACTCACGTTGGCAAAGAAGCGTAAGGAGGAAGAAAATAGAATACGAGCAGAAGCTCAGGCAGAAGCAATAGAACGCATTAAATGCATGAAGTTAAGAAGACAAGGACTAGGGAGAGAACATTATAACCATCTGGAAACTACACCCAGATACCCCATGGCCATGTGTCAAATAAAGTCAACCACTCATCCTAGCATAGTGGACAGGAGACCATTCATTACAGTCAGGCTAGAGCACGACAACCCTTGCCAAGAGCTCAGGGCTTTAATTGACTCAGGTGCTGCGACTAGTGCGATTAGATGGTCCCACTATAAGGATTCAGGCATAGACATGCGGCCAATTGAGGCATACCTCGTAGGGCTAGGAGGCATGGAAACCCCTTGCATGGGTGAGGTGGACCTTCCTATCCTCATTAAGGATGTGACCATGACAGCGAAGCTACTAGTGTGCCATGATGACGACCTGATAGAACCCCTAATCCTTGGCCAAGATTGGCTATACGATCACTCAGTGGACCTAAATCTTAGACAAGGCTCCTTACAGATTGGAACCTTAGAACAGAAGCGAGTGATACCGCTTGACTTCCCTAACGGCATTCCGATTGAGGTTTGTAACCCTAGACCCTATGAAACGCATGCGACGGAAGACCGGAAGATCTTGGGTCAGAGCAGTCACGTTACGTCTACACCAACCCACTCGGGCTTGGCTATGGACAGTTGTCAATCAGAAGGACGACAGGAGATCTTCCCTGGGGCTTCCTGCAAACTAGAAGGGGCAGCTACCCAACCGCTAGGGCAGATGGACACAATCAGCGGTCAGGTGGGTTGCATCAGCGGCCAAATGAGCACAACACCCTGCGGTGCTCATCCTTCCAAACTTGCTGCGGACTGGCCTAGATTAAAGATAAATAACGAATCACTTCCTAATGGGCAGGTCACGCAAGTGTTGGATCTCCCTTCTTTTCCAAAGCAGAGCGTCCAATGGACCTCTCAAACCCAACCGCGAAGGAGTCAACCACAACAGAGGAACCCAGACCGACAACACCCCCAGACAAGGCAAAGAAAGCAGCAGTATCAACATCACAGAACAAGTGGCATGAAACAAATATGGGTGCCAAAAGGACAACAACCACAGGCTATTGGCAACACTATAGACGAGAACAGGACAAAGTTTCAAAAGAAGCAGAGTCAGCATCAAAAGTCCCCTCGATCTTCTTCCCCAAGTACAAATACTCGACAGATTTGGATCGCCAAGAAGTATCTTATCAATTGACCCACACCCATGCAGATTTGGGTACCCAAGCAATGTATTATAGCCCAACCCTCTAGCCATGTAATATATACCCCTCCGAAATCTTTTCATCCTTCAATACCACCAAACCCGATACCACTTTTTGTCCCTCAGCAGAAACATACCACCCACTCCAAGACTCTTAGGAAATGGATACCGAAACGTATCCAAACGTCTTCTTGTACCCCATTATCTAACAATTTTCCCACCCCATTTAAACTCCACCCTTGTAATAATTCACCCTCAACCAAACCTTGTATAAATTCATACACCCAAACCCCACATCATGCATAATAAAAGCTCATCAAGAATTGTAGGCATAATCTGAACCATGTAGGTGTCTAGAGACCTGCATTAGCTCTACAAAGAATCATTGCATCAATCACTTCACGACACTTGGCTACACGGGTTACACATCGGTTATGGAAAGGGATTGCGGTCTCACCTTAATGGGATCATAATTAATTTCCATACTAATGTGCTAATCTTTTGTAGCAGATCTTTTCCATTAGCTCGTCAGTCATCATGCAAACCGAAGCAGGACCATCAGAAGCTGGCCCCAGTGCACCGATGGCCACTATTGGAGAATTACTCGCGGAATCTTATCCTACTATGCAACCACCAGAGTTTCAAGGTTTTCCAGGACCCATGCCAATCGATGATCCTCCTAGAGGATATATTGAGAAGATTCATCGTAATTCTCATTGGTTTCAAGGCCTAGCAGGACCATTAGCAGATGCTGATTTCATATTTGAGGCCAATTTGGCATTTGATTTACGCACATGGGCCAAGTACCAGTTCTTTTCACGAGAATTTGAAGGACTGCAGAATACACAAGATTTAACGCACGTTTGGGCACGAGCGGGATTTACAGAATACTTTAGTGACCCTCTGCCTAAACCCGATTTTTACAGATGCTTTTACCTAGTAACCACCTTGACAGCTTCAGAGAACAAGGATCTACCCGGAACATTCATGTTACCATCCTTGGTAAATGATCCTCCATTCAGAAGGTTTTATTTGTCTAAAGATTTAATTCGCGCAGCTCTGAAAATACATGGAACACACACTCCGATGGAGAGGGAACGGCTAGTCCCAGAGCAGATGAAACGTTGACGTAACTAAGTGGGAGGATATTTCAGCCATAACCCCTGAGCTCTAAAAGCCATTACGGATATGCATGCAGCACTTTGCTTTCCCAGCTGAGGATCGTTTTACCATGCCCCACAAGAGAATCTGGTTTGGATTATACTTAGCATGTACTGGACCTCAAACGGTTGATCTAGCCAGCTGGATCATTGATCAGCTCTATTTGGCACAACATAGGTGGGAGCGAAAGAAGGTAATCAATGGATGCTGCGCCCTCACCAGGATCATATATATGTGCTTGGCGTATGACTTACCAATTGAGCGTGCCATGACCAGTGAGGAACTGAAAGCATTTAAAGGCACCACTAGGAAGGCTAGAAAGTCTAGCAAAGGCAGAGCCGGAAAGCGGATGAGAGGTACTATCCCATGCCTACAAGTCCCAGAATCACAACCATCTCCAGAGCAGTCACCAACAGCAGCCACTCCCACGGTACCACCAATTCGTATACGGTTATCAAGACCAGTTACGCCGGAGGGCACCACCAGTACTGTTGCACCTCAAACAGCCACAACCACAGAACCTATCACCACAACAGCTGAACTTCCCACCACTATTGGTGCGGAAGCTTTCTCTTTTCCAATACCCCATTTAGAAGCAGGACAAGCAGAGCCACTGGACCAAACTTTTGATTTTGAGATGCCCGATGCATTCTCCAATGAGTTCCAGTTTTCAGAAGGACAATTGTTTTCTCAAGAATTTGAAAGGCCTAGCTACCCTACCACACCCAAGGATCAGCCACAAGGACAGATCGTGTCCAGCTCTGATGACGAAAGAACAACAACCGATGACGACGAAGGAGACGACGAAGCTAGCCAGGGAACACAGGAATCCCAAGAGCATGAACAGACAGATGCCCAAGGCCAACAAACAGACACACATGGTGATACAAGTACCCATGAAGATGAAACTTACGAAGCAGCCGCTTACACACTGGCTATTAAGAAGCTGTATAGAACTATGGAAAAAGTTTGGGCATGCAAAAAGCTGACAGAGGAAGAGAGTCAAACAATAATAGAACAAGAACTTGTCACAGGCGGATTCGAAGACGCATACATCAAAGGATTCAGAGAGTTAGTCAAATCAGTAGGCTCCAACGAAGCCCTCAGGTACTTGCAACGAAAGCCACTACCACAGTTTGACCCCCGCAGAGTGCGACTACTTTCAAAGCCCGGCGAATACATTCGTGTACCAACTGGAGCACAGTCTTCAGAACAAGCCAGGGAGGCACGCCTCGTCCCCGAAAGTTCGTTGGCTGTAGAAACCATCTTTGTAGATTCCCCACCCCGCGCTACAGCTGTACAAACCTCAGTGGTCACTGAAGTACCGACCACCCCAACCGCTCCTCTCTCACCGCCCGTCCATCCAGCCTCCCCTCTTCACCCTCCTTCCCCCAGACCAAAATCTTCATTCGCCGGTGGTGTTGCAGAAATTGTCTTTACGACCACTAACCCCACAATTCCCGCACCCATTAGCCCTAGTCTACCCCCTCCCACACCCACCTTTCTATCCAACCCATTCCTTCATCAATCTTTTCCATCTTTCCCCACAACTCCAAGACCCCTTTTCCCATTCCCACCGCCATTAACCTTCTCCCCAGTCTCACCTCCCCGACCCACTGTAACCCCTTGTAGCTCAAGCGTAAGCACCACCTCCTTTACTTGTCAATCCGCGGAGACGTGAGGACCGGTATGAAGACCACGAGCAAGTGAAGGCACAAGTGCGTGAGTGAAAGCACCCAAACATGCACACACATACATACACACACACGCGCACAAAGTAAGATCAAAGAGAGGAACAATGGAAAGCTTAGATTGCAAAAGAGTTCTCTTAAAAAAGTTCTATTCTCTAACAAGCCAACCTCAAAAATGAGCTCTCTAGCTCTTTTTATAGTTTTTTGACTAGTTTTGGCCCTGTCCAGACCTAGTGTCCGGCCTAGATAAAGATTAGGTTCCAGGGCTTATTTGAGGGCTCAAACGAAGTCTAAAAATTATGAAAATTGGTAGGATGATAGTTCTAATACTCCTCAAGCTCAAGGACTCCTTGGCTTGAACAAAATGGAGTTACTAAAAATAGAAAATGGTATTTACAATGGTTTTTAGTGATGAAAATCACTATTTTTGTAGGGGATTCTTCTGAAAATTTGACATACACTTCTTGGAGCTCCCTACTTGCTCCCTTTCCTTGTGTGTCCACCTTTTGATGTGCTTCCATGCTTTTGTCCTTGACTTTGAGCTTCAACACTCCCCCCCCTCTCGAGTCTGTCGTCCCTGACAGACCTTTGTTGTAGTGGTTGTTCCAAGTAGTGCCTTGAGAGGGAGTGTCCCTTCTGTATGAACAAAAGTCGTGTGACTTCCAGATGTGGCAGGGTTGGTTGTCTGGTTCTTCATCTATCATTGCGAGTCTTTGCAAGTTGTAGTTTCATGGTATGTGCTTCTTCCTTGGAGTCCAGCATGACGGTGTCGTTGTGAGTCTCTGTTGATGTTTTCTAGATCTTCCAAAGTTGATGTTCATAGTAGTCATGCCCAGTACTCATAACCCCTATTGAGTGATGGGTAAGTGTGTTCGTGCACGGGTTGAGGAAAATAGGTGCCTTGTGCACGGCCTTGTAATGGGGCCCTATGAATGCTTACTTGGGAAATGCATTGGAAGAAGTATGGTGCAAACATTGGGGGCTTGAGCTAAGTGCTCAAGGGTATGCCGACGAAGAGGTTTCCTAAGCTATCAAGGTTATGATGATTCCAGAGTAAAGATACTTACCATGGAGAAGGTCGACCGATGTTCATCTCTTCGTGTTGTACACTTGGCCTTGGTATGGAACGTTGTTGATGAATGTCCGTGTTGATGGTCCATTGATGAGATTGTGTGAGTGGCTAATCCTGTCTCCTCTTTTGAAAGCATCATTTGCCAAATACTGAGAATTGAATTTCTTTATATTCCTTGGCAGACAACATTGGGCAACTACACCAAGCTTAGTTTCACATATTCTCTTTAGCTCACCATACGCAGGAGTCTTCTCCTCTAGAACTACCCTTTGCAGATATCTCCTTGAATGCTCTCGTACATGAAGTAGTTAAGCATCACTCAAGTTGCAGACCTTCAAGCTCTTCATTCCTACCATGGTAAGAGAAAATCATAGTTGTAGATGCCATGTTCATGCCAAGTGCTTGCCATCTACCAGATAAGGCAGCAATAATATCATCTGCTAGCCGAGACACACTTCTATCCAAACTGATAAATGCCGAGTAATCAATAGTTCCATCTTCAACTAAGCATGTCTCATTCCTGTTCCATGAGCGAAACCTGGGACTAAGTTTTGACTTTTTTTTTTTTTTTGTTTTAATGTCACACACAAGAAGAGAGATGTTAGTATCAGAAAAAATAATTGACATATGTCAATGTGCTCTTGTGCATGGGACTCTCAACTGTGTCTATGCACGGCCATGTAATGTGGCCCTATATTAATGCATACTTTGGAAATGCATGACCTAAATGGTGCAAAAGACAAGGTTGCGCAAGGAGCACATGGTTGTCGCTCGTCGAGGCTTTTGATGTTATTTGCGGAGGTTGATGCCGACCTTGGTGGAGGTATCCATTGAGTCTCAAACTGATGTAATCCTCCTTATTGGAGTCCATTTTAGAACAGTATTTGGCACTGTAGAGATCACTTCAGGCGTCTTCCTCTTTGGATGCGTTCTGAACTGTGGTATCCAGTGTGGTTGGCGCTTTGGTTCGATGGAAGCTTCTTGTACTTTTGGCTTCCAAACCCATATCCTTTTTGCACGTCTTCCTACTATTCTTGAAGAGCTGATTTGATCTTCTTTCGGTCTCTGTACGTGGTTCTTACCCTCTTCTCTTTTTGGCTTCTTGGTTGAGACCTTTCGCATGTGGGAGAACATAGGTTGTTGTGGATGTAAGTGCTTCTTAGGTACCCACATTTGTAATTGCCCTTGTTGAGCTGCAGCTAACTTCTTAGGCACCCAAACTTGTTGGATACCTTGTGATTGAGCTTGTCCGAGCTGCTTTCTTCGTCTTCTGACTTGGTTGGCTTGCCTGGATGGGATTTGTGGGGGCAAGGCTGGTGGTTGCTCTCCTTTGCGTACCCAGATCTGCTTCCTGCTCGGAACTGCTTTCTTATCGAATGGTATCTTTCTATTTGGTGTAGCAGTTGTCGTGAACAGTTGTGTTCGCTTGTGTGGTAGACTCACTACTGTGGCTACTTGATTCTTTGGAGAAGAAGAAAGATCCACCCGCCTTCGAACCTGGTCTTCCACGATTGACTCCTTCTGCATCATAGAGCTTTTGACACATACAACATCTTCTTTCATATGATTAGTCTTGGAAGAACTAAGAGAGTGTGTGGTGCCATGATTTAGGAGCATGCAGTTCTCTAATTCTAATGTAATGCATTGTTCATGTACCCAAACTTGAAGAATTTGACTTCTTAGGTTTAAGTTAACTGCATGGTCATAGATCCAATCTTGACCCAAGACAAGTGGTTCTGTAAGGTTCTCATCTTGACATACTAGCGCTTTGACTTTCATTGGAACATCTTGAAGGTAGATGGGAAGTTCCACCTCGCCCAAACAAGGGGTTTCCACACCTCCCAATCCTATGAGATAAGCTTCTATGGGATTGATGTTCAACTGCAAGTCTTGGCAGTAGGAAAGTCTAACTGCACTACTTGCTGCACCTGAGTCAATCAATGCTTTCACCGTCCTTGCACCCTTCCCTTGTCCTATCTCGATGGTCACAAAGGGTCTTCGGTCAATGACCTGAGAAGTCGCTATGCCTGACTTTTGACACATATCCATGTGATATTTTGGGGCTTTTGAGTTGACATCTAGGCCTAATCGCCTTAACTTATTTCGCCTAATACGCTCTCTGACCTCTACCTGTGCTTCTTCTCTCACTCTTAACTCCTCTTCTTTTCGCTTCTTAGCAGTGTTGAGTCTCATTAGCATATCCTCAGTAAGAGGTTCTTGATATAGCTTGACTCTACAGCCACTAATATAGTTTGGCAAGATATCTCCTTCTAGAGTGGCCAACTGAACTGCACCACTAGTGGAAATTCTATTAATGATCATGGGTCCGTATCCTCTTTTTTCCAACTTACGGGCATGTTGTTTTAGTGTGTATACCAACACTAGATCTCCCTCTTTCAATCCCTTATCCTTGATGTGTGCATCAAAGTATGCCTTTTGCCTCTTCTTTGCAGCGTAGATGCCTGCTGCCGCTCGTAGCCTCGTCTCACCCAAGCGTTCGAGATCAAAGATCCTAGAGGACAATTCATGCCCATTCCACTCATACTCTTGTGCTACTTTTAAGGCAGGGATTAAGAAATCTAATGGTAGCACAACGTTCTGTCCGAAGACCATCTGAAATGGGGTGGCGTTGAGTACCGTTTTGTAGGCAACTCGATAAGCCCAAACAGCATGATGAAGTTGTTTGTCCCAATCAGAGCGTTTATTATTTACCAGTTTTGTCAATACGTTACAGAGGATCTTATTGGTACTCTCGGCTTGTCCGTTAGCTTGTGGGTGATAAGGGGCAGACTTTTTATGTATCACCAAGAATTCTTGGAGAAGATTTTCAATGACCTCATTCAAGAAGTGTGTGCCTCTATCGCTCACTAACTCTATTGGTAGCCCATATCTCGTGAACACATTCTCGAATAAGAACTTAGCCGTCGTTTGAGCATCATTCTTTGTTGTGGCTTTCACCTCTACCCACTTTGTAAGGTAATCTGTGGCTACAATAATATACTCTGCATGGGAGTTTCTAGCAGGGGGATTAATAGGACCTATGAAGTCTATGCCCCACTTGGAAAATGCACGCCCTCCCATCATTGGCCTCAAGGGCATCTCGTCTTTTCTAACTGGATATTGTGCACGTTGGCATGTGTCACATTTCTTCACGTAGGTATGTGCGTCCATATGAAGAGTGGGCCACCAAAGTCCTGAGAATAGAATGGTCTTGATTACTCGGTCAGGACCAAAATGTCCACCTGCAACACCGCTGTGTGCAGTTTCTAAGACTTTCAAATAATCTGATTCGTGAACGCACAATCTTAAGTAACCATCTTTGCCTCTTCGGTATAGGTTGTCTCCTACTAGGGCATAGCCTTGAGCCTCTTGATCCATGCTTCGTCTTCTTGCTAGACTAGCCTCTTTGGGTAATCTTCCCGACCTCATAAACTCTACCAATGGAGCACTCCAATCTGGAATTAATGACACTTGATAAAGGGTCGCATGCTCCACTGGGGGTCTCTCTCTGCACATTGGACAATTCTTAATCCACTCATGTATTTCTTTGTCCATGCTAGGCCAATACACTCCTAAACGTTTTAGATTCTGCAATGTGCGTTGTTTAGAATAGTGATTTCCTAGCAATCCTTCATGAGCTTGCTGCAACCAACTATTATGTTCATCATCCTCGACACAACAAGCTAATACGCCCTCCGTATCTTGTTTGTACATGCTTCCTGCCAATATGTGATATTTTTGTGATCTTACAATTTCTTCTTGTGATGTTTTCACATTCTTATTTGCAGGGCCGAAGGTTAGGACTGGTACCAACTTATTTGCCCATTTAGGAACAACTTCCAAATTGAACAGATAAGCATCAGGTAGTTCATCAGACACTCCTTGTGGTGACTCTCTTGAAGTGATGCGAGAAAGGTGATCTGCTCGAAGGTGGGTTCTACCTTTCCTGACAACAACTTCAAAGTCATATTCCATTAGTAAGAGGAACCATCTTACTAAGCGTCCAGTATTGCAAGGTTTATTGACCAAATATAACAAAGCTTGATGATCAGTGAAAAACTTGAACTTGTTGGCCAATAAATAGTGTCTAAACTTCTTCACAGCATATACCATGCCTAAGCCCTCTCGCTCAGTTGTGGTATAGTTCCGTTCAGCTGCAGTGAGCTGTCTATTAGCATATGCTATGGGCAAATCTAAGTTTCCTTCACTTGTGGGTTGTGCTAGCACACATCCTATGGCATGATTGGATGCATCCACATGGACATGGAATGGTTTATTCCAATCAGGAGTGGTGAGTATTGGTGCCGTGCACAAACGTTTCTTCAGTTCGTTGAAAGAATTCTCGCATTCGTCGTTCCACTCAAAATTAGACAACAAGGCATAAAGGGGTCTAGCTATGATCGCGTACATGTGGATAAACCTACGGTAGTATCCACAATGGCCCATAAAGGCTTGTACCTCTTTAATATTCCTTGGCCTTGGTAGCTCCACTATGGCTCGTACCTTATCTTCATCTGTTGAGATTCCATTCTTAGAAACAATATGACCTAAGATTTTACCTTGACGCACCATAAACACACACTTTTCTGGGTTCAGACACACTCGATATTCTCTACACTTGTTGAAGATTTGTCTGAGCTCAGGGATGTGAAACCTTCTTTCTTGGGAATGAGCACATAAATCATCCACATACACTTCTAAGCTCTTTCGCAAGAACTCTTTGAAGACATGACACATGAGCCTTTGGAATGTTGCAGGTGCATTGGTGAGCCCAAATGGCATCACACGAAATGCAAAGATTCCCCACTCTGTAGCAAAAGCTGTTTTGTGTTGATCTTCTGGGGCAATGGCTACTTGATTGTAACCTGAAAATCCATCAAGGAAGCTATAAACTTCCTTGCCTGCAACACGCTCCAATAGGTGTTCTGTGATTGGAAGTGGATAACTATCTCTAATCGTAGCGGCATTAACTTTTTTAAGGTTAATACACACTCGCAACTTCCTGTTCTTCTTGGGTACCACAACAATGGGGGACACCCATTCGGTATGCTCAATCTCATAGATGAATCCAGCTTCAATCAACCTATCAATTTCTTCTTTTATTTTGGCTGCATAGGTATCATTATATGTGTAGGGCTTCTGTTTGGTGGGCTTAGCATCAGCAGTCATGGGGATAGTATGAGAGCAAATTCTTGGATCTACCCCTTTCAAGTCTCTATAGTGCCATGCAAACACATCCCTATATTCCCTTAATAGAGCTATGAGCTCCATTTCTTCTCTTGCACTTAGGTCATCTCCTATATATGTGCATCTCTCTTCGTTCTCTTCAATGGTCACTACAATCTTCTTGGTCTTTTCTTTATTATCATATGATTCTCCTATGATGGCCTCTCTCTTAGGCATTCGTACCAAAATTTTGCGGTCGTCAACTTCATATTTCTTGAAGTTTTCTGGTACTTCAAACAATGATTCCTCCTCTTCTTGTTTCACTACTTTTCTTTTCTTTTTCTTTTGACTAGTCTCACTTCCATCCTTTGAGTTTACTGTTTTAATACTTGTGAGAGGTTCTTCTTCTTTCTGGGTGAACACTCCTATATCTTCTAGATAGTGCTGCTCTGAGTTAAAGCAACTATCCATCACAATAGACTCCAGATCATCGTCATTCTCTTCTTCTATGACATCACTAGGGTCACATTCTTCTAGCAAGGGTTGACACATGAACACTGAGATATCATAACCCTCCTCATCACAATGAGGTGTCCACTGTTCCTCATTGACAGCAATGTCCATGGTGGCTAAGATTTCTAGCCAGCCATGAGGCTCAAACTCCTCATCTGGAAAGATCATCGGTGTGTAGGCTGGGTCTCTAACTGGTCTATCTCCTAGCGAAGTTCCTTCTTCTCTTGCCTTTAAACGTTTTTCTTCTTCCTTTGCGACCTTGCACATCCACAAATGAGTATCTTCATGCAGCCATGATGGATCAGGTGAACTTTCAGAATGCACAGAGATGGAATCTTCTTTCGCTTTGTGGATAGAATTCCACTGTAGGGGTGGTACATCTTTGAAGGTGTAATCCTTGAAATTGACCTTGGTGGTGACCCTTAAGTGCTGTAAGTACAAGGAGTTAGTTCCCCAATCCTGTACTATTTGCAATTGTCGTAGGAAGGGTCTTCCTAGGATCATCTCATAGACATTATTTTTCTCAAAGTCACATATAGCAAATGTGTGCTCAAACTCTACACCACAAGTGGTTAGAGTGATCCCATCTAGCAATCCTAGAGGTCTTTCAAAATGACCATCAGCCATTTGAAGCTTCATTCTAGTTGGTCTTAATGTGGGCTTGCCCCATTGCTTCCACAAGGAGGTGGTCGCAATAGCAACACCAGCACCTGAATCTATGATTGCTTTGGTTGTGTAACCTTGGTAGGTGATTGGAAGATAAGTATTACCTTCTTCACCCTCACACATGTCCCCTATTTTGTCTAGAGGTATCTCTGGTACCCTTTGCTTGGAGCCTGCTTTTGGTATGTTGGAATCAAGTTCTGGAACCTGATCCTTCACATGATTCCAAAGCTCAGGTTTTGCTTTGAGCAGCTCTTCTACAGTGAGATGACACTGAACCTTAGTGTTCTTCACGACATCCGTGTTCCTTGGAACCACTGAGTCTTCATTTCTTACTAGTATTGTGGGAGCTCTAATCTGGAGAGATTCAGATTCCCATGGGCCTGGAAATTGAGGCAGTTCTTCTAAGGTATTAGATTCAAAATCTAACCTTTCGTCTTCTTGTTGTTCTGCTTCATCTCCGTAAATAGATGGAATGTCTTGGGGAAATTGATCATGAAGATCATCAATCTCAGGAATAGGAGGGGAATTACCCTTCTCCTTGGCCCATTTCTCTTCTTGTATTTCCCGCAAGAATTCTTGAGAGTACTGTTGAATTGAAGGAGGTATTCCTGGATCCGTGGAATTAGGAACATAAGCTCCCATTGGTGGTGAGCTTCCTCTTTCAATAACTGGTTGAGCCTGTGGAGGTAAAGAAACTTGTGGTTTGTTTACCAACTGCTCTAATCGTTCTAGTAAGCCCTAGAAATGCAAATCCCCTTTGACAGAGTTTGTCTGGTTGAACTTTTGACTAGTCTCAAGTATAACTTGAGCTTGTTCTACCATTTTCATGCACATTTTCATCCGTTCAATCTCTAAGTCCGCTCTAGGGTAACTCTTGTCTAGGTTTGCAGCTGTAGGCCCTTCTTGAAGTCGAGCCTGGTAGGCCTTGAACATCATGTCCAAGCCTTCTGGGGTTGGATCTGCAAGAACAGACCCTGGTTGCGGTCTATTTACAGTGGGTGGTGGGGTGCGATGGGGTGGAATGGATGGAGTTTCGGCATGCGAGGGGTTTTGAGATGCAATGTCTTCTATTTTTGTTTTTGCATCTTTCAAGCTTTCTTCTAGTTCCGATAACTTTTTATTCCACTTACAATTGGCCTTTTCTCTGGTATCCTTCCATGTTCTTGTTTTCCTCTTACTAGGCTCTCCTGATTCACTCGACTCCGATTGCTCTGCTGGTTTATCTTGTTTTAATGCTTGTGCCCTAGTAACTGCCTGTATAGGTGCCACATTACTGCTACTTGAACTTGAATCCGCCACTAAGCCTACCACATTAATGGGTGTAATCTTGGGTGCGCTGGAGGGGTTTCTTGGACAATCTCTAGGGAGATGGTCTTTGCCACAATCAGGGCAAAAAGCCTGTATTGTGATAGCCTGTCCTTGACTCGGAGATGATGGGTGGGGACAGTCACGAATGAAATGATCACCTTGACATCTAAAACAAGATCCTCTAGGGGCTTGTGGTCTCATTTGTCTCAATTGGGGCCTAGGGTTAGGATTTGTGTACATGACATTGGAGTATTCTGGCTCCCAATTTTGCTCCATAGGTGGTGCCTCATATTGATACGAGTAAATCTCACTATGTTCAGGTGACTCTGTGTAATACGCATGTGGACTACCTTCATGGGAGTAGTCTGAACTATGAGCATGAGAGTCATTATCTGGTATCAATGGGGTTAGTGGCACCAAAGCTCTATTTGGATTTTCCTCTCCCACAGCATACTTGACTGGAATCACGTTGGCAGGAGTTGGTGGTTGGTTTCCCAAGACAGGTTGTGGCCTATATGCTGCCTGATATTGCTGTTGTGGTCTATAATATGGCTGTTGGTATTGGTTTTGGTACCTTCCTAGTTGGTAAGGTTGTTGATAATTCTGTCTAACAGCCTGCCTATTGTAGGGACAATCTTGAGCCGTGTGGTTCGTATATTTTCTCTCAATAGTGCAATATGGAGCATTCCTTTCTCTAATGTTTTGGTTTTGCATTGGGCATACATTAGCCATGTGGTCACCTCCGCAAGTATAACACCGATTCACTGAAGTGACTCTCTGTGTTTGTTTATTTTGGACTCCCAGCTTCTTGGCAACTTGCTCAGCTATCTCATCTATTTCCGTGGAAATTTTTGAAGTATGACTAGTAGAACTATCAGAATCCTTATAGAGTTTGGACAATCCTAACTCCTCACCCAAGTTATCTTCTATGTCTATGCACGTCCGCACACACTCTTCGATGGATCTAGGTTCTTTCAAGTACACATATGATCTTAACTTTGTGCTCAGTAAGCCATCTAAGAACAAAGCCACTTGTTTGGCTGGTGTGGGTAACTCTGGAGTAGGGCATCTTTCTAGGTACTGTCTGAACCTTCTACCTGCTAGTCACACTGTTTCTTGGGGTGTCTGCTTGAAACTGTGGATCAGGGACGATGTGTTATGCCTGATACCACTCTTGGAAAATTCTACAATGAATTCGTCTAGCAGTTGACCTATATCGCGATAATTGCGACTACTCAGTGGTTGAAACCAAGCTAAGGCAGTGCCCTTAAGAGTCAAGCCAAATGCCTCGTACTGGGTGAACAAATCCTCAACCTATTCAGCTCTTAACACTTGTTTGAACTCGGCCACATGATCATAAGGATCTCCTGACCCGTCAAAATAATTCTTCATTGCCTTGATCACTTGAGTGGGTCTAAGGGTTCTTGGGTGCTCTCGGGGTCTAGGCAATGGAAAATCATGTTTATCTCTTTGTTGCCTATGTGCTTGATGTCTCTCTCTTTCAGGTCTTTCATTTTCAAATCCTGATCTATTCCTGCCTACGGTGTGTGCAAAACTTACCTCAGGTCTCTCTCTAGCTCTTTCTCTCTGAGCTTCATGAGCGTGGGATGATCCTACTCCTTGGGGGCCATGGGAAACATTGGATCTTGGTGGGGGGAAAATCAATTCATTCTTCCAAGTATATGCATGTCTATCATGTTCTGTTACCAAGAATATCTTCTCTGATGTGTTATCCAGGTAGACAACTTTGCCTGGTATCTCAGGATCTTTGAATTCATAGATGATAACTATGCCCAATTGGCTAGGTTGATCTGGCTTGAATCTCCAAAAGGCTTCCTCTGTTTCTCTATTCAAAAATAGTTCTATGCTTTTGTTGTCTTGAGGGATCCAGTCCGGAGTGATCACTCGGGTCAAAACTGACTTACCTCTAGGAGTCTGGGGTCCTTGTCCTACATTTCCTTGTTCTAGGTCTCCTATTTCATTCTCAGGAATGACATTTCCAAACTCATCAGTCCTATCTGGTAGGTTGGTGACCACATACATGGTTCCTTCCTTATCAATGTATGAACCCTCTTCGAACTTGACCATCGGGTGTTCAAGTCCAAAGGATTGATCTGGATTTTTGAGTTGGACCACTGATCGCCTCAGACCATCCTCATAGATGCGAGCACCTAATTGGTTGGTCTGAATATATTCCAACTGTGTCTTATAGGGCCCTTTTGGTGTTTGTAGATGGGCAGTCCCTGAGCCACCTGCAGGTTTCCCCATACTAAAAGACATTTCTGAATCACTTGTGTCTGAACTTAGTAAAAGATGACCACTTAGTTGTTGTGCCCAAGACTTGGATGTATGGTTGACACTAGCCTCAGAAGATCTAATGCTTTGTTTATCCTTGCCTAAGTGTCTACCAGATCTCAGGTTCATAAGCTTTAGTCAAGAGTCCAAATTTTCCCCTTGGTATGGTTCAAAATTCTTTGGAGTCCCCTTGGTTCCCTAGTCCCACTTGAGGGTCAACTTCAAATTATCCTATCTCAAAATCAACGCGTCATTCTTGAAAAAAAACAGTTGAGGTCGTGTAGGATTTGAAACGAGCTTTCCAACGAGCTATAGAGCTCAAAAAATGGACTTTGGATGAAAAAGTTATGCCAATTCAGGCTCCTGGGGTTCAAAACAGGCAAACAGGACCTTTGGAGAAAATCGCGATTTTGTGAACTTTTAGAGAATCGCGATTTTGTGAACTTTCAGAGAATCGCGATTTTGTGAACTTAGAAAATCGCGATGTTGAGCACAAAATCGTGTTTCTGAAAATCGCGATGTTGAGCACAAAATCGTGTTTTTTAAAATCGCGATGTTGAGCACAAAATCGTGTTTTTTGAAAATCACGATGTTGAGCACAAAATAGTGTTTCTGAAAATCGCGATGTTGAGCACAAAATCGTGTTTCTAAAAATCGCGATGTTGAGCCCACTGAAAATCGTATTTTCTCAAAATCGTGTTTTTGACAAGAAAATCGCGATGTTGAGCACAAAATCGTGTTTCTGAAAATCGCGATGTTGAGCACAAAATCGTGTTTCTGAAAATCGCGATGTTGAGCACAAAATCGTGTTTTTGAAAATCGCGATTTTGACTCAGAGAATCGTGATTTACAAAATCGTGTTTTTTCACAAAATCGTATTTTCTCAAAATCGTATTTTTGACAAGAAAATCGCGATGTTGAGCACAAAATCGTGTTTCTGAAAATCGCGATTTTGACTCAGAGAATCGTGATTTACAAAATCGTGTTTTTTTTTCACAAAATCGTGTTTTTGGCTGAAAATCGTGATTTGTGAGAATCGCGATTTTGAGCCCGCTGAAAATCGTGTTTTTAGAAAATCGTGTTTCTTTTGATATGAAAATCGCGATTTGAGCACAATCACAGAATCGCGATTCTGAGAATAACCACAGAATCGTGATTTTTTTCAGCCAACTTTTAGGCGGGAAAACAGAAAATCGTGATTTTTCAAAAATTTTGAATTTTCACAGAATCGCGATTTTCATCACAGAATCGCGTTTTTTGGCGGGAAATTCAAATTTCTGAGCGCCGGCTATGGCGAGCTCCATATGAGCAGAAAATCATGAAGAAAACACTGCGCTTGCTCTCCCTTGCACCTCCTAACTCCTTCCCACACAATAATGCATGAAAAATGGTATGAAAATGGTGAAAATGCACTAAAAAACAAGAAATTTCTATGAAGAAGAAGATGGAAGAAGGTGGAGATGATGATGATGATGAAGATGAAGAGGAAAAAACAGAAAATGAACTGAAATGACAGTTTTTTTAACCTTCCAACGTGGCAAATCTACGATCTTACCATCACAACGCTCGTCCTTGAAGCTCTCTCCCCGGCAACGGCGCCAAAATTTGGTGTAGCTCAAGCGTAAGCACCACCTCCTTTACTTGTCAATCCACGGAGACGTGAGGACCGGTATGAAGACCACGAGCAAGTGAAGGCACAAGTGCGTGAGTGAAAGCACCCAAACATGCACACACATACATACACACACGCGCACAAAGAAAGATCAAAGAGAAGATCAAAGATCAAAGAGTTCTCTTAAAAAAGTTCTATTCTCTAACAAGCCAACCTCAAAAATGAGCTCTCTAGCTCTTTTTATAGTTTTTTGACTAGTTTTGGCCCTGTCCAGACCTAGTGTCCGGCCTAGATAAAGATTAGGTTCCAGGGCTTATTTGAGGGCTCAAACGAAGTCTAAAAATTATGAAAATTGGTAGGATGATAGTTCTAATACTCCTCAAGCTCAAGGACTCCTTGGCTTGAACAAAATGGAGTTACTAAAAATAGAAAGTGGTATTTACAATGGTTTTTAGTGATGAAAATCACTATTTTTGTAGGGGATTCTTCTGAAAATTTGACATACACTTCTTGGAGCTCCCTACTTGCTCCCTTTCCTTGTGTGTCCACCTTTTGATGTGCTTCCATGCTTTTGTCCTTGACTTTGAGCTTCAACACCCCTCTTTCCCCTTTCTACCAAGCTGCTCCAGCCAGCCCCCCTATAAATTACCCCTCAACCTTTGTAAATCCCGTATTTACACCAGCACGAGCACCCACGATCACACCCATATTCACGGTCACCACACTAGATACATCCACTGACATGGACATCTCACCACCCACTGCACCATCACTCACTTCACTCACGGCACAAACATTTTTAGGCACATCACAATTTTCAACAATCACTATATCATCCACCTTCCCACCCCCATTCCCCATTCCCGTTGCATCTACACCAACTACATCTTCATTTAGCACCCCATTAATACTATCACCCACTGTAGATAATGCATTCCGACAGATGTTCATGTGTATGACGCAAGTAAGAGATGAGTTCACATCTCTTGGTGATAGTTATCAGCAGCTGCAGAGGACAACCAATGACTTACAGTCGCAGCTTAATTTATTGTCTATTGAGAATGCCTCTCTGAACACCCGCTACCAGGAATTACGCGAGGCTCATCACAAATTGGAACTAGAAAGCGAAGAAAAGACCAAGGAAGCCACTACTGACCTGGATAACTTATTAAGAGCCCAGACAGTCCGCAATGCAACGCTAACACGAAACATGGGCTTACTACGAAGACACCTAGTAGCCGCCAAGGAAGAAAACCAGCGCTTACAGGATCAGAACCGAGAAAACTTAGAAGCATCGCTCGACCACCCAGACCAACCACTCAGTCCTAGCAGGTTCAAAGCTATTCCTTCAGACTCGATGAGGATGCTGCTAGACGATCATGTGAGATTGCTAGATGAATACGACCGCATGAACGAGGAGTTACAGAAACTCAAAGAAGATCACAAATTACTCCAGTTACGAGAACCGGCACACCACGACATACCAGCACCTGTGGACCCCTCTCCTGACCTCCTAGAGGAACTCAACTCATTACGGGCCCAGGTATCGACCCTTGAATCAAGGATTGCATATATGAAGCGCCACAAAGGCCAGATTCCCCACCTGAGCTTCCAGCTGAGGAAGAAACGGTCACCATCCCGGTGGAGGAAACATTTGAAGAAGCGTACGAGCCACAACCCATCCCAGGCGGACGCGTCACGGTCGAAGGTCAGATGACGTACAAACTTCCGACCCCCGCGTGGATGAAGACTATTGAGGAACTTGGAACAACGCACTCAGCGAGAGTAGAGGCACAATTACATGCCATGGCGATGATAGAAGAAAAGATATTACAGTCTCCATTCTTTGCTCATTTGGCCCCGCGACGATACATATCTGGGCACGAGCTACAGTATAAACCGTATTTCATGTTAATGGCCGAATACCAGTTAGCCATTGAGAAAGAGACAGGTAAGAAACCATCGCATGCAACTCAATTCAAGGTGGCTGATTTGCCACTAGATGCACAGAAAGGAAGGATCTATCAACCAGAGTGGCGAAAAGATTTACTACAGCAGTATCCAGAGATGATGAGTACATGGGTAAAGGCACCTTTGCATTTGAAGTATAACCCGTGTTGGGGACCAGTGCCACGACGCCGATCCTGGACTGCCTTTGCTATTAAGGTACAAAACAATAAGCAGTGCCAAGACTGGTTGAATTACCCCTATTTTAAGCCACCCATTGAGTTACCAACTGTTGGCTACATGATGGCTACAATTCGCCACTGGCTCCCTAGATTAAAGCATATGGATGATATAGCGGCGCATATGACTGTCAAAATCTTTGACATGATGCAAATGATTTTTAAAGTCTTCCGACGCGTCAAGGCACCACATGTCAACACCCCGGGCTTTGAGCATGGCAATTTCGATCTGGTATATGATATGAGTACAACGCCATCGCTACGGGTGTGTTATGCCTGGCATTGCAGAATAAAATATCTACCGGCGTGCTACAAGCAGACGTTCGAAGAGGTATTCATAAGCAGGCCTACACATTTACTACAATTATTTGCCTGTGAACGAATGGTCTATTCCACACACTATCAGCTCGCGCCACCGGAAGAACCGCAACCAATCGACTGGGAGAAACTCGAGGCCGACCTGGCCGGAGGCATTCGTATCTCCGAGCACACCCTCGCTCAAGACCTCCTACAGAACTATATCCGACAGACCTCACAGCAAGGTTCTGTCAGGGACGACAGAAGCGAGAGGGAGGGGGGTGTTGGAAGCAGCCAGAGGCACAGACGACACGGAAGCATGTAACGACAGAGCAGGGAGCCAGTCGAATCGTTTTTCAAAGAATTATGTTTTCAAATACTTTCCAAAAACCTCCAACAGTGATTTTTATCACTATTGTAACATATGTAACATAGAAAACCCCATTTTGTAATCCATAGCTCCATTTTGTGCAAGCCGAGGAGTCCTCGAGCTTGAGGAGCTTAGGTAGAACAAGCGTATCAATTTTCGTTATTTTTAGACATCGTTTACCCTTCCAAATAGCATCTAGGACCTAATTTTTAACTATGCCGGTCACTAGATGTGAAACCGGTCAAAACTAGTCTAGAAACTATAAAAAGAGCTAGAGAGCTCATTTTTGAGGTTGGCTAGTGTGAGCTTAGAGTTATTTTGAGCTTGTAATAGTGTTCTTGAGTAATAGAGCTAATTTCCCACCTTCCATTGTGTCTTGCTTGTCTCTTCGTAGTGTGTGTGTATGTGTGTGTGCATTTCTATGCTTCTCACCTTCACTCTCACTTCATCTCACATTCACGATCTTCATATCACTCCTATCTCTTCCGCGGATTGACATTAAGGAGGTGGAGCTTCTTAACGTGGTTCTCACCATTGTGCTAGAGCAACACACATCAATTTGGAGGAGTCTCCAATTCCTTGCAGTAGCTACACTTATCAATGTCCTGATTGTAATCATCTTTGCAACTAGTGAGAATGCTTCCTCATAGTCTATACCATGAGTTTGTGAGCATCCTTTGGAAACTAATTTTGCCTTGTAGCGGCAAACTGATCCATCTGAGTTTCTTTTAACTTTATATACCCATCTGCAACCAATTACCTTTTGATTGGAAATGTCTCCTTACGCATAAAGTTTGGAACTCTGAGGAGTGAGAACTAGCCTTTTCAAGTTAATAGATGTTGGAGATGATGATGCAGGGAAATGGAAGATGAGCAAAGTGAAGATAAAAAATGTTTGTATATTGAACTAACATATTGTAAAAGTGTTTTTGGGTCTTAATATAGATGCTTTGGAGATTCACAACTCCATTACAATGAGTTTAAATTCAAATTAGCTCGCCAGCTTGGTTGTTGTAATTGAATATCACTTTTCTTATAATATAGGATAGGAAAGAATGAATCTTAACTTGATTTGGTAGTTGAATGATCATCAAACTAAAAAACGCATGGTATTTGAGTTTACTATCTTTATTCTTTGGCAAGAATAAAAACAAGGTTCCATAAATACTTTATAGATTCTACAAGAAATAAAGATAATTTCAAATATCATAGCTCTATGGTTTTCTTCAAACAATGTCTTTATCTAGAACAAACTTCCTTCAAGCATGGAGCAAGCTTGAATTTTTTTAGTAGCTCCCCCTCAAGCTAAAGCGTGCTTGATTCTTCATTTGTTGATGATTTGAATACATGATATTGACTTGAACGTGCAAAGTTTAACTGCATCAAGAGATTTAGTCATGATGTCTACTACTTGCTTTTAAGTTGGTACAAAAGAAACACCAATCTCCTTTGCCAAGAGATGATCCCTAATGAAGTGATAATGAACCTCTATATGTTTGGTTCTTGCATGCTAAACAAGATTTGTTGCTAGGTGCATAGAGCTTATATTGTCTCCAAATATGTGAGATTTGGAACTCAAAAGTCCCAAATGTTGATATATTTAGGTAGTGATGTGTGTGAACACACTAGGACCGCCGGGGCACTTTTTTCCCTCTTTAGGAGGTTTTTTTCCCTCGGCTTGTATATACGCCTATTGCCCTAATGGGCTACTTATCTTTGTACATTCTCTAGTAATACATTCAGTATTGTGTGTTTGTGCTCCAAGCTTCTTCTTCTTCCTTGTGCTGTTCGTGTGCTTCTGCAGACATCTATCTCCAACAATTGGTATCAGAGCAGGTCGTCGCTTCATCTAGGGCGCCGTCGACACTCCTCCGTTTCCAGTCTCAGAATCGCACAAATTTTGGTGAACATACTCAGCATGTTTCCGAGATCAAAACGGCTTCGCTTTGAGGTGCCAAAATCGCGATCTGAGCTCGTTTCGACCTCCGAACGCACTATCGTAGCGCTTGTGCAGGCTATTTCGTCTTTTTGTGCCAAAGGTATATACCAGTTTCTGTTCGCCAGTTTAAGTGTCTCGAAGTCTGCTACAGGTCTAGCAGAACTCGTTTGGGCAGTTCTGTTCAACTTTTTGAGATACATTCAATTTTCTGCATCAAGGTATTTTAGTCATCGGCCATGGCTGAAAGCATTGATGTATTCCGTATGTTGGCTGTTGAGGATAAGTTGGATGGTACCAACTACCCATTATGGGCTTATATGATGCGACATGTTTTGGTTGCAAAAGGATTGTGGAACATTGTGCAGGGTGTTGAAAGACGTCCTGTTACACCTGTAATGACAGGTACTGCAAATACAAGTGCTGGAGCTGATGAAGATGGTGTGGAAGATGACATTCCACAGATTCCTGTTCGTGCTGCTGTATCTGTTGCACCTACTATAGAGCAAATTTGTTGGGATGGCAGAGATGCCCAGGCACATGCATTGATAGCTTTGTTTGTCAAACATGCCATTATTCCTCATATTTGCTCTTGCAAAATAGCTAGGGATGCTTGGGATACACTTACCACATTGTACCAAGCTAGGAATGAGGCTCGTGTTGCTTACCTCCAAAAACAGTTGGAGAGTGAGCACATGAATGAAGGTGATTCTATGGACAATTTCCTAACGTAGATTAAAGATTTGAAGGAACAATTGATTTCTGCTGATGAGGTTATACCAGATAGCTCACTTGTGCAGACCGTTATGAATGGTCTTCCTGATTCATATCAAAGTTTTGCTTCTACTCTTCGGTTGATGATGAAAGGAAATCCGAATGCCTTATCATTTGAGGAGTTAGTCTCTGTTCTATTGCAGGAAGATCAAACCAGGCAGAACAGGTCCATTATGCATGTTGCAGATCAAGCTTTCCTGGCTAGTCAGAAGGGTAAAGGAAACTGGAGCTCTTCTACTAGTAAGCAGAAATCTGCAAATGCTGCACATTCAAAGAACCAGGATAAAGATGAGAAGAAATCAGAAAAGCAGAAATTGTTTTGCAAGTACTGTAAAGGGAATGATCATATCATAAAGAACTGTCCAAAACTGGCTGCAAAAGAGGCAAAGAAAAAGGAGGCTGGAATGGTTGTTGCAGAAGCCTCTACACCAAAAACAGAGTTTGCTAATCTTGTGCAGGAAGAAGAATGGGCATTTACTACTGTTTGCAGTTTTGACCCATCTTCTCATGACCAGTGCATGTCTGCAGTGGACTCAGATGTTTGGTACTTTGACAGTGGGGCGACCAAACATATTACCTCGCAGTGCAGTTTCTTCTCTTCACTCGAGCCTGTCCCTACAGAGAATACTGTCACATGCGCCAACAACTCCTCTTATCCTGTTATGGGAGTTGGTAAGATCATTCTGACTACTGCTGATGGTAGTTCTTTCACTCTATCAGATGCTTTATTTGTGCCAGGGATCAAGAAGAATCTGTTATCAGTTTCTGCATTAGCCAAGATTGGCCTGGTTGTGAAATTCGTTGATGACAGGTGTACAGTTCATGATCTATCAAATGGCGATGTGATTATTGCTTCTGGCATTTTGTGTCGTGGGCTGTATAAGCTCATAGACTATGAAAGATCTGTGAATGATTCGGCATGTGCAGTTCATGATTCTGAGGCTATGTTAGATGCAAAGCTTTGGCATGCACGCTTTGGTCATCTGAATTTTGCTAGTTACACATACACATGTAAATAGATAAATTCATTATGGACCTTCTTGATGAACAAAGAAGGATCTGCATTGTTTGACTTGAAACCTTGATCTTGTCAATAGGTTACCAATCTAAAATTCCAACCTCTAGGAGCTTCTTTTAATCTATACAATTCCTTTTTGAGCTTGCATACAAAAGTAGGATAATTAGGGTTTTCAAATCCTGGCGGTTGTGACATGTTTACATCTTCACTAATCCACCCATTGAGAGAAACATTCTTCACATCAAGTTGAAGTAGCTTCCCATTTCTTCTAGTTGCTACACTAAGCAATGACCTGATGGTGGTCATCTTGGCAACTAGTGCGAAAGCTCCTCATAGTCTACAAACTAAATTTGAGCACATCCTTTAGAAACCAAGATTCTGGCATTGTACCTACAAATTGATTCATCTTGATTTCTTTTCAATTTATAGAACCATATGCAACCTTTTACCTTTTTATTGGTTTGCATTAGAACTAATCCCATGTGTCCATTTCCTTTAAGGATTCTATCTCCTCTTCCATGGCTTCTCCCAATCAGGGTTACCCTTAGCTTCTTTATATGTTGAAGGTTCATCTTAAACTGAGTCCTTGGCCAAATAAATGGAATGCTTTTTTACAATTGTAGAGTCATATCCATACCTTTTAGGTTTCTTTCTCTACCTTGTTGACCTTCTAGGAGTGTGTTTGTAGCATTCTTCACATTCCTGCATCTTGGTCTTTCCTCTTGATTTCCAAAGATTATAGTCTCTCTCTTTCTCATTTTGATCATCATCTGATTAAGTTCTAGAGTCCGGAACCTATGTATCATGCTTGCTACCTAATGGATAAAAATCTGAATCAAGATCATAGGGTAAGTTTACCCTTTTTTATATCCTTTTCATACTATGATCTATGTTCTTCAAATACAACATCCCTACTTTTGCTAAATTTATTTATGCATGATTTATAGAAATTGTATTCCATTTGACTTGAATCATAGCCAATTAATACAACCTTGGTTTCACTTTCATCCAATTTTCCTCTAATTTGTGAAGGTACATGTACATATGTTAAGGAACTAAAAACTTTGCAATGACCTTCACTTGGTTTTCTACCATTTCAAGCTTCATCAGGATTCATACCTTGAAGATATTTGTATCAAATTCTATTCACAAGATACACAACAATTTATCCTTTATCCTGCGAATACTCATCAAACTCCTTGGAGAAGTATTCTCCCCCTCCATCAAATATGATTTTCTTCAATGATCTATTTGTATAATTTTCCATATATGCTAGGTACTTTTTGAATGATTCAAACACCTCATTCTTATTCTCCATCGGCTGTGATCATCAACAAAATATTCATAATACCTTGAGCTTGCCAATGAAGCTTCTTGGCTTGGCTCTTGCACATCACTATGTACAAGGTCCAAGAGATTGTTGTGGATGTAGCCTTTGTGGTTGAAGGGTTCTCTTTGTGCCTTCCTAATTTGACCAGCATCACACCTCTATAGTATCATGAAACTTTGTTGCCTATTCGCCATGTCTACTAACAAGGAGCTTTCTAAGCTGCTAATTAGCCATGTCCTCAATATAGCTTTATTGTCTTGATGCCCATGTTTTCACCATTTCCGCATTGTACCTAGCAAGAAATCAAGCTTCTGTTGCTTATCTTTGAATATAGTTAGAGAGTGTGCATATGAATGAAGTTGATTTTATGGAAAATCATTTTAAAAAGATCAAGTATTTTAAAGGACCTATTGATTGCTATAACTAGAGATTTTCTAAACAATTCAATTGTGCACCGCTACTTCATTTGTATTAGAATTTTTCTTATTATCTTTGGTTGGTGATGAAAATAAACCGAAATGTCTTGAAATTTGAAGAATTGGACAAGAGTATGATATATGCAATATAATTCCATTATGCATATTGTAGATCAAGCTCTTGTTGCTATTCAAAAGGGCAAGATGTGGACTTAGATGTTTGGTACCATGACATTGGTGCAAGCAAACATATAAACTTACGTGTTGTTTCTTCACCTCACTTGAACTTGCACCTAATGTGAATACTATCACATGTGTTAGAAAATCGTCTTATCCTACCATCGGAGTCGAGAAAGTTTTTCTTACTAGTATGAAGGGAAGCACATTTGCATTTTTCAAATGCTTTACATGTGTTGAATACTATCAAGATAAATTTTTATTTGTGTTAGCACTAGCCAAGATTGGCTTGGAAGTCAAGTTTGTGAATGATAGGTGTACAATTCATGATATCTTGGAATGTTATAAATTATTACATTGGATGTGCTATATCTTGGTATTTATATGATAAAAAATTATGGGAAATCTATTGATGATGATTCATGTGAAATTTAGGATTTTTAAGCATATCAGATGCAAAACTTTGACATGCATATTTTGATCATATGAATTTTTCTAGTTTGCTACACCTATAAATATTATTTAGTGTCACTTTGCCTAAAGTTGATTCACCCTCTAGTAATGTGCATGGGAGCCAAAGTTAGGTAAGATGCATTGTTCTATCTTTTTCAAAGATTCCACAATATGAGTTTAGCATAAATTGGATCTTGTTAATAGTGATGTTTGAGGTCCAATGCATACACCATCTTTTGTAATTACCTACACCATGAGTTTTATAGATGATTTTTTGGGAATGCATGGCTTTATCCACTCAATTCAAAGTTCAATGATTGCATGGAGATTCCCATGAAAATGTTCAAACTTTTTTTTTTGCATAAAGCAAATAGTGCTTCTCACTCACACACTTGTGCCTTCATTTGCTCATGTTCTTCATACCATTCCTCACATCTTCACGGATTGACATCTATGAGGTGGATCTCCTCACATTGGTACTTACCATTGTGCTAGAGTGACACCTCTCGTTCCAAAATAGAAGGCTTCTCTCACTCCTTGCAAAGTAAATGCAAACATTTGGAAATTATGTTCCAAAGGACTTGATGGTTCCTTATAAATTTTGGAGAAGCTAAGAAAGTCCACTAAGCATTTATGGAGTCACATTGGATAGTGTAGAGCAAGTTTGTTGCAACACCAACTCATCTCTGCACTTATCCCATCACCTCTTCATAGTGGTATTAGAGCAACTAAGCATCATGGGCGATGGATTCCCCTCATCCATTGATAAATTGGATCGAGGTAATTATTCAGCATGGTGACCCATAATGGAAGAATACTACAAGGAAGGAACCTCTATGGTTACATATTTGGAGATGAGATGATGCGAATCCTTAGAAGAAAGGACCAACCAACACAAGAAGAACAAGAGAGGTTGAATGCATGGTTCTCAAAGGATGCTTTAGCAAGGTAATATATTCTTAGCTCCATCTCTTATTTTTTACATCACCTGTTTCAACACATCCTTTTCCACTTGGTACTATAGATTAGTGAACAAACTTCCTTGGCATGACATATGGTTACTACAACCTGAATCAATGTACCATTTTTTGTCATCTTCACAAGAGCTTCTATACTCATGTCTCATTGCAAGTAGTGTGTCCTTGCTTCCTTCACTTGAGGTGCTTGCATAGTTGCTTTGGTTCCTTTGATTGCCTCCATTTGGTCTTCCATTCTTCAGCCAACAATCATTAGCATAGTGTCCTACTTTACCATAATGATAGCATGTTATACCTTTATGAGAATTGTAGGAGCTTCGGCCTCTTCCTCTACTTCTACCTCGACCTCTTCCTTGTGCGTTGGCATTTGATGCATCCTTGTTGTCTTCCGAATTGTTTTGATCATAGTTGGAGTGGTTGTGACCTCTTTCTTTTCCTCTTGAGCCTCCTCTTGAGTTTCTTCCTTTACCTCGACCTGCATATAACATTTGGTTGTGGTTGTCCTTTCCTTTGGGACCACCAAAGCTAAGCTCTTCTGTGACAAGATGAGGGATTAGTTGTTCAAAACCTGGATATACATCTTTCAAGTTAATGGAAGTTATAAAAGGCTTCCATCTTTCATCTTCTCTCAAGCCATTGAGAGTATACCACACAAGATCTTCGTCTTCAACCGCTGTGCCAATAGAAGCTAAAGCATCGCTTAGCTCCTTAATCTTCAACGTATATTTAGCTATGGATTGACTCGAACTTTTCTTGATTGTGTTCAACTCATTCTTGAGTTGAAGTTTCCTAGATTTGGTATTTGTTGAATACATCCTTTCACGAGCTTCCCAAGCATCCTTAGCTTTCTCTAGATGTTGAATATGACCTACCATGGCATTAGTAATGACTTGCGAAATGAGGAACATGACTCTCCTATTCCTCTCTTCCCATTCTTTTGCTTGCCTCCTTTGGACTTCGGTGGCCATAGCTTGATTGATTTGAGGTTGAGCATCATCGCCGCTCACAATACCGCATAAGCCTTTGCCCATTAGGTAGTTGGTCATTCTAAACTTCCACACAGGATAGTTATCCTTGTCCAACTTCTCTACTTGTTGACCCAAGTCAGCCATTGAAGAGTATCAAAGACTTTGAGAGTTACCTCGAATAGTTATAGTCCTTTGCTCTTGCGTTTGTGAAGCTCCTTCTTGTTTTGTAGCTCCTCTTTTGCTTTTCTTTATCTCCAGCTCTGTTGATGAAGCTTCAACACCAAGTTTGCTCTGATACCAACTGTTGAGAATGAGTTCTCCTATGCGCAACAGAAGTGTGTAGTGAGCCCTTGTATGTCTAGCACTTGGACAAACATATGCACCTTAGATAGCTTGCTGCTCTTGTGTTGGAAGTGAGGTAGGCCCTTAGGCTCATGTCACAGGTCCATAGTTCCATAGTTCCAGTCATGTACAACATTAGTTCTAGCAATCTTCCATATTGACAAAACATGAACATACCACAACTTAATCATACAAATGATGAGATAAATATAGAGAAAGAATAGACGACATGTGTAAGGTTTTACGTAAGCCCTCGCTTACTCATAGTATCATATATACCAATGTTCAATGTACAATGTGGGAGCAAAACTCTCAACCACTCTATGTGATGAGAAATAGATGAATGATTGAATGTACAATGTAACAAACATATTCAGATGTGTGGGCAGTAATCTGAATATACATGAGATGTGTGACCTTATAGGTTATAGAAGAGTGAATATGAGTGACTGAAAGAGGAAGGATCAGTGTGAACGGAAATCCTCAAACTCATGTGAACACACCTTCTTAAACACCTCATAAAATATTCATAAAGCATATAAGTACTAATTCTCTTGTACCTATGCTAAATAGGACTCCTCCTGATATGAACTCCACAGCTTCCATAAACTTCAAGTAGTACCTGTGTGCATAAAGAGAATATGTACCTGAATACTTAACATAAGATGTAAATCTTATGTTAAACTCCATCTAATGTCTTTGAAGTAGCCAGATATCTTCTTGTAGAAGACAATCTTCAACCTAACATCTTTTTGTAGAAGATGATCTTCAAATACGTCATGTAGATGGGCGATCCTCACCATCAAGCTGCTAATAATCAAGTCTTCTTGCCATGAATAAGAGATGACCTCCTCTCCATGAGCTAGAGTGTGAGCACACCCTTCATCTTCTCCAAGAAGAATCACCAAGAAGAACTCCATAGCTGCTCCTCAACATGCTTCAAGTTAGCACCATGGCTGCCCCATGTGCTAGAAGAAACACCACCTCTACTGAGGTCCAAGCTCTAGAAAGCTTGTGTTGATCCTAGGTGAAGGATGAATAGAAGTGAACCCAATGGCTTCTTATATAGTTGTTGATCATCCTTCAAAAGCACTTTCAATAAAGCAAATAAAGCTCCACGATTCTACGATCGCTACGATCTCCAATAAAGCAAACATACGATCGTTCTGAATCTGAAAAGCATAACTCATTACGTTCGCGCTCGTCCGCTTTCGCTACCCTAAAAGCTTGATAAAATCTCTATCGCGTTTCGGGCTACTGTAAGTAGGAATTGAACCCTCGTCGGCAGGTTAAGAGGCTTACATCTTATCCAAGATGCCCACGCTCTTGTCTTGTACAAAGACTAGAAAGGAGTCCTACATATGCTTTTTTTGCCCGTCAACTTGAGGTAGTATAAAAGCTTGTAGAGGAAATCTTTCGAGATTTTATACTTGCTATATTCTCTGAGCAAGATTGACAAGCTTTGACCATTTTCCAACCAATGAGACATTGTTTTCCAACATCTTGTTGGTGCATTTTACCCAAGCCTACATGCTTGATATATTTGATATTATCCTCATTTGTAAGTCACATGAGTAGTCATGTGAACACCTCTTGTAAAAGAGTACATTTTATCTTTTGTAAATGGAAAAAGAAAAAAGGAAAAGGTTGGCTTACCTCAGGCATGATGTAAAAGCAAACTCATGGCTCTAACTACTAAAATCATAAATTTTTGAGCTGAGGGAATATCTCCTACCTTTGGGGATCACTTTTAGGTGGAGCCATTCGAATTCGAATTCAAAACTCCCTCCAAGAATAACTATAAAAGGAGCAAGAAGGAAGAGGCGATTAGCAAGCCTTGTACGTGACCCCTTCATGGCATTTTATAGAGTTGAAGAGCTTACTCCATAGCTCTATCATTATACTCCCATTGTGCAAAGATTCATTGCCAATGTGGTTGTAATCATATGTGAATCTATACATTTATTATCATCTACTTCTCTGTTTTGTTCTCTGCTATACTCACTCAGAGCACTACCTTCAGAATGTCATATCTCGAGTTTTACGGAACCTTTTTCAGTGTTTTAATGTGCATTAGATAGCTCTTACTGTCTAGTTTGTACCTATAAATTTTCATGGTCATTGGACTAATATTTTGGGAGATATATGCATTTTACTGCTCACTGGTCTATCTCTGCAGAGCCCCGAGAATTGTGGAAATGTTCCAGAAATTGATGAAACTTGTTCTCAGTGCTCAGTCCATCATTTGAAGTGTTTTAACTTGGATTGGGAAGCTTGCTAAGTCTATTTGCTATGCCCAAAAGGAATTTTTCTAATTCCTACCAGGTTGAGAGCACTGTTCATTTTTTCCAGCAGGTGTATGTCTAAAAATAGCAAGTTATGGGAGCTAGTCATTTCGCAACTAGTCTGTCTTGACTTAAACTTTTGGGATACATGCTCCAAAGTACTTGGCTGATATTTTGGTGGATGTAGGAACCTCAAAGGGTCTACTAATCAACTCTGAAGTCTCAGTTGGCTGGTGTGAAGTTGGTTGTAGCGGCACCTACTCATCTTTGGATTGCATCCACCATCTCTCTTCACAGTGGTATCAGAGCATAGTCAAGCCACATGGGAGATGGATTTCCATCAACAATTGACAAATTGGATTGAAACAACTACCGGGCATGGTCTCTAAGGATGGAGGCTTACCTTCAAGGGAGGAATCTATATGGATTCATATCCGGAGATGAAGCAATGCCAACCATGAGGAACGAAGGGCAACCATCACATGAAGAAGTGGAAGGACTTTCAAATTGGTGTTCAAAGGATGCACTCGCAAGGTCCTATATTCTAAACTCAATATCTGATTTTCTTTTACCTCATGTCAAGGGATGCAAGACATCAAGAGAAACCTGGAATGCACTTGCTTCTTTCTTCTCTTCCAACACTCGAGCAAGGAAGAACCAATTGTGGATGGAGTTCACAACAATGAAGAAAAGCCCGAAGCAAAATGTGACTGATTATGTCACAAAGATGAAGGAGATTTCCGACCAACTTGGAAGCATTGGAGAGGTAATTGAAGAGGAGCAAATAATAAGACAAATCATGAATGGAATCAAAGCAGACGACAAGTGGGAGTCATTCACAACAGCCATGGATCTATACATGGATATGCATGTACCCGACCTCAACACACTCATGGGCCAACTCTTCACTCATGAAGCAAAGATTAGCAAAGGTGGTGAGTCCTCAAGAGGTAATCAAACTTCTGCCTTATATTCTGATAAAGCTAAGGTCAAGGACAAGTCAAAGAATAGGAAGAATGAAGATGAAGGTAGCTCTTTCCAAGCAAACTTTGCAGGTAGAGGAAGAGCTAGAGGAAGAGGCAGAAGTGGAAAGCAAGGCAGGGGGAGATTCCAATCATCTCAACCTTGCAACATATGTGGCTTATCTAACCATACTACTGAAGAATGTTTCAGGAACCCGAGGAACTCAAGAGGAAGAGGATTCAATAGAGGTGGCTATGGATCAAATAGAGGTAGATACAATGGAGGCTACAACAACAACAACTACTACAACAACAATTACAACAACAACAACTATCAAAGTGGCCATAGAGGAAGAAGAGATTACAATAACTATGTAGAGGACCAAAGTCAAGAAGATTCATTATTGATTATGAATCTATCAGCAAAGAAGGGTAAGGATGATGATCACATATTTTACATTGATTCGGGATGCTCGAACCATGTAGCAGGAAATGTGGCTTTACTTTCTGATTTGGAAGATCCTCATAACAAGCATGAAGTGCAGACAGGAGATGACACAAAGCACTCAGTGGAGAAGATAGGTAATGTGAAGACATCAGATGGGAATATGAACCTCTTAAGCAAAGTCTTGTATGTCCCTACAATTACCAAAAATTTAATAAGTGTTGGACAGATTGTTGAAAAAGGATTGCAGGTTAGATTCAATCGATTTGGAGCATATGTTGAAGACCCAAGGCAAGGCTTTCGAAGGATTGCCAAAGGAGAAAAGACAGGAAGGCTTTTCACTTTTGAAGTGGAAGATACAAAGAACATAGCTTTGTTTAGCTATGGATCTCAAACTCTAACAGAGTTGGAGATATGGCACAAAAGGCTTGCTCACATTGGTGAGAGGACACTCAAACAGATTTGCAGGGACCAAAGTGTACTTGGTTTGCCTAATATCACAAGGCAACACATGATTTATAAGTGTGAAGCTTGTCAACTCGGCAAGGCTCATAGACAACCTTTCAATAAGAAAGGATATATGTATCAAAATCCTTTGGATCTAGTGCACACGGATGTGTGGGGTCCAAGTAAGGAGCCATCTATATCAGGCTCAAGTTATTATGTGTCTTTCATAGATGATTGTAGTAGGTGGACCATTCTGTTTTTCATGAAGCACAAGGATGAAGTGTTTAATTGCTTTAAGAAGTATATTGCTCTTGTTGAAAACCAAACAGGTAGGACTTTGAAAAGACTCAAATCAGATGGTGGAGGAGAATACTTTTCTTCTGAATTTGATGCCTTCTTGCATGAAAGAGGCATTAAAAGGGAAGTCACTACAAGGTATACACCCGAACTCAATGGTGTAGCAGAGAGGAGGAACAGAGCTATTGTCGAAGCTGCAAGGTCCATGCTCAACGAAAAGGGATTGCCAAACTACCTATGGGCAGAGGCTGTGTCTACAACCACATATCTCATAAATAGACTTCCATCTAAGTCACTAGATGGAACCACTCCATATGAAGTGTGGAATGGAAGAAGACCTAGTCTAGAGCATTGCAAAATCTTTGGATGCTTAGCCTATGCTCACATTCCTTCTCAAGTAAGAGGGAAATTGGATCCCAAGGCAGAGAAGTGTGTATTTATTGGTTATGACCAAAACCAAAAAGGATATAGATTGTACAATCCAACCAATAAAGGATTTTCTGTGAGTAGAGATGTAATTTTTGATGAAAACAAATCATGGTTTGATGATGACAGGAAAGTGAAGCTGCCGTATGACTTGGATGAAGACTTTCCATCACTTCAACCAAAGGAGCCAAAGCAGATTGAAGAAAGTGATTCGGAGATTGACCTAGAAGACTTGGAAAGACTAAAGCTATGGAAGAACAAAGGTAAAGCAAAGATGCAGGATGCTACATATGGACTGGAGAGCTCACATCAACCACTTAGAAGGTCTTCAAGGGAGAAGAAGAAACCAGAAAGGTTTGGTTATGATACTTCTTTGGTCACCAAGCACTCAATCTACATTGCAAAGGATTCAACCAATGAAGAACCTACCACATTCGAAGAAGCACAAAGCAAGAAAGCTTGGAGAGATGCAATGGATGAAGAAATGGAAGCCTTGAAGGAGAATGACACCTGGGAGCTTGTACCTAACAAGCCATCTATGAAGGTAATTGGATCTCGATGGATATACAAAATCAAGAGGAATCCAGATGGAAATATAAATAGACACAAAGCAAGGTTAGTTGCTAAAGGGTTTGCTCAAACCCATGGTATTGATTATGAGGAGACTTTCTCTCCTGTTGCAAAAATGCCTACAATTAGGGTTCTCATTAGTCTTGCTGCATCTAAAAATTGGAATCTTTATCAACTTGATGTAAAGAATGCTTTCTTGAATGGATGGATTTCTGAGGAAGTGTATATGGCACAACCTCCTGGATATGAGGATGCACATCATCGTAACTATGTATGCAAACTAAAGAAAGCTTTGTATGGATTGAAGCAAGCTCCAAGAGCTTGGAATTTCAGATTGGTGACTTATTTGCAGGACCAAGGATTCAAAGCTAGCAAGGTGGATACCTCTTTGTTCATAAAGAGGAATGGATCTGAAGTGATCTATTTATGTGTGTATGTTGATGATATTATTATCACAGGCAATGATCTTGAAGGAATCAAACAGGTAAAGAGTCAAATGAAGGAGGAGTTCAAAATAAGTGACCTCGGACCACTCACTTATTTTCTTGGATTGGAGTTGATCTACATAGATTCAGGTATATACATCACACAAAGGAAGTATGTCCATGACATGCTCGTCAAGTTCAAGATGGAAAATACCAAGTGTGCAGGTACACCTATGGAGCAAAATCATAAGCTTAGTGCTTATGAAGGAGAGCCAATTGAAGACATCACAAGCTATCAAAGCTTGGTTGGAAGTTTGAACTATGCAACACTCACAAGGGTGGATATATGCTCTAGTGTTAGCATATTGAGTCAGTTTATGCATAAGCCGAGAAGACCACATATGGAACCGGCCAAGCGAGTCCTCAAGTACCTAAAGGGGACCATGAATGAAGGTTTGTTTTATTCATTTACTTCAGATATTGAGCTAAAGGTCTACTCAGATGCAGATTGGGCTGGATCTAAAGATGATAGAAGAAGCACATCAGGGTATATATCATTTGCAGGTTCAAAAATCATTTCTTGGTCATCAAAGAAGCAACCAACCGTGGCATTATCTTCTACCGAAGCCGAATATAGAGGTTTGGCTAATGCAACTCAAGAGATCATGTGGTTAAAGTCTTTGTACACAGATCTTGGACTTCATTCTTCAACACCTCACATTTTTGGTGACAACACAAGCTCACTACATCTAGCAGCTAATCCAGTATACCATGCTAGAACCAAGCATATTGAAGTCCACTACCATTACGTAAGGGAGAAGCTAATGAGCAAGGATATTCAACTATCCTATGTCTCTACAGATATGCAATGTGCAGACATGTTGACGAAAGCTCTTGATGGTACGAAGTTAAGTAGATTCAAGTTGATGATTGGTTTGCAGGAAATCAAGGACAATTGAAGACTTATTTGAAGGCCAAGCATGTTAGGCTTGAGGGGGAGCTGTTGGTGCATTTTACCCAAGCCTACAGGCTTGATATATTTGATATTATCCTCATTTGTAAGTCACATGAGTAGTCATGTGAACACCTCTTGTAAAAGAGTACATTTTATCTTTTGTAAATGGAAAAAGAAAAAAGGAAAAGGTTGGCTTACCTCAGGCATGATGTAAAAGCAAACTCATGGCTCTAACTACTAAAATCACGAATTTTTGAGCTGAGGGAATATCTCCTAACTTTGGGGATCACTTTTAGGTGGAGCCATTCGAATTCGAATTCAAAACTCCCTCCAAGAATAGCTATAAAAGGAGCAAGAAGGAAGAGGCGATTAGCAAGCCTTGTACGTGACCACTTCATGTCATTTTGTAGAGATTGAAGAGCTTACTCCATAGCTCTATCATTCTACTCCCATTGTGCAAAGGTTCATTGCCAATGTGGTTGTAATCATATGTGAATCTATACATTTATTATCATCTACTTCTCTGTTTTGTTCTCTGCTATACTCACTCAGAGCAGTACCTTCAGAAGGTCATATCTCGAGTTTTACGGAACCTTTTTCAGTGTTTTAAAGTGCGTTGGATAGCTCTTACTGTCTAGTTTGTACCTATAAATTTGCATGGTCATTGGACTAATATTTTGGGAGATATATGCATTTTACTGCTCACTGATCTATCTCTCCAGAGCCCCGAGAATTGTGGGAATGTTCCAGAAATTGATGAAACTTGTTCTCAGTGCTCAGTCCATCATTTGAAGTGTTTTAACTTGGATTGGGAAGCTTGCTAAGTGTATTTGCTATGCCCAAAAGGAATTTTTCTAATTCCTACCAGGTTGAGAGCACTGTTCATTTTTTCCAGCAAGTGTATGTCTATGAATAGCAAGTTTTGGGAGCTAGTCATTTCGCAACTAGTCTGTCTTGACTTAAACTTTTGGGATACATGTTCCAAAGTAATTGGCTGATATTTTGGTGGATTTAGGAAGCTCAAAGGGTCAACTAATCAACTCTGAAGTCTCAGTTGGCTGGTGTGAAGCTGGTTGTAGCGGCACCTACTCATCTTTGGATTGCATCCACCATCTCTCTTCACAGCTCTCAATACAAAACTCAAATGGACTTGAGACTTTATTCAATCAAATTAAACAAAAAGATCTTTCTAACAAGCTATAAATGACTTAATTTGGACAAGTTTTGATTAGGAAACACAACTGTCAAAGATGAACTACCTGTCCACACAGATATGCTAAAGAATTGAGTTTCACTCTCAGACTGATAACTCTCTGAATATACATCCTTTGAGAAAGATATTTGGTATAGAGAAAGTAGACACAAATATCTTTCCAAGAAGATAAAATCAAGTAATTTGGATGAGTTTTGACCAGGAAACTCAACTCACCAAGATAGACCACCTGCACACATAAGTACACTATAAAACTAGACTTTACTACCTGACAGATATCTCCCAGAATATAAATGATCTCAATGACATAATCGGGAAAATGAAAGTAGATGCCAAGAGCTTTCCAAAAAGACAAAACGCATGCAATTTGGATATGCTTTGGTTGGGAAACTTAACCAACCAAAATTGACTACCTATCTACACAGGTATACTAAAAAACTGGACTTCACTCTTTCACTGATATCTCACAAACTACATAAGCTTTCAAAGAGATATTTGATATGCAAAAATTACATGAGATAAGCTTTCCAATGAATGTTTAAACGCACAAAATGGTTACACATACACTGAGATATGAGGTCTGCAATAGAGCTATGTACAAATTGACGTGCGGCTAGAAGGAGTCTAAGGGAAGCCAAAATGACCAGATCCGACTACTGGGAGCTCTTGCCTCTTTCTCTCCTTGTTTTGAATGTGCTCCCACTTCACTTTTATAACCAATGAGCATGTGAAGAAGTTTGTGCCTTCTTCTTAACTCACCACTTTCTCCACTATATGCTACTAACTACAAGGCAACATATTGTATCTCTTACTCATCATGAATTTTGACTAGACTTTTTCTTTTATTATTTTTTCCTTTTTTCCTCCATTTTTTCTTTATCTTTATATTTGGTAAATTTATCCAAGCATGGCTCATATGAAAATGATCTTGTACATTTATCTTCAACACATATGTGGTCTTAAAAATCATATTATAGAGAATTGTTTTAAGAACCCAAGGAATCAGAGAGGAAGAGGTTACAACACAGGAGGCTATGGAAATGAAAGAGGAAGATTCAACAACTTCAATGGATATAATAACAATTCGTACAATAAAAACAACAATAACTCCAAGGAGGATACAAAGGAAGGGGGGATTACAACAACTATGTAGATGAACAAACTCAAGAAGTCTCACTTCTTCTGATGAACATGAATATGAAGGAAGGAAAAGCAGATGAACATTTGTTTTATATAGACTCAGGATGCTCAAATCATGTGGCAAGAAATGTAGCTCTACTCTCAAATTTGGAGGATCCAAAGAATACGCATGAAGTCCAAACAAGAGATGCCACAAGGAATCTAGTTGAGAACATAGCTAATATCAAGACCTCCACTGGTAATATGAACTTACTAGGTAGAGTATTGTATGTGCTAACCATTACCAATAACCTCATAAATGTAGGTCATATTTTTTAGAAGAGATGGCAGGTTAGATTCACCAAGCATGGAGCATTTGATGAAGGCCCAGATTAGGGATTCAAGAAGATAGAAAGAGGAGGAAAATCAGGTAGATTGTTCACATTTGAGCTCCAAGACTCTAAAAATATTGTATTGTTCAATTGTGATAGTCAAACTCTATGAGAGGTGGAAATTTGGCACAAAAGGTTAGCATATATAGGTGAATGAGCTCTCAAACAAATCAATAGGGATCACAATGTACTTGTTCTACTAAATATACCCAAACAATGTATGATTTATAAATGTAGTGCTTTTCAATTTGGTAAGTCACATAGGTGACCCTTCACTAAGAAAGGCTACATACATGGAGACCTATTGGATTTTGTCCATACAGATGTATGGGGACCAAGCAAGGAGCCTTCAATCTTTGGATCGAGGTATTATGTGTCATTCATAGATGATTGTAGTAGATGAACTATATTATACATGAAGTATAAGATGAAGTTTTTTCATGTTTCAAAAATTATTTAGCTCTTGTAGAGAACCAAATAGGTAAAACCCTAAAGAGACTAAGGTCAAATAGAGGGGGAGAATATTTCTCCCATAATTTTGATTCTTATATCCAAGAGAGAGGGTGTATCTCAGTGATGAGTAGCACCTCCTTTAATGTCAATCCAGGAAGACATGAGGATGGTATGAAGACCTCGAGCAAGTGAAGGCATAAGTGTGTGAGTGAGAAGCTCACAAACATGCACACACATACACACACATGCGCACACACGGTAAGAACAAAAGAGGGTAAGGCAATGGAATCACTTTTATTGCAACCAAGTTCTCATACAAGATCAAAACTACAAGAAGCTAACCCCAAAAATGAGCTCTCTAGCTGTATTTATAGTTTTTGATTAGCTTTGGCCCTATCCAGACCTAGTGTCTGGCCTATTTAAAAATTAGGTTCTAGGGATTATTTGAGGGCTCAAACGAGGTCTAAAAAATATGAAAATTGGTAGGCAATTACTTCTAAGGCTCCTCAAGCTCGAGGACTCCTTGGCTTGTACAAAATGGAGCTACAAAAAGATGAAACGGTATTTACAAGGGTTTTTAGTGATGAGAATCACTTTTAAAATGATGTAAGGATTGGAAAAAATTGATGGGTTGCCTCAGTGCTAGATTTGCATGTCTTGATCCTGTGTGCCTTCAGCGTGAGTATGTTGTGCCTCATCTTCCCAATCTACTCTTCGTGCCTCACTATGTGGCCGTCCTCTCTGGGATGATGATCTGGGGCCGTCAGTATCTGAGAAGAACTCACTCTCAGATAACTATGCTATTTGCAAGAAGCTCTCAAAGTCAAAGGATGTATCTTCTGCCAATGTAGCCATGGAGGCAAACTCAGCATCCGTGGGTAGTGGAGGGGCTGATGGAGTGGGTTGTAACACGCCCTCTGATTGTGGTCGTTGGAGATGGATCGTGAATGGGGATACTTGTGCTTCTTCTCTAAGGGAGATTTCTGTGGTGGACTCGCGAGGAATTGGAACATGTGAAAGTGATCCATGCATTCTTTTGGCTGGTTGAACCCTTGGTTTTTGCCCTTGGAAGAATTGCAGCTGTGAGTATTTCAGTGCCCGTGCAATTGGAACATCATAGGCAAGGCATCTGTAGATGATTCTCGTAATGGCACAACAACCATTCAAAGTAGGCTTCCTCACTCCTCGTTTGCCTGCTTCATATAATTGATCAAGGATCCATACCGGCATCTTAATAGGTAGACTCCCGATCTCCGCCAGGTATAGCCCATACCAAATCTTTTTATGAGGCTGAGTGAATCGATCTTGAGCCGGAAATGCGAAGTGTTGAAGGCACATTATCAACGGTATGGCAATGTTCGGGATGAGGGCACACATGTCTTTCAACTTCTTGAGTTTACTGTTCTTCATAGACTCTGGTATCAAAGGATCTCGATCGGAGTGTACATGGGTGCCGTACATCTGAAGGGCTTCCCTGATTAAAGTTATGTTGAACTCAAACTTTTTCATTTCCTCCTGGTTTGATAGAGAGGGCACCAGGAATGTGCCTGACTGATCTTTATCTCCTGTCGCTTTCAGAGTGGCAATCAAGTAATAGCACCTAAGGAAATCAGGTTTAGGCAGAGATGCACTAAAATAATCTTGTAACCTCGCTTTCTGCCAAATATCTTGAAGAGGAGCTACATTTTGTAATGCTTCAAATTCTCGTGAGAAGAATTGAAATGTCCACCAGACTCCTCCGAATTCCAACTTGGACTCCCAGATGTGGTCCGCATTCCCCAAATCCCCTGGCATCTCATTGAACCAATGAGAATGTCCTTTCACTCTTTCGGTTAAGCCACTTGGTGGATCCGAGATGGGAATTCTTCTCACGTTCAAAAACTCTTTAGGCCTCGCTATCAGTGGAGCCTCCACGGGCATGGTATCCCAATTGTTTTGAGTACTAGGGCCTGTCTGGGAGCTTGTTCCTGCTGCTGCTACCATGAGACTCCTTGCAGTAGTTGATGCTTATCTGCTAGAAGAAGAGAGGCACATTAAAGTTGCATAGGAAACAGGATGTAGTGGTGTTCCCTCCACAATACTATCATGACAATCCAGAGGGTTACGGGTTAGAGGTGAAGTGTTTGTGATAGATGTGAGAGGTGGTTAGTGGTTAGTGTCATCCTAGATGCATACTTTGGATATGCAATGTACTCAGAATGCATCTACATCAGAGTGGACATATTTACAAGATTGGGTCTTGGGGTTTAGTGTGAGGTGTAGGTATCTTTCCTAAACTGTTTACCAAGAGTACTAGTGAGTGTTGATTTATACTAGTGACTGGAGGTGACGCTATTTGGGCTTGTAAGCAGGCCTTGGGCACCCATATCCGTCTAGCATTAGGGATAGCCTTCATTGACCGCTTAGGGACCCAAATAGAAATGGTATGTATAGATTGTTGCCTAGGGAACTCCTTCGTTTTAGTCCTTGATGGTGTGGCTTGCTTGATGCTCTTTTGAGAACCTGCCTCTGGGGCCGTGGTTTTTTCCCCCTTGCGTATCCAGATCTGCCTCATGCCACGAGGTACTTCATATTGCCCAAGTTGGTGCACATGCTTCTTGATCATTGGTCTCCTTAGTGTCGTGTGTTGCTCAACTTGCCATTCTCGAATCTTCTTTGGAACAAATGGGAACTCCTCATTGACTTTTGTTCCTTCGTCAAGAGCGACAATCTTCTGCACCATAGAACTTTGGACAATAATAGCATGGTTATCGTCAAGTGGGTTCCTGGAGGGACTAGGAGTTGGTGCCTTTTCTACTGGCCTGAGTGCTAGATTTTCTAATTCAATCGTGAGGCGGCTTTGGCCTACCCAAATCTGAAGAAGTCCACTTCTTAGGTTGAGGCTGACTGCTTGATTATAGATCCAGTCTTGGCCCAAGACAAGAGGTTCGGTAAGATCCTCGTCTTGACACACTAGTACTTTTACTGGCATTATGATCTCTTGAATATAGAGGGGAAGCTCCACCTCTTCCATGCAAGGGGTTTCAACACCTCCTAGCCCTATGAGATATGCCTCAATAGGCTTGACCTTCAATTCCAATTTTTGGCAGTAAGAGAGTCGAACTGCAATAGTGGCTGCTCCTGAATCAATTAAAGCTCTCACGGTCCTTGCACTCTCTCCTTGTCCTACTTCTAGGGTCACGAAAGGTCGTCGATCAACTATCTTATGGGACCGTTCACCTGAAGCCTTGCACATGGCAATGTGATAACCGAGAGCTTCATGAGCATCAATCATGGATTGATCTCTACCTTGCCTTCTCAATTTCATTCGTCGAATGCGTTCTAAAGCTTTGACCTGTGCTTCTTCTCGAATTCGCTTTTTCTCTTCCTTACATTTCTTTGCAATATTGAGACGATTGAGCATTTCTTCAGTTAGGGGTTCTTGATATAACTTGACTCTGCATCCGCTTATGTAACTTGGTAGTATGTCACCTTCTAGAGTGGCTAGTTGTACTGCACCACTTATGAAGATCCTATTGATAATCATTGGTCCATAGCCTCTTTTCTCTAATTTTCGTGCATGTTGCTTCAATGTGTAGACTAGGACTATGTCTCCTGCTTTCAAGCCTTTATCCTTCACATGTGTATCAAAATATGCCTTTTGCCTCTTCTTGGTTGCATAGATTCCTGCTGCAGCTTTCAATCGTGTCTCACCTAAACGTTCAAGATCAAAGATTCTAGAGGAGAGTTCATTGTCTATCCAGTCATGCTCTTGTGCTACTTTCAATGTAGGTATCAAAAAATCCAACGGTAGCACTGCATTTTGGCCAAACACCATCTGAAAGGGTGTGGCTTGGAGTGCCATTATATAGGCAACTCGGTATGCCCAAACAACGTGGTGTAGTTGTTTGTCCCAATCAGAGCATTTGTTATTCACCAATTTAGTCAGCACATTGCATAAGATCTTATTTGTGCTCTCAGCCTGGCCATTAGCTTGTGGATGATAAGGGGCCGACGTCTTATGTATCACCAAGAATTCTTGGAGAAGGTTTTCTATGACTTCATTCAAGAAGTGTGTGCCTCTATCACTCACTAATTCTATTGGCAATCCATATCTAGTGAACACATTTTCAAATAAGAACTTTGCTGTTGTTTGAGCATCATTCTTCATAGTGGCTTTCACTTCTACCCACTTGGTTAGATAGTCTGTGGCCACAATGATATACTCAGCATGTGAACCCTTAGCTGGGGGATTAATAGGACCAACAAAGTCTATTCCCCACTTAGAGAATGCACGTCCACCCATCATAGGTTTCAATGGCATCTCATCCTTGCGTATAGGATACTGAGTCCGCTGACAAACCTCACACCTCTTCATGTAGGTATGTGCATCCATGTGAAGGGTGGGCCACCAAAATCTTGCAAATAGTATTGCCTTGATCACCCGATCTGGATTGAAGTGTCCTCTTGCTACACCTTGGTGAGCAGTCTCTAATATCTTGAGGTATTCGCTCTCATGGACACACAGTCTTAGGTAACCATCTTTACCACGTTTGTATAAATTATCACGAATGATAGCATAATCTAAGGCTTCTTGTTCCAAACTCCTTTGTCTAGCCAAAGTCATATCTTGAGGGAATGTTTTCGTCCTCAGAAAGGCTACTAATGGTTCACTCCAATCTGGTACTAAAGATATTCGATAAAGAGTAGCATGCTCCACTGGGGGTTTAGTGCAATAGATTGGGCATTCTTTGCACATTCTATGGACATCAACTTCCATAGTTGGCCAATGCACTCCTAGTCTCCTTAGTGTCTGTAGGGTTCGTTGTTTTGAGTAGTGTTGCTCTAATGCACCTACATGTGCTAATTGCAACCATTTAGCGTACTCGTCCTCTTCCACACAACATGTTAATACTCCTTGCTCCGTATATTTGTACATACTTCCTACCAAGATATGATACTTTTGAGCTTTTACTATCTCTCTATCTTCTGTGTGTATTACCGGGTGATTAGGCCCGTATGTCAATACTGGCACTAATGGCCTAGCCCACTGAGGTACAACTTCCAAATTAAACAAGTAAGCATCAGGTAAGTCATCTGACACTCCTTGTGGGGCCTCTCCTAATGTGAGCTTTGAGAGATGATCTGCTCTCAAGTGGGTCTTGCCTTTCCTCACCACAACCTCAAAGTGGTATTCCATTAGTAAGAGGAACCATCTTACTAATCTACCTGTATTGCATGGCTTGTTTACCAGGTACAGTAGAGCTTCGTGATCCGTAAAAAAATTAAACTAATTTGCAAGCAAATAGTGTCTAAACTTTTTAACAACATATACCATGCGTAATCCTTCTTGTTCAATGGTTGTATAATTTTGTTCAGCTGCATTCAATTGTCTACTGGCATAGGCAATTGGAAGATCCATATTACCTTCACCAGTAGGTTGTGCAAGTACACATCCAATAGCATAATTGGAGGCATCCACATGAACATGGAATGGCTTGTTCCAATCTGGTGTGGTCAAGATTGGTGTTGAACATAATATTCATTTAAGCTCATTGAAGGAATTCTCACATTCATCAGTCCACTCAAAGTTAGTCAAAAGTCCGTACATGGGCTTTGCAATGACAGCATACATGTGAATAAATCGGCGGTAGTAACCACAATGCCCCATCAAAGCTTGCACTTCTTTGACATTCTTTGGCCTAGGTAACTCTGCAATAGCTCTCACTTTCTCCTCGTCCGTGGATATGCAATTCTTTGACACTATGTGTCCTAGAATCTTGCCTTGCCTGACCATGAAAACACACTTTTCTCGATTCAGGCAGACTTGATACTCTCTACATTTGTCAAAGATTTGCTTGAGTTCAGGTATATGTGTTTGTCTAAGGTTGGAAAGAGCACAAAGATCATCAACATAAACTTCCAAATTCTTCCTCAGGAACTCTTTAAACACGTGGCACATCAGCCTCTGAAAAGTGGCTGGCATGTTGGTAAGACCAAATGGCATTACTCGAAAGGCAAATATGCCCCACTCTGTGGCAAAAGCCGTCTTATGATGATCTTCTGGTGCAATGGCCACTTGATTGTAGCCAGATAACCCATCTAGGGAGTTGTACACTTCCTTGCCTGCTACCCTTTCTAATAGATGCTCAATGATAGGAAGCGGATAACTATCCCTGATAGTGGCTGCATTAACCTTCTTCAAGTTGATGCATACACGTAATTTGCCATTCTTTTTGGGCACCACTACAATGGGGGATACCCATTCAGTGTGCTCAATTTCATAGATAAATCCAGCTTCAACCAAGCGATCTATCTCTTCTTTGACCTTGGCATCATAGTTGTCATTGCATGTGTATGGCTTTTGTTTAGAGGGCCTGGCCTCTGAGTTCATGGGGATCGTGTGTGAGCATATGTCAGGGTCTACACCTTTCAGGTCCTTGTAGCTCCAAGCAAATACATCTCTGTACTCTCTTAGCAAGGCTATCAACTCTTGCTCTTCTTCTTCCGTCAGGTCATGCCCTATGTAGGTGCATCTTTTTTCTCCCTCTTCTATGGCTACCACTATTTTCTTAGTAGTTTCCTTGCTATCATAGGCCTCTCTTGATTGTGCCTCGCATTTAGGCATTCTTACCATGACTCTCCTATCATCTATCTCATATTTTTTGAAGTTCTCAGGGACCTCAAACAAAGATTCTTCCTCTTCTGGTGGGACTTCTCTCTTCTTCCTTTTCTTGCCCTCACTCTTGGTGGCCACTTGTGTGGTTAACCTCACTCCTGGGGGTAAGCCTCTACTTCATAGAAGTATTCTTCATCTGATGCAAAAGGTCGGTCCATAATGATTGACTCTAAGTCGGAGTCACTTGCATCCTCAAATGCATCAGGGCTAGGTTCACATTCTTCTAAAACTACATCTCCCATGATTGGTTCTATTGAAAAGACTGAAATGTCATAGCCATCCTCATCATAGTGGGGTGTCCATTGTTCTTCATTGATGGCTACATCCATTGTTGCTAAAATTTCTACCCAGCCGTGAGGTTCAAACTCTTTGTCAGGAAATACTACAGGTGCATAGGCTGGGTCTTGAGTCAATCTATGAGTACCCTTAGCACCTACTTCTCTTGCTTTTTCTCTCTTCTCTTCTTCTACTACCACCTTGCACATCCATAGGTGTGTGTCTTCATGCATCCATAAGGATCCTGATCCTATGGAATGCACTGACTCAGTATCATCTTTGGCTCTATGGATGGGATTCCATTGGATGGGGGTACATCTCAGTGGGAGTAATCCTTGAGATTAACTTTGGTCGTGACACCTAAGTGTTGCAAGTACAAGGAGTTGGTTCCCTAATCCTATACCACTTGCAATTGTCGCATAAATGGTCTCCCCAAAATCATCTCGTAGGCTTGGTTTTTGCTAAAGTCGCATATAGCAAAAGTATGCTCGAACTCAACACCACATTTAGTGAGAGTTATTCCTTCTGTCAATCCTAAGGGCCTCTCAATATGACCATCGGACATCTGCAATTTCATTCTCGTCGGCCGGAGTGCTGGCTTGCCCCAACGCTTCCATAGGGAAGTGTTAGCAATTGCAACTCGTGCGTCTGAGTCCAAAATGGCCTTAGTTGTGTATCCTTGATGGGTAACTAGGAGATAGGTATTTCCTTCTTCTCCTTCACTCATGTCTCCTATCTTATCCAATGGTATTTCTAGCACTGTTCTATGAGATCCTACCTGGGAACGCGATTTCGCTACGTCTGGCACTTGTTTGGCTACATGTTTCCACAATTCAGGCTTAACCTTGAGTAGCTCTTCTAAAGTGAGGTTGTAGTGCACTTTAGTGTTCTTTACTACCTCCGTATTCCTAGGTATGATCGAATCTTCGTTTCTTATCATGACCGTGGGTGCTCTCATGCAAGCAGATTTAGCCTCCCAGAGGCCTATGAAATGTGGTAACTCTTGCAAGGAATTAGACTCAAAGTCTAACCCTTCATGCGAGTGGGTGTTGCAGAGTAAAAGGGTATAAGAGGAGAGCCCCAAAATTTTCAAAATGATGGGCATATTTTTTTTCTTCTTCGAGTTCTTCAAGAATTCCCTCAAGCCATGTAAATGCACTAGAGGAGTCCTCTAGTTGCATAATCCCAAGTTGTTGTAAAATATCCCTTGTAAAATAGTAGGAGATTAGTCTTTTAGTGAATAAAGTGCCGGTCTCTTGTGTGGAAGGACCAAACTTAGGGCACATGTATATAAGTCACTTTGTGACTCTTTGTAGAGACTTTTTGCCATTGTGAAGAAGGAGCACTCCTGAATTTTCGAATTTGCCTCTTCCTTGCAGATTTTGATCTTCATTTTGATCTTGTATGTGTGTGTGTTGCTTGAAATGTGTGTGTAAGACTATTGTCTACCCCTCCCCATTGATTTTGAGCTGCTGTAGTGTGTGTGCGAACTAGTAACAGTTGTGGCGTGAGTGTGGGTGTTTCCCGCCATTTACTATTTTGGTCATAACTTGAAGCAGAGTTCTCAGAATCGAATGAAACCACTTCCAATAGATGCGTCTTGTCGAGAGCTTTGAAATGAGTACCGTATTGCCTATATTCGGAGTCCGGAGCTGGGAGAAATCCTTGATTTTCTGAAAATTGCTGTAAGAGGTATCGCGGCAAACACTTTCAGGATTTCAATGAGTTTGGGAAGTGGATTAGTCTTTTCTCATGCATGCTAGCTTAACCACTTCATTTTCCATCATGTGTGCACATGTCTTCATACACTTGGTTAAGTCGTTTGATTGGATTGACATTTGAATGTGTGTTGATTTCCCACTATATGCACTTGTGTGGCAATCGAGGTACAGTCTCATTGACACAAGTCCTTGAGTCATTTTGACTTAGGTACACATGTTTTTGGTGCCGTTGCCGGGGAACACTCAACCAAGGTGCCTTCGTGATGGTTATAGATCAAGTGTGATAGAATCGTACTTGTAGAAGTGAATTCATCTTGTGGCAAGTAGTCAATCAATTCAACACTTGTTACTTCACATCTCAAAGGTGTGTGTGATAAGTTTTAGGTTTAGTGTTAGGAGGAAGGGAGAGAAGGAGAAGTTAGGGTTAGGTTAGAAGAAGAGGAGTAGTGAGGAGAGGAGAAGTAGGAGTAGACAAAAATCACCTAAAAAATCCCAAAAATCACCAAGAAAATTTGCAAAATTCAAATTCTGTCAAAAAAAGTATAAAAACAAAAAAAAATTGGCTCATTTGACACTTCACAGTGTACTGGTATCGTGGGCGAGTAGCGACCAATATCGTGGAGTTGGTATCGTGGCTGTCAGGCTGTCAAAGCTAGGTTTGGAGCTCAAGGTGCAAGCTAGGCAATACACTGGTAAGATTTCACAAAGAATATTTGACAAAAACTCTCTAAACATGCATACACACGTGATTAAACATGTGCGCAGTATCGCGGGGGGGGGGGGGGGGGGGGGGATGATATCATTACCATCTCTTTGTGTGACACAGAGGCCTAGGAGAGAAGAGGAGAGTAAGGAGAGCAAGGGGGTGCAAAAACTTTAGAATTTTCTTGCATTTTGGCTTGAGTATCGTGATCGGTTGAGGTTTGGTATCGCGATACCAAAACTCCCTTGTATCGCGATACTCGCCGAAGTATCGTATCGCTTGATACCTGTCTTGGTATCGCGATACCATTTTGGTATCGTGACCCCGAGTTGGTATCGCGATCGCGCCTTGATAAGTTGATATCGTATCGTTACCCTCTCTGGTATCGTATCGTGTCACTTAGCATCAAGTATCGGGACATCACTTTGATATCGTATCGCCCTCTCACCTGGATAGTATCGCGATACCGTCATAAGTATCGTATCGTCTAGGTTCTGTGGTATCGTATCTTCTTGAATCTTCGTATCGTATCGTCGATCACTACCAGTATCGTATCGTGCCATTTCCTAGTGAAGTATCGTGACACCATAGTTGGTATCGTATCGTGCAAGCCGGTGGTATCATATCGCCACTTGTCATAGTATCGTATCGTTTCCTTCGAGAATTGTATCGCGATACCTCGCTGATATCGTATCGGCATTAGTTCCAGTATCGTATCGCTAGAGCCCATTGGTATCGTATCGTCGGACTTTTAATATCGTATCGTGCAAGCCGGTGGTATCGTATTGCCGCTTGTCACAGTATCGTATCATCCCCTTACCAGAGATCGTATCGCGACACCAAAGTGGTATCGTATCGTCATTGTGTCTGGTATCGTATCGCAGTCATTATCCAGTATCGTATCGTTTGGACTTCTGGTATCGTATCACGGCCAAGGCAGTACCGCCTAGTGTGGTATCGTCTGGAAACGGTATCGGCCAGATTGACATTAGTATTTCTTGGTATACAATCAGAGGCATTAGAAGAGCCACTCAAGGAGAAGCCCTGGGACTTCTAGAGAGACTTAGGTGAGTGAATGAACTTGAGGTCAGGAAGAGTGCTTAGTAGCCGACGAAGTGTCATATCTTCTGTGGGAAGCGCTGCTTAGGTTAGTCATCACTCCATCTACTCAGAAACTTCTAGCGATTCAGAGGATGAGATACCCATGGCTTCAGAGGACATGCAGGGTCCCACACCGAACAGGAATTTCATGTCTACTATGGAAGGAGATTACCGTACCTCCTTACAATATGTGTCCACCAATGCCCAGGAGATCCCTATCTACCTGGATGGCTTAAATAGATCTGTGGCTAGGATGGTAACTTCCCTGAATGCCACAATTGTACCCCGACCTGCTGTCAAATACGAGGGAGGTGCATATGTGGTCATATCTACATTGTGACTGAATTTCCTGAGAGGATCAACGAAAGGGGAGAGTTTGTGAACCCAGATAACTCCGAAAGAGCACACCCTGAAGAGTTTGTGACTTCCCCTAGGGGCCGGTCTCAAGTATCACGGGTCTTGAGAGGAGATTTGATTCCTCAAGACGACTACCTGTTGGAAGTCTATATGATCCACGGATCAGACTTATTGCTTCAAACCGACTTACCTGCTCCAGCAAGAGAAGAAAGCCCCATGACTTTCTATGAGCTGAAAGACCTAGATGATGAAACTAGACTTACATATTTGGACAAGGATCAAAGGAGATAGTGCCTGTGAGTGCTTTAGACAGGGCTAGGCTGAGATACATGGGTACGCCTGTATTTTCTCAGAGAGATCAGACAGCGACCTCACAAAATCCTTTTGGAAATCAACAAGAGATGGAACATACAACATCAGGACAAACCAGCCAACGAAGTGTGCCCAACCGTACTCACGTACAGTTTGCAACACCAGGAGTGCAAACACACAATCAGGCCCACGCAGGGATAGGTAATCAGTACCGACCACCAGTAAGACCACGACCACCAGTAGGAGGACAGCCTGGAATACCTCCATTATGGCCAGCTGCCACAGTTTACCCTGTAATGCCCAGACCGCCTGAACCAATGAGAAGATTGAGACCTATTCAAGTGGCTAAATGTGTAAGAAACCATTATGATGGATTGGGAGAACCCTATGATCATATCGCTGAATTTAAACAAGTTCTAAGAGTGGAGCAAGTAGATGACTTCTTTGTGCAGTACGAGTCTTTTGGGCTCACCCTCACAGGGACAACTCTAAATTGGTTCCAACCCTTAGATCCCAACCAATTTGGAAACATGGAACAATTCTTTCAAGAATTCATTGGAGAATTTACAAAGAGAGGGATTAAACACAATTCAACGTCTTTAATCCATAGCTTTAAACAAAACCCTAATGAAACTGTGAAGACTGCTGCCCGAAGATTCAATCAGTACGTGGATAGATGCCCAATGGCTGAGAGACCCACTCAACAAAAGATGGTTTCATTATTTCTAGATGGGCTCACTAACGAAACTCTACGGACCCTAGTGTATGTGAAGAGACTACAAACATTGAGTGAGTGTCTTTAGGAGTGCATTGATTTGGAGGATAACCTTGCCGAGGATCTCAAAGGTACAACCGACCTCACTAAGTCGGAAGATTTAAGGAGCAGTGTTACATCCAACTCCAGTAATATGGAAGAATTAGTAGAATTATTAGTAAAGAAACTAGGAGTCCAGGAGCAAAGAGCTTTCCAAAACCCAGCTCAAAGAGTGCCTGTTACGGAGATGTAGTTTATGTGGAGGAGAGCACCCCACACACTTGTGTGTCAGAGGAGGGGCTGGTGCACAACCTATGTATCCATACCACATACAGCAACAACAAGGGACTTCTTGGTACTGTCACATAGAACAAACATATACCAACCACACTACTGAGAACTGTCCATTCAATAGGCAAGTACGCCCTTTTCAACCACCACAGTATAGACCTTATGGATACCCGCCTAGGGAACCAGGTAGAGAGATACCAAGATACAACCCGTATCCCACACCAGCAGAAGCATCACGGACATACGAGCAAGCACCGTATCCACCACCACAACCAGTGCTAGGACCCCAACTGTCAAAACCCCAGCAGGTAGTATCCGTAAAGTATGCTCAACTGGAAGAAAACTTAGAAAGAGCTATAGCTCCAGCAGCGACAATGACCCAGGTAGAATCAACAAACCTTGAATATGAACATCCACCAGGAGAGTACTACCCATATGAAGCCAACATGATGGAATATGAAACGGCATATGATGCTGCTTACTATGGATATGAGGGCTATGATCAGACTTATGGAACAGAGACCACTACCTTAATGTATACGGCTCCTAAAGCACAACCAACAGTGAGACCACCTATCAGACCACCCATACAGAGAGGACCTTGCTATAGATGCGGAGGAGACCATTTCATTAGAGAATGCCCTCGACCTTACAACCCTCCACCACCTAGAATCTGGGAAGGATATTGCAGTGATTGCGGAAAAGAAAATCTTTTTAGAGATTGCCCTAAGAATCCGGCAAAAGCTCAAGATACTGCACCCATTAACATAATTGAGGTCATAGAAGGATTGGGGAGTGATAAGGAGTACACCGTACCACTAAAGGCTATTACTAGAGCCCAAGCGAAGCAACAAAAAGGAAAACAACCAGTAGAGAAACAAGAGAGCAATAAAACGGTAGGCTCGAAAATTCAGGTAGTCGAGGATTCTGAGAACCCACGTGAGAACTCCCAAAACACAAGAGTACAAAAATGGAAGGAAAGACGAGAAAAACTCAAAGAAAAATGGGCGAGAAATAAGAGTCGAGACAGTAAGAAACAAACTAAGGGCTTGAAAGAGCATAAAGAAAAAAAAATGCATAAGGAGATCCCTGAGCCACAACTGATGAGCACAGAGAAGGAGAAGCCAGGATCCATTCTAGCTGACCCAAAGCCAGACGACTTGGACATGTGGTTGAAAGCTTACCAAGCTAGAATCAAAAGGGGCCCAAATATAGAACAACATGAAAAACTCTATCCTCAAGGAGAATTAGAAAAAGAAAGATTAGCGATATGTAGGAAACTGATTGAGGTAGCACAAGCAACCCTAGAAAAGACTATCCCAATTTTACCAGAGACAAGGATTGCACATGGTCTTTACGAAGAATGCATCAAATCCAAAGATAAGGAACCTAGAGAGGAAGATGACCAAGATGAACAAATAAAAGCACAAGATGAACAGGTGTCAATGATACCAGACCTAGAGGCTGATTGGCCAGAAGACTTGTGGAATAGAATCAGAGAAGAGCAATGGAAGAAGAATGGAATCAATCCACCTCCTATTGAGGAAATAGATGTGGAAGATGGTCAACCCCATCCCAACCTGGAGGAAGCATATGAGGAAGTATCGAGACTTGATAGAGGTAGAGAGGAAACTCTGAGCATTTCGACATTGCCGAATTACATGGGAGAATATGAAAGAGAGTCTCTAATAATACGAGCACCCACAGTACATGGAAAAGGAAAAGGAAATTCTGAAGAGAGTTCACACAACCTAACAGAACTAAAGAAAACAAAGGTGCAATGCAAATTGACGGTGGAAGAGTTGCTTCAACTTAAACACACTTATGGAGGCAGTTAGCAAACCAATTAGAACCACCACCAGAGAAAGAAGAAACAAAAGGAAATGAAAGGGAAAGGAAATCAACGATACAAATTCCAGTTGATAAAGTGGGAGAATTTAGTGAAGGAGACGAAGGTAATACGTGTTTACCTGTCACCCACAATGGGTACATGACCAAGGCTATTCTAGATACGGGAGCCGGGGTAGGAATTGCCACCAAGGAGATATGGGAAAAGTGGGGAAAACCTGCCTTGCGACCCACACGCATGAAACTCCAATTAGTAGACGGTCATGTGGAAAGACCCTTAGGAATATTGGAACGAATCAAATTAACCACCTGCGGAGTAGAATTTGAACACACATTAGCCATTTGTAAGTTCGAGAAAGCAAACAACTATGAAATGATATTGGGACGACCCTTTATGAGACAAATGCGGGTAGTGCAAGACTGGGGAAGAGATTCATTATACCTGCAACATCAAGGAAACACCACCAAGATAAATTTGCACACGTTTGCTTATCGAGATGTCCCTCCACTACAATGGAATCCAGTCCACAAAGAAGAAGATGACCTATCCATTCACAGTGCTGGATCAAGTGATCAATCTTGGATGCATGAAGATGCCCAGTTATGGATGTGTAAAGAAGCGAAGAGAGAGGAGAGAAAAAAACAACTGTGGCCGATAGGACACCCTAACTATCGATCAGTAGAAGACCCAGACTACATGCCTCAAGTCTTTCCTGATGAGATTTTCGAGCCGCATGGATGGATGGAAATTTTGGCAACCTTAGATGTGTGTGTAAATGAAGAAGTTTTGACGATGAACGAATGCATAGATGAGGAAGGCTATGATGTAAACCTCTATATGTTTGTCCTTCAAGAAGTTGAAGAAGGGGAAATCCTGGAAAAAGAATGGAAAGAGGAATACGAAAGCATAGAAATGGAACCAAAATTTGACTCTGAAGAAAGCTACATAAACACTCTTCAGAACAAGAAGGAACAGGAATCAACAAAGATCTTAGCAATTGAAACTGCTCCGGCAATACACAGGCAAAAGGAAGACATGACTAAGGTAGAACCGGACCCAGATCTTTTTGAAGTTCCTGAACACTTTAAAAAATACGAAGTAGAAGAGAGGAAAGTAGCCATTCAAATGCCTAGACGAGAGGCACGAGACGGAGAAGCATACGACAACAAAGAACAAACCAAAAAAATTGTGGTAACAGTGGAAGACGGAGAAGAGCGGTGGATATATTGGAAAAGATGTATCTTGAGAGAAGGAAGAGGAACTCACCAACCTCATCAGAGAGTACCGAGACGTATTCGCATGGACCTATAAGGATCTCAAAGGTGTAGAGCCCACTATTTGTTCCCATCGAACAGCAATGACGGCCGACGCAAAACCATCCAAACAACGCCCTTATACATACAATGAGGTTTATGCAGCAAAAATTAAGGAGGAAATAGACAAACTACTAGCTGCAGGATTCATATATGAGATAGAACACACCGAGTGGGTATCGCCGTTAGTAGTTGTGCCTAAGAAAAATGGAAAATTGAGAGTGTGCATAAATTTGAAGAAGGTGAATGCAGCCACCATACGTGACAGCTACCCATTACCCATCACGGACCATCTATTAGAGAGAGTAGCCGGAAAAGAGGTCTATAGTTTCCTAGATGGATTCTCCGGATACAATCAAGTAGCTATTGCGACCAAGGATCAACATAAGACAGCATTCGCCACCGAATGGGGTGTGTATGCCTTCAGAGTGATGCCTTTTGGACTCACTAATGCACCTGCTACTTTCCAACGATTGATGTGTCATGTTTTCAAAGAATTTTTGAAAAAAAGTATGGAAGTATATGTAGATGACCTCTGCACATACTCCAATCAAAGAAACGACCACATCCCCGAGTTAAGGAAGATATTCAACAAATGTAGACAGTATAGAGTCTGTTTAAACCCGGAAAAATGTGTCTTCATGGTAAGACAAGGGAAAATCCCAGGACATATAGTCTTGAGAAATGGAATATCTACGGATGAGGACAAAATTAAAGTCATCTTAGACCTACCAAGACCTAAGAATGCGAAGGAAGTGCAAGCTTTTATGGGGCATTGTGGATATTACCGTAGGTTTATTCACATGTATGCCATAATAGCAAAGCCCTTGTATGGTCTCTTAACTCAATTTACTTGGACAGAAGAGTGCGAGAAGGCATTCAACGAGTTGAAAAAGAGGCTTAGTATAGCCCCAATTCTAAAATCACCAAACTGGAGCAAGCCATTTCATATTCATGTTGATGCTTCTAACTATGCCATTGGATGTATCCTCGCCCAACCAGCTGATGAAGGTAAGCTTGATCATCCAATCGCCTATGCGAGTAGACAACTGAATCAAGCGGAAAGAAATTATACCACTACTGAACGAGAAGGCTTAGGAATGGTATATGCGGTAAAGAAATTCAGACATTACCTCTTAGCCAACAAGTTCAACTTCTTCATAGACCATCAAGCTTTGTTGTACTTAGTCAATAAGCCTTGCAACACGGGAAGGTTGGTACGATGGTTCTTATTACTGATGAAGTTCGACTTCGAAGTAGTAGTGAAAAAAGGAAACACACATGTGAGGGCAGATCACCTTTCTAGGCTGACGCACGGAGAGCCACCAAATGGAGTGCCCGATGACCTACCAGATACTTATTTGTTTAATCTAGAAGTTTGTCCAAAGTGGGCAGAAAAATTGATTCCTATGCTCACCCATGGCCCTCAACACTCAATCAATAGGAATAGCAAGAAAGAAATTCTTCAATCAAGGAACTTACACATTGTGGCAGGAAGTGTATACTACAAGGAACCCAATGGAGTGTTACTCAGATGTGTTGACGAGGATGAACAAAAGCAACTAATTGAGCAAGCACATGTGAACAAATGGAGAACACACCAAGGGACTCATGGAACAATCCGAGAACTAAAGAGGTTAGGAGTGTACTGGCCTGACATGCCCAAGAATGTTCACGACCACGTAAGTAATTGTGCAGAATGCCAAGAGACGATCCTAGAAGATCATATGTCTCTACCTTTTTCGACCATAGCACCCAATTGGAGTACAACATTAGTGAAATTCTTAAAAACTAAAGAACATGAGGTAGGAGCTAGTTTAGCAAGAAAGCGATCCTTAGAGGAAATGAGCAAGGATTACATTCTCATGGGAAGACAATTGTTTAGGCGAGGTAAAGACAACCAACTCAGATTATGTGTGCATGAAGGAGAATATTTACCCATATTAGAAATGACACATGCAGGTGCTGCAGGAGGTCATTTTTCAGCGGAGAGAACTATCAAAATGATTCTCTTTACGGGCTTGTGGTGGCCAACTCTACATATGGATGCTGAAACATATGTGCGAAGCTGTGAAACCTGTCAGAGAGCTAAATACCCAATTCGGAGAGATGACATGCCATTAAGACCCATGGTCTGTGCGAGAGCATTCACAAAATGGGGTATTGACTTCATAGGACCTATCAATCCACCTGCCAAAGGATCACATGCGGAGTACATCATCATAGCCACTAATTACTTGACCAAATGGGTAGAAGCAAAAGCCACTAGAAAGAATGATGCTCAAACTACTGCCAAGTTCCTTTTTGAGAATATTTTCACCCGATTTGGATTACCCATAGAGATTGTGAGTGATCGGGGAATGCATTTCCTCAATGAAGTAATCGAGTCACTAATGAATGAGTTTTTAGTGATTCATAGAAAATCAGCCCCATATCATCCCCAAGCAAATGGACAAGCAGAGAGTTCCAATAAGGTATTGTGTACAGTATTGACAAAGATCATCAATAATGGAAGGTCAGATTGGGACAAACAATTGCATCACGCAATTTGGGCCTTCCGAGTTGCATATAAAACGGCCATTGGAACTACCCCATTTAACTTAGTGTATGGGCAAAATGAAATTTTGCCAATTGACTTTTTAGTGCCAACACTGAAAGTGGCCCAACAGTATGAGTGGAACGGACATGAACTATCCCAACAACTAGACCAAATCGAGAAATTACATGAGACTAGGTTGCAAGCTATGGTAGGAATTTATGCAGCAAAAAGGAGACAAAAAGCATATTATGATGCACATATAAAAGACAAGGGACTTAAAGAAGGTGACTTAGTCTTAGTGTACACCCTAAAACAACACGCCAAGAAGTTACAAACACGCGGATATGGACCTTTGATCATAAACTGAATCTCGACGGGTGGAGCAGTCAATTTAGCCACCTTAGATGGCGACATTCTTCCCAATTACATCAGCGGATGTAGAGTGAGACGATTCATGGAGCCTTTGACTGATCAAATGCTAGCACGATTAGTAGGTGCCCAAAATAGGAAGAGGGAAGAGGAATGGATTAGAGAGGAAGCTCGACAAGAAGCACTGGAGCGCATTAGGAAACGGAAAGAATGGATTAGACAACGAGATGAACGCTATCTCCAAGGAGAAGAGCCTATCCCTATGGCTAATTACCAAGTCAATAATCCTAATACAACTGGTGTGTGTAAAACGCAACCTTACCTAAACCTAGGGATTGGCAAGACAAAGTATAAGTTGATAGACGCATTGATAGACTCAGGAGCAGAACTTAGTTGCATACAAGATAGAATTGCAAAACATATGCAATTACATTTGAATCCCACAAAAGCCTGATTGATCGGAATTGGAGGTCAAACCCTAGAATGCATTGGAACAAAAAATGTATCCCTCCACCTAGGCAATTCTTCTATGGAACAGAGAGTCTTAGTGTGCAAAGATGAGGATCTGATCGAAGACTTAATTCTAGGACAGGACTGGATCATTGAAAATGAGGTGTGTATCCATTTAGCTCAAGGCTACATTTCAGCCAAGATAGGGACAAGGAAATTTTTAGTTTATTAGGAGAAAAACCTTTACTCCCACCCAACATAATCGCGAGTTCAGAGACCTGCCAGGAAAAGACGTTGGAGAATGATCCCAGTCTTAATATCTCAGAAACACACCTAGAATAAACAGGAAGTCCCGACCATGCGAAATCCACCGAAAAGTTGCACTCACCACATTCAGTTGAAGAACAGCCAGTCACTAAGGAAACCAACGGTAAGGGACCTCTTCAACAAGCCAAAAAACCGCAATATTGGAAAACCACAAGCAGACACTCATATGAAGGACGACACAAATACAAATGGGTATGCAAGGATCAGATGCAGAACGGGGCAAAATCAGAACCCAATCTTGAAAAGGAAGCAAAGATCACAAAGACAACTACGCCGGAATCCACATCAAAAGGACTTTTGCAGATATGGATACCCAAACCATTGATGGAAGCTCAAAGATCGCAACAACAGATATGGATTCCCAAAAAGGTAACACAAGTAGCTAAACAGGCTATAAGGACTCAGGAAGAAGCAGTACATCAGATAAAGCGCATGACAAAACCACATAAGAGTCATCCAAGAAACTGGAGAAGCAAGACCAAGATCACGCGAATAATGGAGAAAGCAAAGAGAACACATGAAGCAGGCAGGATCAAAGACACAAAACGACCTCTCTTAGTGGTCACGAAATGGATCTGGAAACCCAAGCAACCGCAAGGATTGGACGACCGAAGAAACAAAGATTTCCATTGCACTCATGAAGTCTCTAATGCACCTCAAGTATGCATAATAGGGCCACATTACATGGCCAAGCATTTGGCACATGATGTACATAATAAAACTAGTGGTGCACATTCTCCAAGAGAGATTAGATCTTAGCTTCACTTTGATAGGAATGGACTTACTATGTACATAAATAAATGCTTCGGCTATACTAACGATTGTCTTCTTTCAGGAAAAGTTATAAAAAGAGGTGGTAAGAGATCTCACTCAATGATGGGGAAACGGAGTGAAAAACGACAATAATCGCTACAATGCATTGAACAATTGCATACTTTCCTTTGAAGCTAACGCACTTTTCGTTACAAGTGCAGATGGCTTCTGAAGACTCTGAAGCAACAGTACAAGAGGAGATGCAGGAATTCCCTCCCCAAAGTCTCACGAAAGCAAAGGGACATTGGTTTAGAGATGAGCAACCAGTTGGAGAATATTTATTCTTGGCAAACATAAGAATTATGGATACAGAGCATCATTTTTCAATTATGTCCCAGGATTTCAGAGTCTTACATGAGTTACCATCCACAATTGCCATAATGAAGAAAGCAGGAATTCACAAGTATTTTGAATTACCCATATATAAACCTGATTTCCAAAGATACACGCAACTCATGAACACCCTACAGCCAGCACTACATGATCCACTGGTGCCAGAAGCCAGAGTTATGGATAAAGGAGGAGAGTGGGTTATCATTCAATTCACACATGAATTGATTAAGGAAGCATTCGGATGGGAAAAGGACGGTGTCACAATGATAAAAGAAGAGAGTCGTGGAGCAAAGACACGCACTTTTGTTGACATTAACAGAGTGGATATCGAAGAGGAAGTCAGACTGATTCACCAACACTTCTGCTTCCCCAATATGAATCGATACACGGCTCCCCAAAAACTCATTGTCCAATTATTGTCTCATGCCATCAAACAAAGCGGAAATCAAGTTAGTCTGACTCCCTATGTGCAAGAACGACTATTCGAGGCAAAGAAGCAATGGAATAATAAGAAGTTCCTCAATGGTACCACGGCCCTAACAATTTTGATCTACCATGCTCTGGGCATGAGAGAACATTTACATGAAATGCCATCTTCAACTGTTCTTGCACAATACGCCAAAGTCGCCACTGTCCCTAAAAAGAAAAAAGGAAGTAAGAGTATGGAAGTGGCGGAAACTAGCTCTCAACCCAAAATGAGAGGCACAAAAAGACTCCGGGAAGTCAAGCTAGTGGAAGAGGAAGCCCCAATGACGAAAAGAATCCATGTGCTTCCCAAAACAACTATGAAAGGTCAGACAAAAATCACGGAGGAAGATTTAGCTAAAGCCCTGGAAGAAACCCATCAATATACAGAAGGGCAAATTAATTTACCAGTACAAGGTCACCACTATCAACAGTCAAAGCAATCAATGGAAACAAAGAGCAAACTCACCAAAGTCCATAGATATAGGGAGATTGGCTTGGATAACTCTAGTTCTGTATCGGAGGACCAAGAAGAACAAAACACTTCATTACTAAATGTCGATATTCAAAGTGAATCGAAAGATGATGGACAATGGGAGGAACTGAATGAAGTCGACTACAACAAGGAAGTAGAAGACCCTAAGGCGGAAGATCAACCCACCGGTGTTGATCAGAGCATCATAAGTGAGAAGGAAGAACAGGAAGGAAAGCATACTATAACAGTTAATGAAACTTCAAACATCCAAGTCAAGGGGACTCAGGAAAACACAATAGAAGAAGAGGAAACTTTCACGCCTATCAGAGTAGTGGCAGAAACCTCCCCAATGGATATCACCTTCCAAGGAACTGCCACCAAAGCTAGCAATCTGGAGGAACAAAACAATGTACAAAACATACAATTACACATTCGACAACCACACAACGAAACTATCCATGTGGAAAAAGGCAAAGATGTACAAACGGGAGAAACCTTGAGCATACCAAAGACGTGGTTGAATGTGGATATTGCTCAACTCAAGCCCGTGGTGCAGGACATGATTAGAACTGCTCTAGATACACAACAATTGATGCTAGAAGCTGATGAAGATTATGATCAGGCCATGCAAGACAAAAAAGAACTTCAAAAATTGGGTAAGAGTCTTTCCACAGAGTTGAAGACAGTAAAAGAACAAGTTTGGGAAAAAGAAAACGAACTTCAAGAAGTAAAAAAGAAATACCACGTGCTCGAGACGGAGAATGGAAGATTGAAAGAGCAGTTTCAGGAAGTCACAAGAAAATTAGAAGCCAATGAAGCTGAGAAGGCACGACTAACATCAAGATACAAAGTATTAGAATCTCAGCTCAAAGTGTACATGGAGGAAGCGAAAAGCTTAAGACAATGCAACAAGGAACTTATGACTGCACTTCTAAGCGATCAACCGGTTGAGGTGCAAGCCAAACCAGAGCAGAATATCAAAGAATTGGAGGACAAAGTTGTTAGGTATGAAGATACACTAACAAAGGAAAGAGCTACCATTGCTGAATGGGAAAGAAGATACATGGAAGACACTGCAGCTCTACGAGCCAAATGGAAAAAAGCAGAAAATAGATACCTCTTACATTGTAACGAAGATGCCGATCAGCTAGCAATTGTAGTTGAGGAAATTGAAAAAAATAAATCAACAATTTTGCAGGCCCAAGAGGAGATTAAGCAGAAAAAGGAAATGATTAAACAACTCGAGGATCAATTAGCACTAAAAGATACCGAGGGGACACCAGTAGTTCCGAAGTCCGCCGAGGCTACTATGGAGAATGAGGTACGTCCTCTCTCTCCCCCCTCATATCATTCACCGGTAAGGGAGGAACAGGAGGTTCATATTGAACATACGATTCACGAAATTGCAGAACTAAGCCGACCGGAACGGGCACTACTGGTGTCCCAACTCACTGTTGAGTTTGAAGATCAGATCATAAAGATCATGAGGGACGCGCACATAGATAACAAGCAATTAGAACAAATTTTGAAGCCATTCAATGTACCATACGGCCTACTTAAAGAACAAACGCGAACTTATATAAGGTCTATGACAAATAAAGATCCGGATCACAACCTCCAATTCAGGCATGATACTTTCAGCTATACACAGGAAGAATTTGAGAAGGCGGATCCCATCTGGAGGAGGAAAATTTTGGAAAAGAATCCCACACTGCGGGTACAGTGGGAAGCATCACCGTATGAGCTTCAAGTAAATCCATCTTTTTGTCTTGTGCCCCGCAGACGCTCCTGGACGCATTTTTGGGAAGGCGAGCGCCAGGGTAGCATTAATAATCAGTGGCTCAATTATCCCCTGTTACCTAGTCCGCCGCATAATTACTTACCGACCGAGGAATATATGGTCAAAACCATGGAATTCTGGATTGCCAGATATGCTACAGTTCCCGAATTAGCGGTTAAGATGACTAATAAAATCTTCAATATGCTACTCACAATGCTTAAAGTTTTTCAACACGCGAAATATACTTTTTTGAATTTCATTGGCATTACGCAAGGTTCAGAAGCCTTAATTTTTGATTTATCTACTATTCCCAGCTGCCTAAGTATCATGGCATATTATTCTCGCCTAACGTTTTTGCCATCGACATATATGCAAACCTTCGAAGAAGCATTCTTCACCGGCTTTTTCGAAATTGATTCCGAAATTTTTGTCAAAATGACTTCCAATTCGAATGTGCGACTTGTTGCTTATGAAACGAGCTTCTTTGCTGATCATCGACAGGCACCAGAGGACGGAGTAAAGTCCCAACAATGGAAAGAATTTATGCTCTGTCACGCTAATCTGCTAAATCACCGAGAGCAACAAGCCATACAAACATACACACGCCGCCACAAAAAGCCTGTCGAGGACGATAGAGTTCAGGAGGAGGGACGTGTAGAGGGACAATCAAGCAAAAAGAAAAGAAGAAGAAAATCAAAGTCTAGAATGGTTCAATAGAAATAAACAGAACAAGAACAAGTCCCTGTAAGAAGCCCCGCAGGGGCGCATCACCCATCTCTGCATAGAGCCCCGCAAGGGCACACACAACAAGAAAAGCACGCAGTCGAAGGGAGGAATCAGGGCCAACAAGTATTCCATATGAGGGTGCTTCAACCTCTTGAGTTACAAAGGATTCAGATCAAGGCTTACGAGCTACATCCTCATATGTGCACTAATGGCATGCGTGGCAAACCGAATTAACAGGCTTTGAGTAATACAGCAAGGTCCGATAAGTGCAAACAAGACAAACCAAAGCGCCTCTAAAACGTAATGCAAGATCAAGAATCAGGCAGAACTGATCAAAGGATGCGCGTGCTGATCGAGACAAACAAGAAGTAAAGCCTGTCAAGGGACGACAGAGACAAAGAGGGGGAGAGTGTTGCAAAGTAAAAAGGTATAAGACGAGAGCCCCAAAATTTTCAAAATGATGGGCATATTTTTTTTTCTTCTTCGAGTTCTTCAAGAATTCCCTCAAGCCATGTAAATGCACTAGAGGAGTCCTCTAGTTGCATAATCCCAAGTTGTTGTAAAATATCCCTTGTAAAATAGTAGGAGATTAGTCTTTTAGTGAATAAAGTGCCGGTCTCTTGTGTGGAAGGACCAAACTTAGGGCACATGTATATAAGTCACTTTGTGACTCTTTGTAGAGACTTTTTGCCATTGTGAAGAAGGAGCACTCCTGAATTTTCGAATTTGCCTCTTCCTTGCAGATTTTGATCTTCATTTTGATCTTGTATGTGTGTGTGTTGTTTGAATGTGTGTGTAAGACTGTTGTCTACCCCTCCCCATTGATTTTGAGCTGTTGTAGTGTGTGTGCGAACTAGTAGGAGTTGTGGCGTGAGTGTGGGTGTTTCCCGCCATTTACTATTTTGGCCATAACTTGAAGTAGAGTTCTCAGAATCGAGTGAAGCTACTTCCAATAGATGCGTCTCGTCGAGAGCTTCGAAACGAGTACCCTATTGACTATATCCGGAGTCCGGAGCTGGGAGAAATCCTTGATTTTTTGAAAACTGCTATAAGAGGTATCGCGGCAAACACTTTCAGGATTTCAGTGAGTTTGGGAAGTGGATTAGTCTTTTCTCATGCATGCTAGCTTAACCACTTCATTTTCCATCATGTGTGCACATGTCTTCATACACTTGGTTAGGTCGTTTGATTGGATTGACATTTGAACGTGTGTTGATTTTCCACTATATGCACTTGTGTGGCAATCGAGGTACAGTCTCATTGGCACAAGTCCTTGAGTCATTTTGACTTAGGTACACAGTGGGCACTCTCTTGCTCTTCATAAATAGAAGGGATTTCTTGTGGGAATTGATCATGTGCATCATCCACAAGTGCAATGGGAGGAGGGACTTCACTTTCCTTTGCCCACTTCTCCTCTTGAATCTCTCTCAGGAACTCTAGTGAATACCTATTCATAGAAGAAGAGGTGTCTGGTTCAGTGGAGTTAGGCACATAAGCTTCCTGGGGAGGAATGCTTATTTTATCACTTGCACTCTCCTTGAATTGAGAGGAGACTCCTTTTCCAGCCTTTGCAAGTAATCTTTCCAATCTATCTAATAGACCATCAAAATGCAGTGGTGTTCTTGTGGAGCTAGAGCCATTGAACAAGGGATTGTCTTCAAACATGGCTTGCGCCAATTCAACCATCTTAGCACAAAGCTTTGTTCACTCTATCTCTAGGTTCGCTCTAGGATAACATTTGTCATGATCTGTCATGTTTGGCCCTTCATAGATTCTGGCCTGATATGCTTTAAGCATCATGTCTAGATCCTCAGGAGTGGGATCTGCTAGGACTGATCCTACTCTGGGTGGTGGGTGGGTTACGTGTGGTGGATAAGAATGTTGGGGAATGGAAGGTGATGGGTTGGAGGGAGATGGAGAGGGGGGTGGTGGGGTAGTGTGAGAGTGGTTTTGAGATGCGAGTTCACGTATCTTTGCTTTGGTTTCTCTCAAGCTTTCTTCAAGTTCGCTCATTTTCTGTGACCATTGTCTTTTCATTCTCTCCCGGCTATCTCTCCAAGCTCTTGTCCTTTTCTTGGTTATGCTCTCCATCTCACTAATCTCAGAACTCTTTTCCTGCCCTACTCCTTGAGTTTGTTGCAAGGCTTGAGCTCTAGTGACCACATGCACTGGGGCAATGGAAGTTACACTTCCTGTAGAGTCTACTACTAGTCCAATGACGTTCATAGGAGTGAGTTTTGGCAGGTTATTGGGGTTCTTCGAGCAATCTCGTACGAGATGCTCTTTTCGGCAATCTTGACAGAAGCCCTAAATTGTCACTGGTTTGGGTTGTGTAGGGGCAGGCAGTGGACAATCACGTATGAGGTGATCTCCCTGACATCTAAAGCATGGTCCTCTAGTGTTGCACAGCTAAAGGAAGCACAAAGAGCTAAAGGAAGCACAAAGCAGAGAAAAAGACGGGCCCCAAAATTTTTCCGATTTGGACATCATATTTTTGTATCATAATCATTCTTGTAATATATTTCCCGTTGTAAATGCACTAGAGGAGTCCTCTGGATGCATCCCCACAGAAGATTGGAGATTTACCCATGTAAAATAGTAGGAAATTAGTCTTTTAGTGAATAAAGTGCCGGTCTCTTGTGTGAAAGGACCATTTTTTAGGGCACTAGTATATAAGTCAAATGTGACTCTTTGTAAAGAACTTTTTGCCATTGTGAGAATAGAGTGCACAGAAATTCGAATTTGTGTCTTCTTCACTCTGTATCTTCTTCTTTGTGAGCTTGTATGCATGTGTATTGCTTGGAAAGAGTGCTTGTGAGTGTTGTCTATCCATGAAAGTGTTTATTTACTATAGGTAAGGTGTGTGCAAAGTGTAGGAAGTGCTGAAGTGTAGGAAAGTATTTCCCGCGACTCAGTATTTTGCTCATAACTTGAAGTAGGAGCGTCAGAATTGAGTGAAACCACTGCCATTGGATGCGTCTTCTCAAGAGCTCCGAAACGCATATGCTATTCGCTATATTTGGAGCTCGGAGCTGGGAGAAAAATCCAAAATACTGACGGCTGCTGCACCAAGTATCGTTTCGCCATGACCGACAGTTGAAGCTTATTTGGATAAGTCTTTGCCTTGTTTACACTCTTTGAGTAGTCCATTTGCATTGATCATCACATGATTGCATGTCCTCATACACTCGGCTAGGTTTGTATACTCTTTGGATTGATAATTAAAAGCGTGTATCCCCACTATATGCACTTGAGAGGGGATTGAGGTATAGTCTCTTTCTCCGCAAGTCCCTAAGTTGGTACTTAGGTCAACACACTTTTTGGCGCCGTTGCCCGGGAGTGAAGAATCAAACCGAGGCATTCGTGTGATGGTAAGTAGCTTTTTTTGCATTGAAGTAAGTGGAGGAGTGGAAATTTTCTCTTCTTTGGTAAGTCATTTTCAGCCGCACTTGCTACTTCTCATTCTTGGAGTGTGTGTAGTGAGTTGTTAGTTTAGGGAAGTGAGTGGAATGAATAGAGTAGGAGCAGGGAGAGAGTAGGTCAAGTCCGGAGAGTAGGAGTTAGTCTTTGTTCAGTAGAAATTTTCCTTTTTGAAGTAAGGAAAGCCCAAGTATAAAAGCCAAAATTAGTCATTTTGCAATTCACTTGTTTGAAAGCAAGTATCGTGAGCAGAGTGGCGAGTATCGTGAGAGCTGTGGCAGAGATCGCGGACGAGGAACAGAGCAATCTGGGGTTGCACAGAGCAAGGGGGAGTGAGAAAGAAGTGGGATCAACTATCAAGGTGAGCAAACCCCATCTTACTTTTGATTTCTCAGTAAATCTAGACTGCACAGAAAGACGATCTGCGTCAGGTATCATTTGAGATTTTCAGAGGGTAAAAAGGAGTGAGTTGAGTGGTACAGAGAGTGAGGAGAGAGGAGAGGAACTAGTAAAACAAGTGCATTAAACCAAAACTTAAAAAACATCTCTCAAAAATTGTCTAAGGGTCAAGTATCGTTTTGCTCCCGCGGTCGAGTATCGCGATACTTCACAAGTATCGTGTATCTCCTGTGGTCGAGTATCGCGATATTTCCCTAGTATCGTGTATCGTTGTTCAGCGATCGCGATACTTGACAGTATCGTGTATCGTTATTTTCAGCGATCGCGATACCTCTCAGAGATCATATATCGTCTGGTCTTCAGAGATCGCGATACTTGAGCCAGATCGAGTATCGTTTGGTCTTTTTCCGATCGCGATACTTGATCAATATCGTGTATCGTTTCAATCCGGGTATCGTGTATCGCTTGGCAAAGATCACGATACCGGTCAAAGGTCGTGTATCGTCAGTGGCAAGTATCGCTTCGGTCAGGTATTGTGTATCGTCACTTTCGTGTATCGTGTATCGTCTGGTCTTCAGAGATCGCGATACTTGATAAGTATCGTGTATCGTGTATATCTGGCAAAGATCGCGATACATCAGTCATCAAGTATCGTCAATTTTTAGTGTTGTGTATCGTTGCTTTCATTGATCGCGATACTTACAAGGTATCGCGTATCGCCGTCTTTAGAGCTCGCAATACTTCAAGAAATTTGTGTATTGTAGGATCCCGAGTATCGTGTATCGTCTGAGTTGAAACATCGTATATTGTTTATGTGGTGTATCAAGTATCGTCTGTTCTCGGAGATTGAGTATCGCCAGTTTCAAGTATCGTCTGTAGTCAGAGATCGTGGAATTTGGAGGTTAAGTATCGTGACTTGAAAAGTTATTTTCAGTCAATTTTTAGCCAAAATTCTTCCTAGAATTCTAACCCTGAGTGAAGAGTGCCAAAGGGTAAAGGTTAGCAAAGACTGATCAGAGTTTAGAAGTGGATGAACTTGAGATCCGGAAGAACTCTAGGAAGCCGAAGAAGTGTAATCTCTTCTGTAGGTAGTGTAGCAGAGCAAAGTAACCGTTCACATTATTCAGAGACCTCCAGTGAGTCAGAGGAAGAAATTCCCATGGCTTCAGAGGATATGCAGAACATAGTACCCATGATTGGCATGATGTCGATCATTGAGGGAGAGTATAGGACCTCCTTGGAGTATGTGAACACCAACCAAAATGAGATCCCTATTTATTTGGATGGTCTAAACAGATCAGTGGCCAGGTTAAAGAAAGCGTCAGAGGCTTACATAGTGCCTAGACCAGCAGTCAAGTACGTAGAAGGATTTTACATGGACAAAAGAGATATCCAATATGTTGTCACAGAACACCCAGAAAACATTAATGAAATTGGTGAAGAAAATAATGCTTCAAATTTAAATGGAGATGGGAATGAAGAGCAAGTAACTACACCGAGAGGGAGATCTACGGTTGCTAGGATATGGAGAGGAGACCTGATTCCCCAAGAGGACTCCCTAATGGATGTGTATTTGATCAATGGGATAGAGCATCTTCTTAGAGCACATTCTTCGATATGGGAAGCTGCCCCTAATCCAGTTACCATCTATGAGTTACAAGATCCTGATTTCCCCACCATCATCACATATCTGGATAAGAATCAGAGAAGATATTGGCCCTTAACAGAAGCGGAAAGAGCTGAGTTGAAATATCAGAATATCCCAGTGTTTCCCCCTAGGGACCAAGCCACTACTTCAAGAAACCCACTCGGAACATCCCATAATGATTCATATCAACAGTCGGGCCAAACACAACAAACACAACAAACTCAAATTCCATTCAGACCACCTGTGCAGTTCGCAATGCTTGCAAATAACCCTAATTACCGACCTCAACCAACTATTGACCCAAGACATGGAATTCATGCTCCAGTCAAACCGCCGGTAGTAAGAGGGCCAGGCATACCAATAGGAAGACCATTTTTCCCAGTAATGCCTAGACCACCCGAAGCAGGAAGAAGATTAAGGCCAATCCAGGTTGCCAAATGCATGAGAAACCACTATGATGGCTCTAGTAATACTTTTCAAAACATGGAGCAAGTATACCAAGAAATGATTGAGGAATTCACTAAGTCAGGAATTAAAAACAATTCTTCATCATTGATCCATAGCTTCAAGCAAGCCCCTACCGAATCAGTGAGATTGGCTGCCAGAAGGTTCAAGCAGTATGTAGACAGATGCCTAGTAGAAGAGAGACCTACCCAAAATAAAATGGTGTCATTATTTTTGGAAGGGTTGTTGAACGGATCTTTGAGATCATTGGTATATGTAAAGAGAGTTCAGACTTTGCAAGAATGCATAAAGGAATGTATAGACCTAGAAGACAACCTAGCAGAGGACCTGAAAATACCTCAAGGTAGCTTGAAAAGTGAAGATTCGGCCAGTAGCACATCAATCCCTAAAAACAAGGTAGAGGAAATAGCCGATTTGGTAGCAAAGAAGTTGAACGTTCAAGGACAGAGGAACTACCCCAATAACCCTATGAGAGTACCCATGCTCAGAAGATGTATGCAGTGCGGAGGTGATCATCCTTCTCACTTGTGTACTAGGGGAGTAGTCCCACCACCTGTTTATGCTTATAATAGACCCACTGTTCCAGGACCTCTATAATATTGCAGTATAGAACAAAAATATACAAATCACAGTACAGAAAATTGCCCTTACAATAGGCAAGCGAGACCAGCACAGCCATACATGAGACATTATGGATACCCTCAGAAAGATCAAGGAGGTGAAGCCTTTAGATATCCCACTTATCAGCCGCAAGCACCAGTGCCACGACCATACGCGTATCAAGGATACACCCAACCACAACCTGTACTAGGACAACAACCGCCCCATCCTCAGAACGTTGTCCCAGTCAAGATTGCTCAACCTGAAGAAAACCTACAGAGAGCAATAGTCCCAGCCACACCTTTGGTTGGTAATGAACCATATGACTCATCTTACGACCATGGTCAAGGAGCATATCCCAATTATGAAAGCTCAATGATGGAATATGGACAACTGTATGAACCATATGCCTATGGCATGGAAGCATCAGATAGTTCATACGGATATGGGCAGGACTATGTGTCATTAATGTACACAACTCCTAGAGCACCCATACCACCCCGACCCATAAACAGACCGCCTGTACCCAGAGGAACATGTTATAGATGTGGAGGTGATCACTACATCAGAGAATGCACACTGCCAAACCCACCACCACCACAACGAGTCTGGGAAGGCTACTGTAGTGATTGTGGTAAGGAACACCTTTTCAGGGACTGCCCCAAGAATCCCCACAAGGTTACATCTAACGTGCAAATCAATGTAATAGAAGTAATTGAATCATCAGGGAGTGATAAAGAGTACACAGTACCATTGAAAGCAATAACAAGAGCCAAAGCCAGAGAGACCCCTGATAAAACGGAGGAGAACAACCAAAGTGACAGGGAGGTGAACACACCTATCCCTCAAAGAGTTGAAGACTCAGAAGAGCCGGAGAAAAGTATTGCAAGTAAAAGAACCCAAAGATGGAAGAACCATAGAGATAGGATAAAAGAAAAGAAATTACTGCAGAAAAAAGAAAAGGAGAAGAACGAACAGAATTCAAAAGAGGAACAGAAAAAGGAAGAAGACATTAAAAGTGAAAAGTATAAGAAAGAAGAGGCTGAATCAGTCTTAGCAGATCCCATGCCTGAAGAATTAGCTATGTGGATTCAGGCATACAAGGCACGAATAAGAGCCGGACCGACCATCGAACAACATGAAAGAGAATACGCTAGAGGTGACCTAGAGAAAGAGAGGTTGGAAATCTGCAAAAAATTGATAGAAGTTGCTCAACAGACCTTAGAAAAACCTGTATTGCCATTGCCCAAGACCCGAATTCCTGAAAGAGAATTCCAAGTGTGCATCAACACCAATGACCATGAAAAACCTAAAGTAAGAAAGACACTTAATGGCAATTATTGTGAGGAAAAAAGGGAAGGATCCATAGTTCCCGAAGTAGAGGGAGAATGGACTGAGGATCTATGGGCACGAGTTCAAGAGGACAAATGGAAGAAAGTGGAAGGAATTGAACCACCCTTTGAAGAATTAGAAGCAGGAGATGAAATAGAGGGTTCAATACCTGAACTACATTCAGAGGAAATTTTACCGATGGATGCAAGTAACCAAGGAGAGGAAGATGTAAATGAACTGCCCAATTACATAGGGGAGTACAAACACAATTCAGAATTGTATCGTATTCCCTCAATGAGGAAACGAGAAACGAACCCATCAGTCCAAACATCTGAGATCATACAACGCCTTAGAGAGGTAAAAATCCCTTGTACCCTAACATTCGAAGAACTGTTGAAGGTAAAACCACATTTGAAGGAGAAATTATTCAATCAATGGGAAGTCAAGGAGGAAAAGAAAGAGATAGCAGACGAAGTAAACACAGTGAGAATTCCAGTGGATAAGGTAGGAGACTTTAGTGAGGGAGATGAAGGAAATACCTGCCTTCCAATTACTTATAGGGGTTACACTACCAAAGCCATCTTAGATTCGGGAGCTGGTGTTGGTATTGCTACCAAAGAAATTTGGGAGAAATGGGGAAAACCAGCGTTAAGACCAACACGCATGAAAATACAAATGGCAGACGGACATACAGAAAGACCCTTAGGATTGTTGGAACGAGTAGTTTTCACTACATGTGGAGTGGAATTCGAACACACTTTAGCAATATGTCACTTCGAAAGGCTAAGCAATTATGAAATGATCCTGGGAAGGCCTTTCATGAGACAATTAAAGGTCGTACAAGATTGGGGAAAAGATGCGGTATACCTACAACACGCAGGAACCACCACTAGAATAAACCTACATACGTACACTTATCAAGATGTTCCACCTCTACAATGGAATCAAATTCATAAGGAGGAAGACGATCAATCAATTCATAGTGTAGGTTCTAGTGATCAATCTTAGATGAACGAGGACACTCATCTATGGATATGCCAAGCTGCAAAGAAGGAAGAGGAGAGAAGAAAAGGATGGAAGCAGAAACAAGGAATAGCGAGGTCTGTACAAGATCCAGCTTACATGCCACAAGTATTTCCGGATGAAGAATTTGAACCACACGTTTAGATGGAAATCTTAGCGACCCTCGATGTCTGTGTAAACGAAGAAGTAGTGACCATGAACGAATGTATCGATGAGGAGGGGTATGATGTTAGCCTATATGTGGTAGTCCTTCAGGAGGCTGAAGAAGGAGAAGTGATCGAGAAAGACTGGAAGGAGGACTACGAGAGCATTGAAATGGAGCCCGAACCAATGGATCTAGGGAATAGTACCACCAACATAAATATCACAGTCAAAGAAAAACACCAGGAACTCACACAGAAGGGGGAATTAGAATTTGAAAGAGAATCAGAAGATGAAGAAAATAAACCCCAAGACCAATTTGAGGTACCAGCTCACTTTAAAAAATATGAAGTGGAGGAGAGAAAAATTGCTATTCAAATGCCGAAAAGAGAAGCACAGCCTGGAATAGCATATGATAATAAGGAACAAACCAAGAAGATAGTAGTAACTGTAGAAGAAGGAGAAGAACGATGTACCTTCATAGGACAGGATGTCTCATTAGAGGAAGAACAAGAGTTAATTCGTCTCATAAGAGAATATCGGGATGTCTTTGCGTGGACCTATAAGGACTTGAAAGGAGTCGACCCTTCTATATGTGCGCATAGAATCCCCATGACATCCGAAGCCAAACCTTCTAAACAAAGACCATATACTTACAATGATGTGTATTCAGCCAAAATAAAGGAAGAGATAGACAAATTGTTAGATGCTGGGTTCATATACGAGATTGAGCACACGGAATGGGTGTCACCTTTGGTGGTAGTACCGAAAAAGAATGGAAAGTTAAGAGTGTGCATCAATTTGAAGAAAGTAAATGCCGTGACAATAAGGGATAGTTATCCTTTACCAATCACAGATCATCTCTTGGAAAGAGTGGCAGGAAAGGAAGTCTATAGCTTTCTGGATGGCTTTTCAGGGTATAATCAGGTAGCTATTGCTCCTGAGGACCAACATAAAACAGCGTTCACAACTGAATGGGGAGTATACGCCTTTAGAGTCATGCCTTTTGGTCTAACTAATGCCCCAGCCACCTTCCAAAGATTGATGTGTCATGTATTCAAAGAATTTCTAAGAAAAAGTATGGAGGTCTACGTGGATGATCTTTGTACTTATTCAGCTATACGATCAGAACATATCCTAGAGCTAGAAAAGATCTTTGCTAAATGTCGACAATATCGAGTATGCCTCAACCCAGAAAAATGTGTCTTCATGGTTAGACAAGGGAAAATATTAGGACATATTGTCTCCAAAAATGGAATCTCAACTGATGAAGACAAAATTAAAGTAATTCTGGATTTACCAAGACCAAAGACGGCTAAGGAAGTTCAAGCATTTATGGGACATTGTGGATACTATCGAAGATTTATACATATGTACGCCATAATTGCTAGACCACTTTATGCATTATTGACACAATTTAATTGGACCGAAGAATGTGAAAAAGCCTTCAACGAGTTAAAGAATCGATTGAGTTCAGCACCAATCCTTCGAGTACCTAACTGGAATAAGCCAATTCACATTCATGTGGATGCTTCCAAGTTTGCCATTGGTTGCATCTTAGCTCAACCTGTAGATACGGGAAAACTAGACCACCCTATAGCCTATGCTAGTAGACAATTAAATCAAGCAGAACGCAATTATACTACCACGGAGAGAGAAGGCCTAGGGATGGTGTACGCAGTCAAAAAGTTCAGACATTACCTGTTGGCAAACAAATTCAAATTCTTCATTGATCATCAAGCCTTACTGTACCTAGTCAACAAGCCTTGTAATACAGGACACTAGTACGATGGTTTTTATTGCTAATGGAATTTGATTTTGAGGTAGTAGTCAAGAAAGGAAATACCCACATAAGAGTAGATCACTTATCAAGAATGACCCATGGAGAACCGCCCATAGGAGTACCAGATGATCTGCCAGATACGTACCTTTTTAACCTGGAAGTATGTCCTCAATGGGCAGAAAAGTTGATCCCTATACTTACACATGGACCTAAAGATGGGATCACACCAAACCAAACCCAAGACCTCTGGAAGGCTAAAAACCTTCATATCATTGCGGGAAGTTTGTATCACCAGGATTCAAGTGGATTATTAATGAGATGCGTGGAAGAAGAGGAACAAGAAATGTGGCTTTAGAAAGCACATGTAAACCAATGGAAAACTCATCTGAATGCAAATGGAACGTGGCAAACACTCAAGAGATTTGGCATATATTGGCCAACCATGCAAAGAGATGCACATAACTATGTATCAACCTGTCAAACCTGTCATGAACAAATCCCAGATGAGAACTCTACCTTATGCTATTCTACAATAGCACCAAGATGGAGCATGCCTCTGGTAAAGTTCTTGAAAACTCAAGAATACCCAGAAGGAGCCACTATAGCAAGGAAACGTGCACTAGTAGAACAAAGTAAGGATTATGCCGTTATAGGAAAACAACTTTTTAAACGAGGGAAAGATAACCAATTAAGAGTGTGCATTCACGAAGATGAATACCTTTCTGTTTTAGAGATGGCTCATACAGGAGCTGCAGGAGGGCACTTCTCTGCGGATAAAACAGCAAAAATGATCCTCTTTGCTGGAATGTGGTGGCCAACTCTACATCAAGATGCTGTAACATATGTGCAACGGTGTGATACTTGTCAACGAACGAAATATCCAATTAGAAGAGATGAGATGCCTCTTAGACCCATGATGAGTGCCAGAGCTTTCACGAAATGGGGAATAGACTTCATAGGACCTATTAGCCCACCAGCGAAAGGATCCCATGCCGAATATATAATTGTAGCCACAGACTACCTGACCAAATGGGTTGAAGCCAAAGCAACCAAGAGAAATGATGCAAGAACCACGGCCAAGTTTCTCTTTGAGAACATTTTCACTAGATTTGGACTACCAATAGAAATTGTGAGTGATAGAGGTACGCACTTTGTGAATGAAGTTATAGAAGCTTTATTGAATGAATTCTTGGTAATTCATAAGAAATCAGCTCCTTATCACCCACAAGCCAATGGAAAAGCCGAAAGTTCGAATAAAATCTTGTGTACAGTTCTCACCAAAATTGTTAACGATGGTAGATCAGATTGGGATAAGCAATTACATCACGCTTTATGGGCATTTCGAGTAGCCTATAAAACCGCCATAGGCACTACTCCTTTTAACTTAGTATATGGACAAAATGCTATTTTGCCAATTGATTTCTTAATTCCCACTCTGAGAGTAGCAACTACTTACGAGTGGACAGGACATGAACTATCAGCTCAATTGGATCAAATAGAAAAGCTTCACGAAACTAGGTTACAAGCGGTAGCAGGCATATGTGCTGCTAAACGACGACAGAAAGCCTACTTTGATGCTCACATTAAGGACAAAAATTTGAAGGAAGGAGATTTAGTTGTGGTATACGCTAAGAAGTTGCAGAAGAGAGGATATGGTCCATTAATCATTAATCGTATATCTACAAGTGGATCCATCAACTTAGCAACCTTAGATGGAGATGTATTACCAAACTACATCAGTGGATGTAGAGTAAAAAAATATCTAGAACCATTGACCGAAGAAACAATGTCTCGATTAATCAAAGGCAAGGATAGACGCATAAAAGAGGAAAGGATACGAGAAGAAGCGAGACAGGAAGCCCTAGAACGAATTAAGAAACGGAAGGAGTGGATGAGAGAGAGATGAGAGATATCGACAAGGAGAAGAACTCATCCCAATGGCTAATTTTAGAGCCACTAAAAGTGTAGATTCACAGAGAACGCAACCATATTTAAATTTGGGAGCAGGTAAAACGGAGTACCATTTGGTGGATGCTCTCATTGACACAGGAGCTGCTGTAAGCTGTATCAAGCTTTCTTTGACCCAAAAACTCAAGGAAGAAGTACGCCCATCGATGGCACAGTTGATAGGAATAGGAGGAACGATCACTCAATGCATAGGTGAGATCACCTTACCTCTGCATCTTGGCAACAACACTATGGAACAAAAGCTATTAGTGTGTCATGATCAGGATTTACTTGAAGAGGTAGTGTTAGGTCAAGACTGGATTTACGAATATGAGGTGACCATTCAATTAACTTTAGGCTACATCTCAGCCAGGATAGGATACTGGGAAGTATTTAGTCTGCTAGACGAACGACCAATCAAATCTGTGAGCATAGAGCAAAAAGTTCATTCCAATGAACAAAGTCATGAATGTATGTTCACTAGCACTATAGAAACACCTTCATCAAGTACTATATGTGCGGACACATTGAATCCTGCCTGCACATCATCTTCTAGTCTAGCAATTCATGAGAGTGTTAATCAAGCTGAAACTGACCTCAGTAAAGCACTATGCCTAAGAGACACTCGTCCTTTGAGTAATTCAAGATCTGTACCTATTAAAATATACCCTATTCCATACTCTAACCAAGCGTGGATAAAGAAAGATCAAGTGGAGGAGTATCTTCGACGACAAAAGCACAACCGACATCAGAACAAACAATCAAATGAGAAACCAACTCAGTCGGAACAACGAAGTCATCGACGAACTGCTACAATATGGATTCCAAAGAGAGTAGTAGCCGCTCAACAGGATCGTTCGCAAATCTGGATTCCTAAGTCATGCGCTCCAAAGAAACTAAGCCGAAATGATGATCCTCAGCACAAAAAGAACCAATATGGTACACAGGCAAAACAGCCACCAAAAGGGAGCTACTGGAGAACGAAGGAGTCTGTAATGGCAACCCGAGCCATTCCGAGATTTACAAATCAGATAGAGCAGACATACAACAAGAAAAGAGCCACATTCTTAGGAATTGGGCAACATAAAACAAGGCTCAGCAAAATGAAGCAGATTTGGATACCGAAAGACAAAACAAACGGCATACATCAACCAACTACTTCCAATTGCACACATATGGAGCCTTCGAGACCCAAAGTATGCATGATAGGGCCACATTACAAGGCCAAGCATTCGGCATGTCTTTCTTCTATTTCAGGATAGTCAAGCACATTTTCCTCTTGGGAAATAGGAGAGCACTTGTACATACATTAAGAAAATTACTCAAAAAATAATAACCGCTTCGGCTATAAACTAACTTTTCTATTTTCCTTTTCAGATGAAAATATAAAAATGCCTAAAAATGTGAAAAATCCAGGTATTACCTTTCTCACACACACGGGAAAGGGGCGACACCATTCACTTGGAGCAATATCGAGCTTATGAGAGGAGTCCTCTAGATGCATCCCCACAGAAGATTGGAGATTTACCCATGTAAAATAGTAGGAAACTAGTCTTTTAGTGAATAAAGTGCTGGTCTCTTGTGTGAAAGGACCATTTTTTAGGGCACTAGTACATAAGTCAAATGTGACTCTTTGTAAAGAACTTTTTGCCATTGTGAGAATAGAGTGCACAGAAATTCGAATTTGTGTCTTCTTCACTCTGTATCTTCTTCTTTGTGAGCTTGTATGCATGTGTATTGCTTGGAAAGAGTGCTTGTGAGTGTTGTCTATCCATGAAAGTGTTTATTTGCTGTAGGTAAGGTGTGTGCAAAGTGTAGGAAGTGCTGAAGTGTAGGAAAGTATTTCCCGTGACTCAGTATTTTGCTCATAACTTGAAGTAGGAGCGTCAGAATTGAGTGAAACTACTGCCATTGGATGCGTCTTCTCGAGAACTTCGAAACGCATATGCTATTTTCTATATTTGGAGCTCGGAGCTGGGAGAAAAGTCCAAAGTACTGACGACTGCTGCACCAAGTATCGTTTCGCCACGACCGACAGTTGAAGCTTATTTGGATAAGTCTTTGCCTTGTTTACACTCTTTGAGTAGTCCATTTGCATTGATCATCACATGATTGCATGTCCTCATACACTCGGATAGGTTTGTATACTCTTTGGATTGATAATTAAAAGCGTGTATCCCCACTATATGCACTTGAGAGGGGATTGAGGTATAGTCTCTTTCTCCGCAAGTCCCTAAGTTGGTACTTAGGTCAACATCTAGGAAATGGGGGTCTTACCTGCCTAGGCTGAGGTCTAGAGTTGGGGTTTGCATACATGACATTCGTATAATATATCTCCCAACTGGGTTCACTGGGTTCTTCACAATAGTATGACTCATTATGCTTGGGTGACTGCATGTAGTAAGCCTGTGGGCTATCAATATGTGTGGAGTCAAAACTATGGTCACTTGGATCACTTTCTGATAGCAACGGTGTGAGTGGGACTATGGCTCTATTCAGATTTTCTTCAGCAGATGCATATTTCACTGGGATCACATTGGTTGGAGCAGGGGGTTGCTGCGCTAGGACTGGTTGAGGTATCTGTTGCCCTTGATAAGGTGGCTGATAAGGTTGCTATGGTCTGTTGTATTGCTGTAGTGGGTACTGATTCTGGTATCGACCCTGTTGTGGATATGGCTGAGGGTAATTTTGCCTGATAGTTTGTTTGTTATAAGGGCAGTCTTGTGCGGTGTGGTTGGTGTACCTTCGCTCTATGGTGCAGTACTAGCTATTAGGATTCACTTGGGGTTGGGCCATAATGGGACATACACTTGCCATATGGTCTCCTCCACAAGTATAGCACCGCTTAGCTGGGGCAAATCTTGGAATTTGTTTGCTAGAGACACCTAGTTTTTGAGCTACCTTCTCTGCAAGTTGCTCAATGGATGTGGATTGACCAGACGTAAGGCTACTAGAGCTATCCGAATCCTTGTAGATTTTTGATAGCTCCAACTCCTCACCTAGATTATCCTCAATGTCTATGCACATGCACACACATTCTTCTATAGTTATGGGGTCCTTCAGATACATATATGACCTGAGCTTGGTGCTCAACAATCCATCTAAGAACAAAGCCACTTGCTTGGCTGGTGTGGGTAACTCAGGCATTGGGCACCTCTCTATGTATTGCCTAAACCGTCTTCCTGCTAGTTTGACCGTGTCTTGAGGTGTTTGCTTAAAGCTATGAATCAGGGAGGAGGTATTATGCCGTATGCCACTCTTAGAGAACTCTATGACGAAAGCCTCTAAAAGTTGGTCTATGCTCCTAAACTGCCTCTCATTCAGGGGTTGAAATCATGTAAGGGCAGTGTTCCTAAGGGTTAGACCAAAAACATTGTATTGTGTGAATAGGTCCTCCACTTGTTCAGCTCTCAAGACTTGTCTAAATTCTGCTACATGATCGTATGGGTCTCCAATGCCATCGAAATAGTTCTTCATGGACTTCACTAACTGAGTTGGCCTTAGGGTCCTAGTGTGTTCTCTTGGCCTTGGCAAAGGGAAATCATTAGCATTTCTTTGGTTCCTTGGGGCTCTAGGTCTCTCGGTTTCTTCTCTATCCGTTTCTGTTCTCATCCTTTCTCTTCCCAGGGGGTTGGCAAAGCTTACCTCTGGTTTGTCTCTACTTCTATCTCTTTGAGCTCCATGAGCTTGGGAGGTCCCAACTCCTTGGTGGTTATAGGACACATTGGACCGAGGTTGGGGAAAAACAAATTCACCCTTCCATGTGTAGGCATGTCTACCATGCTCAGTGACCACGAAGATCCTCTCTGATGTATTGTCTAGGTAGGTTATTTTGCCTGGGCTATCAAGGTCTTTAAACTCATAGATTGTGAGAGCACCTACTTCATGAGACTGGACATGCTTATATCTCCAAAAAGCCTCATCGGTTTCTCAATTAAAAGCAAATCTATGCTTTTATTATCCTGAGGAATCCACTATGGAGTCATGATTCTGGTCAAGACTGATTTACCACGGGGATTCCTCGGCTCTCTCTCTAAGTTCCCTTGCTCTATATCACCCATGTCGGTCTCTGCCATCACATTCCCAAACTCGTCTATTCTATCTAGAAGGGTGGTGACTACATAAATAGTCCCTTCTTTATCTAGGTATGCTCCATTCTCGAACTTGACTACCGGGTGTTCTAGTCCATGGGGTTGATCGGGGTTTCTAATCTGGACCACAAATCTTCTCAGGCCGTCTTTGTAGATGCGAGCACCTAGACGATTAGTCGTGATGTATTCCAATTGAGTCTTGTAGGGTCCTTCTAGCTTTTCTAGATACGCCATCCCTGAGCTACCTACTGGTCTCTCCATGTTATAGGACATCTCAGAATCACTTTTTTCTGATCAGGGAGTGTATGGGTAATCACTCAACTGTTGGGCCCACGACTTAGCAGTGTGATTGACACTAGCTTCAGAAGATCTGAGGCTTTGTTGGTCTCGGCCTAAGTGTCTGCCTGACCTAAGGTTCATATGCCTGGTTTCTCTACCTCCTTGGTCCCAAGTACACTCTCGTTGCAGGTTAATTTACACCAATCACTTCGTTCTTTTTAGTTGAATATTATGTTAAGCCCTTGTTCAAAATTACGTCGTCAGGAGTACTTAAGTGAATTTCGCACTTGATAAGTGATGGATTCAAGTTTACTTTTGTCCCTTAGGGTTTTCGCACTTAAGTCCTACTTAATGCTTGCACTTAGTTGATTAGTTCTCTTGGACTTGATTCGTGCCTCACGTTGCCCTAATTAATTACCACACCTAAGTCGTACTTAGCCTAAGCTAGGAATTGACGAAGGAGGGTTGAGAGAACTTCCAACCTCAATCCTCTGGTTGCTCAGACTGCTGCACCAGCCCAGGAAGCCTTCTCCCAAGCTTGGTACTCACCCTTGCTAGCTTGCTTTGAATTGCCTTGATTTCGCACAATGTTCCTACAAAGGTTCACAAGTTAATATGGCCTTAAGTTACAATGAATTGATGAACACACATCAACAAACATGAGCCCCCTTTGGAGTAGCTCACTGTACCCCCAAATTCTTATGACCCCTTAATCCTATAGAATGGCCAACTTAAAAATACATGTTCTAAAACTCCGGATTCTTACAAAAACCAGTCAAGATCCACGTAGGATTATCAACGAGCTTTCCAACGAGACTAAAATCTCGTCAATCAGAGTTCGTATGGTGAAGTTATGACCAAACAGGCACTTAGGGTTCAAAACAGGCTCTCAGGGTTCCATAATTTTTTATGATTTTCTCAGTGTGTTGCCCACTCGTAAGGCTCTAAGGTAGTCCCAATGTGTTAGAAAAAAAGCCCAAAAAGTATCCCAAGTCACTCAAAAAATCATTTGCGAGGCCGGTGTATCGCGATAGCTCGGGTTGTGTGTCGCGATAGGTCGGTGTGTCGCGATAGACGGGTGTGTCGCAATAGATGGGTGTGTCGCGATACCTCGGTGTGTCATGATAGGTGGGTGTGTCGCGATACCTCAGTGTGTCACGATAGGTCGGTGTGTCGCGATAGACGGGTGTGTCGCGATAGGTGGGTGTGTCGCGATAGGTCGGTGTGTCGCGATAGGTGGGTGTGTCGTGATACCTCGGTGTGTCGCGATAGGTGGGTGTGTCGCGATACTTCAGTGTGTTGCGATACCTCGGTGTGTCACGATAGGTGGGTGTGTCACGATAGGTGGGTGTGTCGCGATAGGTGGGTGTGTCGCGATAGGTGGGTGTGTTGCGATAGGTGGGTGTGTCGCGATACCTCGGTGTGTCGCAATACCTCGAGATATGGTGAATTTTTCTAATCTGGCTAGTGATCTTAGGAGCTCTCAGCTTGCGCTGTGTCGTGGTGCACTCAAAATCGTGATTGGGTCAACTTTTTGGTGTGTCAAGATAGATCGAGCTCGATGCCTCGGGGTTTGCGCAGAGAAGTTCCGAACCTGCTGAGCTTGCTGGAGATGCTGAGGATGCGGAAACCTGCAAGAAACATGCGAAAACACACAAAACAGCAATGCACACTCGCTCTCTCTCAAACTCGCACCAAGCAAATGAGGAGAATGACAAGGAAGAGGGAATATGAAGTGGAGAAGGAGATGGAGAAGGAGGTGGAGATGGAGATGGAGAAGAAAACAAGAAAATTACCTACTACTTACCATTCCAACGTGTCCTCTCTACGTCTTACCATCACATGCTCGTCCTCAAAGCTCGAATCCCCGGCAACGGCGCCAAAATTTGGTGTAGCTCAGTGATGAGTAGCACCTCCTTTAATGTCAATCCGAGAAGACATGAGGATGGTATGAAGACCTCGAGCAAGTGAAGGCACAAGTGTGTGAGTGAGAAGCACACAAACATGCACACACATACACACACACGCGCACACACGGTAAGAACAAAGAGGGTAAGACAATGGAATCACTTCTATTGCAACCAAGTTCTCATACAAGATCAAAACTACAAGAAGCTAACCCCAAAAATGAGCTCTCTAGCTCTATTTATAGTTTTTGACTAGCTTTGGCCCTGTCGAGACCTAGTGTCCAGCCTAGTTAAAAATTAGGTTCCAGGGCTTATTTGAGGGCTCAAACGAGGTCTAAAAAATATGAAAATTGGTAGGCAATTACTTCTAAGGCTCCTGAAGCTTGAGGACTCCTCGGCTTGTAAAAAATGAAGCTACAAAAAGGTGAAATGGTATTTACAAGGGTTTCTAGTGATGAGAATCACTTTTAAAATGATGTAAGGATTGGAAAAAATTGATGGGTTGCCTCAGTGCAAGATCTGCATGTATGCGCATACTTGCTTCTTCTCGTATGATGCCAACAGAGGGATCAAAAGAGAAATCACCACCAGGTATACTCTTGAGCAAAATGAAGTGGTAGAGAGAAGGAATAGAACAATTGTGGAGGCTGCAAGGTCAATGCTCAATGAGAACAAGCTACCCAACTAGTTGTGGGTAGAGGCAGTATCAAAAATGACATACTTGATCAATAGACTTCCACCAAAGGCTTTGGATGGCATGACACCATATGAAACATCAAATGGAAGAAGACCTAGCCTTGGTCATTGTAGGATCTTTAGGTGCTTAGCATATGCACACATACCTTCATAGATTAGAGGTAAGTTGGATCCAAAGGCAAAAAATTACATCTTCATTGGATATGACCTTAATCAGAAAGGTTATAGGCTTTATTCTAAGTAGAGATGTTGCGTTTGATGAAAACAAGTCATATTTCAAGATGCTTGCAGGAAAAGCAAACTTCCCTATGACCTAGAGGAAGAATTTCCAACATTATAAATGAAGAATGAGCATACACTTGAAGCATCAAGAGACTTTGATGATGACCAGAAGAATCCAAGGAGAGAAATCAATTCTTGGAACTCTAAAGGCAAAGCCAAAGTGTATGAGGATGAGAGATGGGGAATAATCCTCTCAACAAACCATTAGAAGGTCAACTAGAGAGAAAAGGAAGTGAGAAAGGTATGGATATGATACTTTATTAGTCTTATCTTCTTCCAGAGGTTGAGTATGGAGGACTAGAAAATACTACATAGGAAGCAATGTGGATTAAGACTTTATACTTTGATTTAGGGCTCATACATCTTTGGAGATAATATTAGTTCTTTACATCTTGCTACAGATCCATTCTATCATGCCAAGACTAAACACATAAAAGTGCATTATCATTATGTAATGGAAAAGAATACAATCAAGGAGATTCAACTTTCATATGTGTCAACTCATAAAGAATGTGCAAATATGATGACAAAGGCATTGGATGAAAGAAAGTTAAATATGTTCAAATAAATGATTGGATTGCAAGAGATTTTGAGGGATTGAAGAATCAAGATTCTTAGGTTTGAGGGGGAGTTGTTGGTGCAAATAGCAAGCCTAAGGTATTTTCTAGACTTCAAGGACTACTCTAATAAATCATCCTACTTCAATATGTTCACATGAGCACATGCTTGTAAAAACTCTATGAGTAAAACCTTGCACTTACCTTGGTTATTTGTAAAAAATAAAAGAATAAGAGGAATCTCGTGATGTTAGAGAAACTACTCCACGTCTTGTGGTAGATGGAGTCAGATATATATCATCCCCAAGATATAGGAACACTTTTAGGCGAAGAATCCATCTCATTCACATTTGAAATTCATGAATAAACAGATAACTCCCTAGTCATGGGATAATCATGCCTTTCTTTGAGATATTTAGATAAATTATTGAGCATACACTTTGCTCGATTCATGGAGTATTTCTTTATATTTCCCATGTACCATATTTGTAATATTATACACATTCTTGATCACTACTTTGAGTAAGTTCTTCTCTACATGGTGCTGTAGTGCACTCATGTACACAGTGAATGCATTTGGCCTATTTCTTTGTGCATGAGTATCCATTTGCTATAATTTTACTTAGGTTAGTTAGATACAAGCTTTGAGCATCTATAAGTTTCATCATTATTGGTCTATTAGATCTTGAGATATGAAGCTCTGAAACTGATTGTGTCTACACATCTTCTTGCTCCTCAAAAGTTGGGGTGACCCCCCAAACTTGCAAGATTTATTTCTCATTGTATGGTGCAGCTAAAATCATCAAATAACTTGCTTTATTTATATGTACACTTCAATTACATGTGTGAAAAATCTCTCTGGTCAATTCATACCAAGTTGTGAGCTCTGAATATATTCCTGTGACCTTCTCATCCCAAAATAGAAGGTTTCTCTCACTCCTTACAAAGTAAAAGTTATATGTTTTGATCTAAACATTTGGAAATGATGTTCCAAAGTGATCCTATATCTTTGGGATGGTATAAATTTCATAAAGGACATCCAATGATTAAGAAATTATTTGAGCAAAGTTAATAGTTTTGAAGAAGAATGTGATTCATATGATTCCATATTCTACTCAGTAGAGACTCCTTTGTTGGATTTCATTGGAGTTCCATTTGGGATAAAGAATTCATAGTTGGTGTAGTGAAGATATGACACATGGGTTGGAAGAAGGATCCAGTGGTATGTGATGGTGGAAACTACTTCCCTTTGAGAAATTTTCTTTTTATGAATAGGGAGAAAATGACCCATTATTCATGAATGGTCTTTTTCATTAAAATAGAAGGAGAAATATCCTCAGGACATGAGTTTTTTATAAGGAAGATTTGTTATTGCAAAAGATTATGATTACTAGATTTTATCTCTATAGATTTTCTTTACTTAGGATATATAATTCTATTAAGAGTGTAAGAATTTGCTGATCTATCCTAGGGAATGGATATAAGTTTTTCATTTACAATATCCTTCAAAGGAAAGAGAAAGTAGTAAAAATTCCACTTGCATAGAGAATTTAGATGATTACTTTAGAGGAATTAAGTCCAGATTCCTCCTAGAGGAATAATCTACAATGAAAGTTTATCTTTTAGATTGATAGGAGTGGGGATATCCTATTAAAAGTAGTAAGGAGATATGTTAGTCATATTCATTACATTGATTCTCACCTAAAAACTTTAGATAAGAAGTTATTTAAAGTGATGGTCTTCAACTTGATGAGAAAGCTCTAGTTGTTGGCACCCACGAGACTTGGAATTGAGTGAGGAATTTTCACCTTACAGTTATAGAAGGCAAGGATAAGAATGACTCATAGAAGTATCAATCTCTTGTTTGGCATTTATTCATGAGGATAATATTGAAGCATTATTTAGGAAGATTGATACTAGTGGATTATCTAAATATAAAAAAGGAATGCTTTTGCATTCATATAGAGAACTAAGGGGAATAGAAAGACTAGAGTTTTCACTACAATGTTGATAGAGAATCTTCTATGTTAGGATATTTTAGTTCCATTGAAATATACTCTACCTATCATTGAGTTTAAGAACCTTTTTCATTAGAAAAAACTGAAGTTTAGTTGAAGCATGCTCTGCCTTGCTTGAATTGATGGAAAGAACAATTGTACAAGTGAAGGTGGCATAGTACCCATGGGACCCCTCATATCCCACAAAGAAGGGGTTAAGAATTATTAGGCTATCGAACGGAGTACAAGGATGATGGCCTAAAGGTGACAAGGAAATTAGTTTGAAGAGCTTGCCTAAGGCCCAACATATGTGCACCATTGCTAGCAAGGGTTGAATCCATGCCCCTGCCTTAAGAGGTGAAAATTCCACCCAATTGAGCCAATGCACATGAATTGTGTTTACTAATCTTGTTCATAATGAAGAATGGACATTTACTACCACTTGGGATGCTCTTGAGACTTTCTTTCCTGCTAGCACAAAATCAAGGAAGAATCATCTTTGGAATGAGTTCAACCAGATAAAGAAGACTCCAAAACAAACCATCATAGAGTTTGTTACAAAGTTCAAGGAGGTTGCTAATCAATTAGCATCCATTCGAGAGATGATTGAAGAAGAATCCATCATGAGGCAAATATTAAATGGGATTAGAGGTGACAAGAAATGGCAATCTTTCACCACAACCTATGACCTCATCATGGATGTGCAAACTCCAAGATTCAACATCTTTCTTGGGAAACTGTTCAAACAAGCCAACAATAGCATATAGGAAGGTAACTCCTATCATGCTAATTCAACTAATGCTGTATATTTTGATAAGAAGAACAAGAAACTGAAAGGAAAGGAGAAGGAAGAGGATGGAGAAAAGACTCCCCAAGCCAACTTTGCAAGCAAGAGCAAGTGGAAAGGGAAGAAGAAAGGACCAAATCATGAAGAAACCAAACACCAGAATGTTCAACCTTATGCCATATGTGATAAGACCAACCATACCACTCAGAATTGTTGGTTCAATGGAAAGACCTAGAAAGGAAGTGGAAGAGGTGGATATGGCAATAACAGAGGTAGAGGTGGACACAACTTCAATAGAAGGGATTACAAAAATTACTATGAAGATAAAAAACATGAGGACTCATTGCTTCTAATGAATCTAAGCCACAAGAAAGGTGACGAAGATGATAATTTATTCTACATAGATTTAGTATGTTCAAATCATGTTGCATGCAACATAGCTGTCTTATCTGAATGGGAAAGTCCAAAGCACATACATGAAGTTAAAACAGGGGATGTCACGAAGCAAAATGTGGGGAAGATTGGTAAGTCAAAGCTTCCAATTGTAAGACAAACATTTTGAACAAGATACTCTATGCTCACACTATTACAAAAAACCTAATAAGTGTAGGCAAAATAGTTGAGAAAGGCTTGCAAGTTAGGTTAACCCAACATGAAGCTTTTGTGGAAGATCCATGTCAAGGCTTCAAGAAGATAGCCAGAGGTGAGAAGCATGGTAGGCTCTTTACTTTTGAATTAGGAGAAACCCAAAATGTAGCTTTTTAACTTTGGCTCTAAAACCCTAAGTGAGATTGAATGAGAGGCTAGCTGATGTGAATGAAAGAACCTTGAAGGATATATGCAGGCATCAAAGTGTTCTAGGATTTCCAAACATATCAAAGCAACACATGATCAATAGATGTGATGCATGTCAAATTGGGAAGGCACAAAGACAACCAATCAACCACAAAAGCTACATCCACAACAACTTATTGGACTTAGTACATAAAAATGTATGGGGGCCAAGCCAAGAACCTTCTTTGGTATGATCAAGGTATTATGTCTCATTTATTGATAACCATAGCAAATGGACTATTCTGTACTTTATCAAAAGTAAGAATGAAGTGTTTGATTGCTTCAAAAAGTATCTAGCACATGTGGAGAACCATATAGGTAGATCACTCAAGAAGCTCAAATCTGATGAAGGGGGAGAATACTTCTCCAAAGAATTTGATGAGTTCTTGTAGGATAAAGGTGTCAAGAAGGAAGTGACTACTAGGTACTCTCCTCAACTGAATGGAATCACAGAGAGAAGAACTAAGACATTGTTTGGATCAGCTAGAACAATGCTTGAAGAGATGAAGTTGCCACATTATCTATGGGTAGAGGCCATTTCAACTGTTTTGTACCTTTTCAATACACTACCATCCAAAGCACTTGAAGGTATGATTCCTTATGAAGCATGGCATAGAAGAAAACCTAGTCTTGGACATTGCAAGGTGTTTGAATGCTTACCTTATGTTCATGTACCATCACAAATAAGAGGTAAGCTAGATGAAAGGGCAAAAAAGTTAGTGTTTATTGGGTATGATTTAACTGACATGGGTTACAAGTTCTACAATCCGTCAACCAAGTAATTCTCGACAAGTAGGGATGTTGTGTTTGAAGAACACTGGTCTTTGTATGATGAAGACAAACAAAAGGTAACTCTACCATATGATCTTGATTATGATTTCCATCAATTAGGAAGCAAGCATGATACATAGGTCCAAGATCCAAGTAGTGATACAAATGATGAACAAGATGAAAGGAAAAAGGATTACAAGCCATCAAAGTCAAGAGGCAAAGCAAAAATGCAAGAATGTGGAGATTGCTCCAAGCAAGCACCTAGAAGGTCAATAAGGGAGAGGAGACAACCATAAAGGTATGGATATGATTCCACATTTGTTACAAAGCATTCAATTTATTTGGCAAAGGAATCAATTTTAGAGGAACCCTCAACCTATGAAGAGGCAAAGGGAAACCCATTGGAAGAAGCCTATGAAAGAAGAAATAGATGCTATGAAGGAGATGAACACTTGGGCTTTGGTTCCAATGTCACCCAATCAAAAGGTAATTGGTTGCAGATGGGATATAGATGGATCAGCTTGTAGGTACAAGAAAATATTAGTTGTCAAGGGATGGTCACAAACTCATGGCATAGACTATGAGGAAACATTCTCACTAGCTCTAACATTAGGGGAAAAGGTGAGCCCTACATGGGCCTTGTAAGGATTCCTAATTTTTAGGGATTAAAAAGCTAATCAAAGAGATTAAGGGTGCATCTAAAACCACTAGTGGTATTCTTGAATAAAATAATGTTTAATATACAAATAAGTTTATATTTTTAAAAGGAGTATTTTGTAGCCCTTGGATGCTTGAAATTAATGGCTTAGATTGAATTGGATGGGAGGCAAGAGAGAGAAGCTCTGAGATTCGTGGGAGTAATGATGAGCTCACGCATGCAAGTTGGATAGTCTTTGCAGGTTTTTGAGGTGTTGGATGGACTTGAACCGAACGGATCCCCACGTTTGGGGCTGATCTCATGTTTTAGTGTGCTCAGAGCCCTTAGATCTTGGCTAAATCCGATGGACGCCCGCGTTTAGGGCTGAACCAATTTTCAGGTGTGTCTTGAGCCGTCGAATGCATGCTTGATCCAAGGGGAGATATCAAAAGGCGCTTTTGCTATGATGGGCATCAATTCTAGCCTTTAGATCAAGCTAAGATCCAAGGGTCCAGATCTTGGGTGCATTTTGAAGGAGGATCCTCATCTTAGCCGTTGGATCCAAAGAAAATCCAAAGGCACAAATTCAAAGGCGCCTTTTTGAGGATGCAACTCATCTCATCCATTGGATTTCAAGACAATCCAAAGGCCCAAATGCAATGCCGCCTTGACTTTTGCCATTAAGCCTCAACCATTGGATGTTTGAGCCCATCCAAGGGTTCTAATTAGTTTTCAAGCATTTGAAAACCATTCAAATGGCTAAAACCACCAATGCTAAGTGGTTTTTACCTTTTTGACCACACAAAAACAAGGGAAGCCTATGCCTAGCCTATGTGTTTAAGGGAATAGACTGTGGCCACCACCCTCTTCTCATTGGTCCATCACTAATCACTCCTTCAGCTAAAAGGCCCATGCAGGGTTCACCTTTTTTCCTAATGAAAGATGACTTTAATCAGAACATTGATAAGTGTAGTTGCTACAAGAAATCGAAGACTCCTCCAACTTGATGTAAAAAATGCATTTCTAAATGGTTGGATATGTGAAGAGGTATACATGTCACAACCTCCAAGTTTGAAAACCCTAATCATACATCTTATGTTTTCAAACTTAAGAAAGCATTGTATGGATTGAAACAAGCTCCTAGAGATTGGAATTATAGGTTGCTTACATACCTTCAAGATCAAGGGTTCAAACCTAGCAACTAAGATCCTTCATTGTTCATCAAAAGAGGTCACAATGAGGTTATTTATTTGTGTGTATATGTAGACGATATTATTGTGACATGTGATCATTTGAATGGCATTCAAAGGATCAAAAGACATATGCAAGAGGAGCTCAAAATGAGTGATTTAGGTGAACTCACATATTTCCTAGGTATGCACGTGATTTATACTGATGAAGGGATGTATCTAACTCAAAAAAGATACATTCAAGACCTACTTCTCAAGTTCAAAATGGAGAAAACAAAGCTTGCACGTGCACCTTTGGAATTGAACCATAATCTAAGTGTGTATGAAGTTTTTTAGAGATTGATGATCCTAAAGAGCACCAAAGCTTAGTTGGTAGCTTGATATATGCTACTCACACAAGACTAGATATATCCTATCGTGTGGGAGTGCTTAGCCAGTTCATGCACTCACCTAAAAGATCACACATGGATGTTGCAAAGAGAGTACTCAAGTACCTCAAAGGAACACTTAATGAAGCATTTGCAAGTTCAAAATTGGTGTCATGAAGTTCAAAGAAACAACCAACAGTTTCTATGTAAAATGGGCATCCTCTATTCTGATTGAGGGAGGGGGAGGGGAAGAGGAAGGGGGTAGTATGTATTTTGAGTTCAATGCATTTCTCACTGAGCATGGAATAAAACACTAGTGTAGACTACCATATATACCCTAAAAAAATGAATTTGCTGAGAGAAGAAGTAGGTCTCTCATGGAAATAGCTATATGTATGGTCAAAATTCAAGCTTTACCACATATCTTTTGGCTTGATCCTATTATGTATGCAACATATGTACCTAAAATCCGTCCCATTAAAGATTTAAACTATATCTCTCCATAACCTTGACATTGTCCCAAACCATTTCTTGCCCATCTACGTGTTTTTGGTTGTTTAACATATGCACGTGCATGTAAACAATGCATAAAATTATATGATAAGGTTGTGGAATATATTTTTGTTGGGTAGCATTTTGAAAGTATGGGTTGTCATTTTTATCATCCACCATTAAAAGTAGTTAAGATGGAGGATTTGTGGAGGATGCAATTCAACCCCTACTTTCATGTACAAAGGAGATGTTAGTTTGCTCAAAATTAGTCAAGTGTATCTTTCAATGAAGCAATTTCTTAGCCTATGAAGGTTTCCAATGAACACACAAATCATTCTATTTCTAATGCTGATATACATGATGCACTTGATGAGATATCTATAATTGAAGAGGCTAACACTACTAAAGTGGTTCATGCAGTTTTTGAGAGATAGCAAGTTAGATGCATCTTTGCCATATGGTACAAGTTAAGGCTCTCGTATTGCTTCTTTTGCTTTAGTTTGTTATGCAATGGTTGTTTCCAATATTTTTTATGAGAATGAGCTAGGTTGCATTTATTCGTTCGAATAATGGAAAAATATCAAATATGTTCATTTTGTTTGGGGATTTTTGAATAAACATGAATAAGAAAATAAGACATGCACATATTTTCAATCGAAAAACTTTTTATTGAAAGATCTTTCGATCAAAAGCGCTTTTGATTGAAAAATATTCTGATAAAAAATCTATTTCTAAGAAAAAAAAGAAATTTCCATTCAATCAAAAAGCTTATTCCGCACATGCTTTCTGACAAGTTCTTAGAGCTCTACTACTAGTACCATACCACTGTTATGATTCCCATATGCGTCTCTTACATATGTATGATTTGTATCTATGTGATTGGTTTTATGTATTTTAATAATCAATATTACTTGTTCGAATCATGAAAGCGTTTCTTACTTGCATACTTTGATGAATTAAATTTAAAATAAACCACTATTGTGATTGTCTGACTCCCTACATCAATTCTTACTTTCACAATAGTATAGGACTAAGCAATATATCTATTGAGATTGCTTGAATCACTGCGTCCATTCCTACCCTCTCAATAGTATAGGGAGTGTATAGGGACTATTGTGAATGTCAGATTCTTTGAATATTACTCTCACAATAGTCACTTTTATTCTTGTGAGCATAATTATAGTGTAGGTAACAAGGTGTGTAGAAACTATTGTGATTGTCTGATTCTTTGACTCTTAATATCACAATAGCTATATACACTCATGTTGTGAGGAGATGGATAGGTAGGTTCCAGAGATGATCTGGTATTGCACAAAACCTTCTCTACATCCTCCAAGTTAACTCTAGGGATGCTTAGTAGACTTTGTTAGCTTCAGAGTAGCACATATTTGGAACCACAAAGTGCTTTGGAGCATCATTCCCAAAAGTTTGCATCAAAACAAATAACTTGCATGTATTAGACTGTGAAGAAACTTTCTATTTTGGGAATAAAAGTGCTCAATATTTTACATAGAGCTCACAACCTGATATGAATTGACCAGAGAGCTTTTGAGCACATATAAGCTAATTAAAGCAAGTTATTTCATCAATTTATCCACACCAAACACTGAGAAATGATTCTAACAAGTCACGGGGTCATCTTGATATTTTGGGATCTAGAAGTTTTGTAGATAGAGTCACCTTCTATGATTCATAAACCAAACTCCTTTGAATAAAATATGATGAAAATTGATATGCAAGTAGTACAAATTCTAATATAACTAAACCAAGTTAAAGTGCATCAAATGAGCAAGTACACATAGAGAAATGAAATAACTATAATGATGAAGGAGCAACATATAACAATAGATAGAAATTTACTTGAAGAAATGTATCAAAATGTATATGATAATGAACATATGATACAAGGGAAGTGAAGTGGAATACTCATACATGAAGTGAGGTCAATGTGTGATCATTGATGTATCTCAAAGTCTCTTAGAATGGCTCACCTGTCCCATGACTAAAAGCATGTCTATTTATACTCATAGTTCAAGTTTGAATTTGGATTTTCCCTCACTTAAAAGTGATCCTACACTTTAGGGATGGTTTAAATTGACTCTTCCTACCACATGATTCATGGTTTCAACTCCCTAAATCCATGAGATTCCTTATTCTCTTGGTTTTTACATTTATCGAAAGTGAATATAATCAACTTAACAAGCAAGTGTTCATATGTGGTTCTCTCTTGTGAAGAGCTAGATGAATGTGTAGTCTTAAGGTTTTAGCAATGCACTTAGGCTTGCTAATTGCACCAATAACTCCCCCTCAAGCCTAAGATGCTTGAGTCTTCAATCCTTCATGATTTCTTGTAGTCCAATTATTGATTTGGACATGTTTAATTTGCTTCCCTCCAATGCATTTGTCATCATATGTGCACATTGGTTATGTGTGGATACATATGAGAGTTGTATCTCCTTACTCATGATCTTTTCTCTAACATAATGGGAGTGAACCTCTATATGTTTGGTCGTGGCATGATTGTTGGAACATCAAGCTTACACTATGCTTGAGGTGGATTTGATCTACATCAAAGGCTATTGTGTTGAAAGAATATCTGTTGGAGAGTTCTTTTTCATATGCTCATTTATTGTATTTTTTTGAGAAATTTTTGATGGTTCATTTACCGTTGTAAAAGCCTTGAGCTTTACGCATGTAAAGGTAGAAAGATAGAGCCCAAATCCCACGAATTTGTGGTGGTTGAAGTTGCATTCAATCAAGCAATCAATCACCTAAAAGTAGATCAAACTAGATCTTCACTTTTCCTAGATTGTAGGAAAGTGAATTGATTCCCTCCAACAACCATTCCCACCTTCATTTGAATTCAAATTCAACTTGTAAAAGTCGTGGAACACTCCTAGAGGCTATATAAGGACTTTAAATCACTTTTACATTACAGGGAAGCAATATACATACACTTGTGATCATCATTGTCTTGCTCCTTCAATTCTCTGCATCATCTTCTTCGCCAACAGTAATCTTGCAGAGGCTGCTGCTCTCTCTCCCCAGCTCCAAATTGAGTGAAAGATGACTCATTCGAAAGGTGTAAGTGTGTAATTTATGCCTATAAAGTTTCATAGAATTTGGTTCAGTAGGTTGGGCGAAATCGCAGTTTTTCTCTCTTGGGGTCAATCTCTGTGTATTCCTGAAAAATAGGAAGTACCACTGGTGAATGTCGCATTCATTCCTATAGCATATTTTGCTTATTCCTTATACTTTTGTGAATTCCATACACTCAACCCTATTTTTAGCACTCCCATAAAAGGATGTTTTCTAATTGTAATCATGCTGGTCGCTATGGGCATTTGAAGTTCATTGTCTCTTCCATAGATAGTAACTTTTTGAGCTAGTCGACCCACGAACCTATCTGTTTTGTATCGACTCATTCTCCTTGATGCTCCAAAGTACATAGTGTGCTTATTTGCACTTATAGCATGCCTTTAAGGTCTATTTGAGTCTCCATAAGCTCAAGGGCTGGTCTTGTGCCGATTGGCTTGACGAAACTTTGTCGCTTCGAAATGCACTTTTCTACCTTCTACAAGCTTCTTCAAGTTCTTTCAGTGGTATCAGAGCTAGATCAAGATGGGTGACGGCTTTCCCTCAATGATCGTGAAGCTTGATCGACACAACTACGCGGCTTGGCAAATCAGAATGGAGGCCTATTGCAAGGTAGAAATCTTTATGGACTTGTAGCAGGTGATGAAGCTATGCCTATTCCAAGATCCAAAGGAGGACCTACACAAGAGGAGATAGATAAGCTCACACTTTGGTGCGCAAGGGATGCTCAAGCAAGGTCGTACATACTAAACTCTATCTCTGACTTTCTATTACCACATATTAGAGGATGCAAGACATCTCAAGAGACTTGGGATGCCCTCGAGACTTTCTTTTTTGCTAGTACCAAAGCAAGAAAGAATCATCTTTGGAACGAGTTCAACCAAATGAAGAAGACACCTAAACAAACCATCACAGAGTTTGTTACCAAGGTCAAAGAGGTTGCAGATCAGTTAGCATCCATTGGAGAGCTGATTGAAGAAGAGTTCATCATGAGGCAAATTCTCAACGACATTCGAAGTGATAAGCAATGGCAATCCTTCACGATGGCTTATGATCTCATCATGGATGTGCAAACTCTAGACTTCAACATCTTTCTTGGACACCTCTTCAATCAAGAAGACAACAATAGCATAAAGGAAGGTAACTCCTATCATGGTAATTCAACTAGTGCTCTATATGTAGATAAGAAGGATAAGAAGCAGAAAGGCAAGAAGAAGGAAGAAGATGAAGAAGAGACTTCCCAAGCCAACTTTGCAAGCAAGAGCAAGTGGAAAGGGAAGAAGAAAGGACCAAAACAAGACAAATCCAAAGGTCAGAATTTTCAACCTTGTGCCATATGCGATAAGACCAACCACACCACTCAGAATTGCTGGTTCAATGGGAAGACCCAGAAAGGAAGTGGAAGAGGTGGATATGGCAGTAATAGAGGCAGAGGTGGACACAACTTCAACAATAACAATAGAGCCTATAATAGAAGGGAGTACAACAATTATTCAGAAGATCAACCACATGAAAACTCATTACTTCTTATGAATCTAAGCCACAAAGAAGGTAAAGAAGATGATCATTTGTTCTACATAGATTCAGGATGTTCGAATCATGTTGCAGGCAACATTGCTCTTCTATCTGATTTGGAAAGTCCAAAGCATAGACATGAAGTGCAAACAAGGGATGACACAAAGCACAATGTGGAGAATATTGGTAATGTCAAAGCTTCCAATGGCAGGACAAACATTCTAAGTAAGGTTCTCTATGTATCCACTATCACTAAAAACCTAATAAGTGTAGGCCAAATAGTTGAAAAAGGCTTGCAAGTTAGGTTCACCCAACATGGAGCTTTTGTGGAAGATCCATGTCAAGGCTTCAAGAAGATAGCCCGAGGTGAGAAGCATGGTAGGCTCTTTACTTTTGAAGTAGGAGAAACCAAGAACATAGCTCTATTCAACTTTGGGTCTCAAACCCTAAGTGAGCTTGAAGTGTGGCATAAGAGACTTGCTCATGTGAATGAAAGAACCTTGAAGGATATATGTAGGGATCAAAGTGTTCTAGGACTGTCAAACATATCAAAGCAACACATGATCAACAGGTGTGATGCATGTCAGATTGGGAAGGCACAACGACAACCATTCAACCACAAAGGCTACATCCACAACAACTTATTGGACTTAGTACAATATACAGATATATGGGGACCAAGTCAAGAACCTTCATTGGCAGAATCAAGGTATTATGTCTCATTTATTGACGACCATAGTAGATGGACTGTTCTATACTTAATCAAGAGTAAGAATGAAGTGTTTGATTGCTTCAAGAAGTATCTTGCACATGTGGAGAATCATACAGGTAGATCACTAAAGAAGCTAAGATCTGATGGAGGGGGAGAATACTTCTCCAAAGAGTTTGATGAGTTCTTGCAGGACAAAGGTATCAAAAGGGAAGTGACTACCAGGTACTCTCCTCAACTAAATGGAATTGCAGAGAGGAGAAACAAGACATTGGTTGGATCAGCCCGAACAATGCTTGAAGAGAAGAAGTTGCCACATTATCTATGGGAAGAAGCTATTTCAACTGCAGTGTACCTCGTCAATAGACTACCATCCAAATCACTTCAAGGTATGACTCCTTATGAAGCATGGTATGGAAGAAAACCTAGTCTTGGACATTGCAAGGTTTTTGGTTGTTTAGCTTATGTTCATGTACCATCACAAATAAGAGGTAAGCTAGATGAAAGGGCAACAAAGGTAGTGTTTATTTGATATGATTCAACTCAGATGGGTTACAGGTTCTTCAATCCTTCAACCAAGCAATTCACTACAAGTAGAGATGTTGTGTTTGAAGAACACATGTCTTGGTATGATGAAGACAAACAAAAGGTAACACTACCATATGAACTTGATTCTGACTCTCATCAATTAGGAAGCAAGCATGATACACAGGTCTAGGATCCACCGAAGTGATACAGACGATGACCAAGATGAAAGAGAAAAGGACTACAAGCTATGGACGTCAAGAGGCAAAGCAAAGATGCAAGAGGTTGGAGAATGCTCAAAACAAGCACCTAGAAGATCAGCAAGAGAGAAGAAACAACCAGAAAGGTATGGATATGATTCCACATTTGTTACGAAGCATTCAATATACTTGGCAAAAGACTCTATTTCAGAGGAACCCTCAACCTATGAAGAGGCAAAGGGAAACCCTAATTGGGAAAAGGCCATGAACGAAGAGATAGATGAATTGAAGGAGATGGACACTTGGGATTTAGTTCCAATGTCACCAAATCAAAAGGTAATTGGTTGCAAATGGGTATATAAAGTTAAAAGAAATTCAGATGGATTAGTTTGCAGGTACAAGGCAAGATTAGTTGCCAAAGGATGCTCACAAACTCATGGTATAGACTATGAGGAAACATTCTCACTACTTGCAAAGATGACTACAATCAGGACATTGATAAGTGTAGCGAAGGAATTGGAGACTCCTCGAACTTGATGTGAAAAATGCATTCTTAAATGGTTGGATAAGTGAAGAGGTATACATGTCACAACCACCAGGTTTTGAAAACCCTAATCATCCATCTTATGTTTGCAGACTTAAGAAAGCATTGTATGGATTGAAACAAGCTCCTAGAGCTTGGAATTATAGGTTGGTTACATATCTTCAAGATCAAGGGTTCAAAGCTAGCAGCTCAGATCCTTCTCTATTCATAAAAAAAGATCACAATGAGGTTATCTATCTATGTGTATATATAGATGATATTATTATGACAGGTGATGATCTAAATGGCATTCAAAGGATCAAGAGACACATGCAAGAGGAGTTCAAAATTAGTGATCTAGGTGAGCTCACATATTTCCTAGGTATGTAGGTGATATACACAGATGAAGGAATGTATTTGATTCAAAGAAGATACGTTCACGATCTTCTTCTCAAGTTCAAGATGGAAAACACTAAGCCTGCAGGTACACCTTTGGAGATGAATCATAAACTTAGTGTTTATGAAGGTGAGAAAATTGAAGACATTAAAGAGTATCAAAGCTTGGTAGGTAGCTTGATATATGCTACTCATACAAGGGCAGACATCTCATATAGTGTGGGAGTGCTTAGTCAGTTCATGCACTCACCAAGAAGACCACACATGGATGCGGCTAAGAGAGTACTTAAGTATCTCAAAGGTACAATCAACGAAGGTATATTCTATCCTTACTCTTGAGATTTGGATATCAAAATCTACTCAGATGTAGATTGGGCAGGAGCTAAGGATGATAGAAAAAGTACATCTGGTTACTTAGCATTTGCAGGTTCAAAGCTAGTGTCATGGAGTTCCAAGAAGCAACCAACAGTTGCTTTATCTTCAATTGAAGCAGAGTACAGAGGCTTGACCATAGCAACTCAAGAGGCAATATGGTTAAAAGCATTGTATATAGATTTGGGACTTGTGAGTTTCAAACCTCACATATTTGGAGATAATGTAAGTTCCATGCATCTAGCGGCAAATCCTATTTTCCATGCGAGAACCAAGCACATAGAAGTCCATTACCACTTCATTAGGGAGAAACTCATGGCAAAGGAGATTGACATTTCTTTTGTTTCGACTGAAAAGCAAGTAGCAGATATGATGACGAAGGCACTTGATGGAATAAAGCTTTGTAGATTCAAAGCTATGGTAGGTATTCAACCTATCAGAGAATGAAGACTCATGCATACTTTAGCTTGAGGGGGAGCTATTGGAACATCAAGCTTACACTATGCTTGAGGTGGATTTGATCTACATCAAAGGCTATTGCGTTGAAAGAATATCAGTTGGAGAGTTCTTTTTCATATGCTCATTTATCGTATTTTTTTGAGAAATTTTTGATGGTTCATTTACCGTTGTAAAAGCCTTGAGATTTACGCATGTTAAGGTAGAAAGATAGAGCCCAAATCCCACGAATTTGTGGTGGTTGAAGTTGCATTCAATCAAGCATCAATCACCTAAAAGTAGATCAAACTAGATCTTCACTTTTCCTAGATTGTAGGAAAGTGAATTGATTCCCTCCAACAACCATTCTCACCTTCATTTGAATTTAAATTCAACTTGTAAAAGTCTTTGAACACTCCTAGAGGCTATATATGGACTTGAAATCACTTCTACATTACATGGAAGCAATATACATACACTTGTGATCATCATTGTCTTGCTCCTTCAATTCTTTGCATCATCTTCTTCGCTAACAGTAATCTTGCAGAGGCTGCTGCTCTCTCCCCAGAGCTCCAAATTGAGTGAAAAATGAGTCATTGGAAAGGTATAGGTTTCTAGTTTATGCATATAAATTTTCATAGCATTTGGTTCAGTAGATGGGGATAAATCTTAGTTTTTCTGTCTCGGGGTCAATCTCTGTGTATTCCTGAAAAATAGGAAGTACCACCAGTGAATGTCGCATTCATTCCTATAGCATATTTTGCTTGTTCATTATACTTTTGTGCATTCCATACACTCAACCCTATGTTTATCACTCCCATAAAAGTATTTTTTCTAATTGTAATCACGCTGGTCGCTATGGGCATTTGAAGTTCATTGTCTCTTCCATAGATAATAACTTTTTGAGCTAGTCGATCCGCAAACCTATCTGTTTTGTATCGACTCATTCTCCTTGATGCTACAAAGTACATAGTGTGTTTATTTGCACTTATAGCATGCCTATAAGGTCTATTTGAGTCTCCATAAGCTCAAGGTCTGGTCTTGTGCCGGTTGGCTTGACCAAACTTCATCGCTTCGAAACGCACTTTTCTACCTTCTACAAGCTTCTCCAAGTTCTTTCAATGATAGATAGGGTTAGCAACAAGATGTAATGAACTAATGTTATCTCCAAATATATGTAGAGTTGAAGTATTCAACCATAAATCTGAATATAGGGTCCTTATCTAGAGAAAGATAAGACTAAACATGTGCAAAAATATCATAGAAGTGGTAGAAAAAGATTGGAAGAAGCAAGTCTCTTAAGAGAAAAATCTCAAAAAGTTATAAATTAAAAGCCTATTTCTAGTATAGTGGGGATCAAGACTTATCAAAACAAAATCAAGGGATTGGCATGTATATTTTTGAACAAGATAACCAACATAACCCTATCACAATTCTAAAGATGAATCATTTGTCTGGAAACAAAGAGGTGTAACTGAAACTAATTAAGATGGCGAAGAGATCACTTCAATAATCCTTGAGGTAGATGAAAAATGACCAAGATATTTTGGAATCAAGTACAAGAATCCTATTGGAAGATGTAACAAAAAAATCACCAAGGATGGCCTATCATAGAAATCCAAGGTTTAGTTACTAGCAACTTTGTAGAATATCTAGTGAAAGATAGTATTTAAATGGTAGAGCTTTTAGAAGAAGGGGATGAAACTTTGTGGGAGTTCCCCAATACATGGGAAACTGAGAGACAATATATCATTAAGCAAGTAGCTTCCATAAGATTTCTCCTAAAAAATAGCAAAAGAGGAAAGCCTATATTAGGGAAATTCAAGAAGAAAAATATGAATTGCACCCTAAAATTAGAAGAACTTATATGTGCAAAGCCACATTTATGATAGAAAATGGACAAACATTGTTCACACAAAAAAATGAAGAATAAAATCCCTACTGATGGTTTAAAATAAAATAAGTGCTATTAGAAAAGCTAAGAGAGTACAATGAAGGAGATGAGGGAAATCCATGTGTGCCTATCCTATTCAATGGTCACACAAACAAAGAAATTTTGAATACTAGACAAGAACATAGATATACACTAAATAACTGTGGATAAAATCTACATTGTGCCTTATCTGTGTAAAATTAAAAGTGGCAAACAAATATATTGATAGAACTATTAGATTATTAGAAGGGATAAAAGAAAGCGATTACTTATGGGATAGAAGTTGAACATGCTCTAGAAATTTGTGATTTTGATCAAGCCACTAACTATGTGATGATAGCTAGAGCATTTTTTGCATATGTGCAAGGTCATTCAAGATTAGGATAGTAATGCTTTATATCTTCAAACCATGGGAATAATTTCTAAAATCATATTCATACCTTTGAACATAGATATATATGATCTCTTTGATGGAATGTAATGCATAAAAGTGAAGAACGAGACATATAGACTCCACAGTTAATGATAAGTCAATACAAGGTCCAACTTACATTCTCCAAAGACTTCCAAATAAATATTTTGATGCTCATGGATGGGTGTGAGTCCTTGCAATTATGGATGTATAAACTAATGAATCTACGTGGATAAAACATTCTAATGAGGAAGGGTATGGTATGTTGCTATATTTAGGTAGTGATGTGTGTGAACACACTAGGACCATCAGGGCATTTTTTTCTCTCTTTAGGAGGTTCTCTTCCCTTGCCTTGTATATACACCTATAGCCCTAACAGGTTACATATCTTTGTACATTCTCTTGGTAATACATTCAATATTGTGTGTTGTGCTTCAAGCTTCTTCTTCTTCCTTGTGCTATTTGCATGCTTCCACAAACCTCAAACTCCTACAATTGGTATCAGAGTAGGTTTCTCTTTCATCTAAGGCATCTTTGACACCCCATTGGTCACAATCTTACAATCGCACGAAATTTGGTGAGCATAATCAGGGGGATTAGGCATTTGAGGAGTTAGCCTCCGTTCTGTTGCAGGAAGATCAGTCTAAGCAGAACATGTCCATTAAGCTTTCTTGCCTATCTAGAAGGGCAAAGATAAATGGAGATCTTCTATTAGTAAGCAAAAATCTACTAATTGTGCATAATCAAAGAAGGATGAGAGAGATGAGAAGAAAACAGAAAAGCAGAAATTGTCTTGCAAATATTGTAATGGAAATGCTCATGTCATAAAGAGTTGTCCAAAACTAGTTGCAAAATAGGCAACGAAGAAAGAGGCTAGAATGGTTTTTGTAGAGGCTCTACACCCAAAACAGAGTCAGCTAATCTTGTATGTAATGAAGAATGGGCATTTACTAATATTTGTAGTTATGCCCCGTCTTCACAGGAACAATGTATGTGTGGAGTAGACTCGGATGTTTCGTACTTTGATAGTGGGGCAACCAAACATATTACCTTGCAGCGCAATTTCTTCACTTTACTTGAGCCTGCCCTTACAGGAAATATTGTCACATGCACCAACAACTCCTCTTATCCTATTATGGGAGTTGGTAAGATCATTCTGACTACTATAGATGGTAGTTCTTTTACATTGTCAAAGGCTTTATTTGTGCCAGAGATTAAGAAAGATTTTTTATCAGTCTTAGTATGAGCCAGGATTGGCTTGGTTGTGAACCTTTTTGATGACATATGTAAATTTCACGACCTGTAAAATGGCAACATCATTATTGCTTCTGGTATTTTATGTCATGGGCTATATAGGCTTATGGATTATGCAAAATCTATGCATGATTCAACATGTGCAGTTCACGATTCTCAATCTATGTTAGATGCAAAGCTTTGGCATGCACGCTTAGATCATCTGAATTTTGCTAGTTTTCTACACCTATAGAAATGTGAAATGGTGTCCGCTTTGCCCAAAATTGAGGCACCTAGTAAACATGTATGTGAAGGTTGTATTTTGGGCAAAATGAAGCATCCCTCCTTCCCAAAAGATGGTTCAGTTCGAGCTACTAAAAAATTGCAGATTGTTGAGAGTGATGTTTGTGGTCCTATGCAGACACCTTCTTTTGGGAACTATCTTTACTTCATGACTTTCATTGAGGATTTTTCTAGGTATGCATGGACATATCCATTGAAAGCAAAGTTAGAAGTGTTTATGTGCTTCACATAGTTTCTAGTTTTGGCAAAAAATATCTCAATGTGCAAAATGGGCACCGTCCATTCTGATCGAGTGGGGGAATATATGTCTTGTGATTTTAATGCATTTTTGGATGAACATGGGATAAAACATCAGTGTACACTGTCGTATACACGTCAACATAATAGAGTTGTTGAAAGGAAGAACATGTCACTCATGGAGATGACGAGGTGTATGGTCAAGAGTCAGGCTTTACCACATGGTTTTTGGCTTGAGGCTATTATGTGTGCAACATATGTAGTTAGCAGATATCCCACTAAAGCATTGCAGTCTATCACTCCATATGAGGCTTGGCATGGTGGTAAGCCATCTGTTGCTCACCTGTATGTTTATGGTTGTCTAGCATATGCATTAGTGCATGAACAACAACACAAGAAATTGGATGGTAAAGTAGTGAAATGTATTTTTGTTGGGTACAGCTCTAAATGCAAAGGCTATTATCTATATCATCCACAAACTAAACACATTTTGGTTAGCCATGATGTTGTTTTTGTGGAAGATGCTATTTGTTAGGAAAGATGGATGGACACCTCAAGAAATGAGTTGGTACTGCTAATCCCTGCTTTGTACCTATTGGAGTTAGATGTCTGCGGAAGCACGTGAACAACACAAGGAAGAAGAATAAGCTTGGAGCACAACACACAATACTGAATGTATTACTAGAGAATGTACAAAGATAAGTAGCTGGTTAGAGCAATAGGCGTATATACAACCCGAGGGAGAAAACCTCCTAAAGAGGGAAGAAAGTGCCCCGACGGTCCTAGAGTGTTCACACACATCACGACATAAATATGTCAACAAATTCGCCCCGGGAGTGATGCAATGAACAAGGAACTCGCACTCATGTATAAGGAAGTTCCAAGCTATGTGGAAATCACTCCACAAAAGGAAGTAAGCCCAAAGCTTCAAACTTCTCCCTAGGTAGAGCCTTTGTGAAAAGGTCTACAATGTTCTCTTGCGTGGGCACATATGCCAAGCTGATCTCTCCAATAGAGAACCTCTCCTTGACATAATGATAATGCACCTCAATGTGCTTAGTGCGAGCATGGAACACAGGGTTCCTCACAATTGCCAATGTGCTCTAATTGTCAGTGAAGATGGTGGTGGTAGAAGAAAAACCAACACCCAAATCAGCCATAAGGTGTATGAGCCACACACACTCAACAATTGCTATGAAAGCTGCCCTATACTCAGCCTCACAACTCGAAGTGGCCACAATAGGCTGCTTCTTGCTCAACGAAGATATACATGAGCTACCAAGCATGAAGCAAAAGCCACTAGTGGACACACGTGTCATAGCAACCAACCCAATCAAAGTCAGAAAAAGCATGCAAATCTGGCGGTAGTGATGCCCCCCTTGGGATAAAACAACCCAAGTAGCCAACTACCACTCAAGTAGCGAAAGATGCGCTTAACCACCTACCAATGTTTGACTCCTAGGCAATGCATAAACCTGCTCATCTGTGAGACAACAAACTAAATAGCCGAGTAATGCATAAGTAAATCAGGCACCCAATAGCCTATTGATACAGAACAACAATCAATGCATCTCCAGCATCATGAAGACTCAATTGTAAACATGTCTCCATAGGAGTGGCAATAGGTGTACAGTCTTCAAGGCCAAAACACTGCAATAATGTGTCAATATATTTCATTTGACACAAAGCCATTCCACCATCAACGTGCATAAATTGAATGCCCAAATAATGATGCAAATGCCCCGAATCAGACATCTCAAATGAGGCATGCAAATTAGCCTTAAAATCAGCAATATGCCTCTCATGAGGACCAGTGAGTAGCATGTCATCAACATAAACCACAATGATCAGAAGTACATCATTAGCACACTTAACATATAAGGTGCTTTCAGTTGCACTGTTCTCAAAACCATGTGCAATCAGATAGGCATGTATCTTTTCATACCCAGCACATGGTGCTTGCTTTAAACCATATAATGCCTTCTTTAACCTGCACACCTGGTTTTCATGCCCTTTCTGCACAAAGCCACGGGGCTTAAAAACATACTCTTCTTCATGCAAGTCACCATTCATAAATGTTGTTTTAATGTCCAACTGATGTACATTCCAACCATGATGAGCTGCAACTGCACAAATGCTACGAACAATAGTCATTTGACAAGTAGGAGCAAAGGTTTCATCAAAATCAATGCCTCTTTCCTGTGCATAACCCTTTGCAACAAGCCTAGCCTTATACCTGTCAACTGTACCATCCGGTTTATGGTTCAGCTTGTATACCCACTTAGTGCCAATGGCCTTCTTGCCAAAAGGCAAGTCACATAAAGATGAAGTACCATTCTTCATTATTGCATCATATTCAGATTGCATAACAACCATCCAATTTTTTGAATTTTGTGCTTCATCAAACGAAATAGGCTCAGTCTCATCACAAAGACTAGATGCAGCCATAGCATAGCAATCTCATGCAAAAGAGGCACTATGAGAGGCTGATCGAGTACGATATGACAGAGCTGCATCTAATTTGCTATCACACAAGGTCTGCACCAGCCATTTTGGCATAGTTCTTGCCTGCTCAATATCAACTCTCTCATCAATAAGTGCATCATGTAAATCTACATCGAAAATGGAATGACCTGCATCATCACATGAAACTTGCAAAGGTTGAGAAGTTGCCTCATTAGGACCAGCACTAGACTTTCCACATGAAAAAAGAGGTAGCAAAGTACCATACATGTCTTTGGAGCTAATAGATGTCTCCTTAGCACATGAAAGCAATGGTTGAATAGCATCTTCCACAAAAACAACATCACGGCTAACCACAATGCGTTTAATCTGTGGATGATACAGACGATAGCCTTTACTTTCAGAACCGTACCCAACAAAAATAAATTTTATTGCTTTATCATCCAATTTTCTATGATGTTGTTCAAGCACTAATGCATATGCCAAACAACCAAAAACACGCAGATGAGCAATAGATGTCTTGCGGTTATGTCAAGCCTCATATGGAGTGATAGACTGTAGCACTTTAGTGGGACACCTGTTAAGTACATATGCTGCACACATGACAACCTTGTTGGTGCAAGTCACAAGCCTACACATTTGGCTTGAAGGATACCTTGAAGTCCATACACATATGGAGAAGCATAGGAACAAAGGCTAGTGGTTAATTACCACTTTACTCTTTTGTAAAAGTCATTTTTGACTTTGGAATCTTTGTAAACACCTACCAAAAGGAACTTGTGGAAAAAGTTAGCTTTGATTGTCTCCTAGGATATAGGATCTTGATCATAGGGAGCCAAAAGTTTGAATTTGAATTCAAAATTGTACTCAATCACTATAAAAGTGATCATCAAAAAGTCGTGCTAAGAAGACTCATATCCTGAGCTCATCTCTGTCATTTCTGAGTGTGTGTGAGGCCTATACTCTAGCCCACACCTATCTACACCATTAGGCAATGATCTTCATGCCAATGGTATTGTATGCAAGTGTTTATTAATACATATATCTACATTGTTAATTTATGAGTTCTCTGTCATAGTACTTGAAAGGCTGTCAACTTGTGAAGAGCATATCTCAGTCATTTCTCCACCAAATTCAACGATCTATAGCTTGTTGGAACCAGCTCAACGTTTTCTACATGCTGTCCAAATTTGAAGAGATTCTATTCAGCCATTTCAGAGAAAAGCTCGTCGAGGTGATCACTGGTCAAATTCTGCAACAGTCCTAAAAAATCGGGGGTAAAGGTTTACTTGCTAAATTGATTTCTCTAAGCATAGTTAATCTTTTTATACCATTCCACTTGGAGAAGTTAGCTTGCTAAGCTAATTAGATACACCTAAAAGGATTTTTTCCAATTCCTATTGTGTTGGTCATACTGAGCAAAAGATCCAGTAGGTGTCAAGACAAAAATAGAAGCTTTTCTTGAGATCTTGAAGTCCAAAGTTATCTGTTTTGTTTCAATCTTTACACACATCATTTCCAAAGTACATAGGCCATTTTATGGTGTCATTGGAAATCTAAGAAGGTCCACTTATCAACTCTGAAGCATCAAAGGGCTGGTATAAAGCAGGATTTGGCAGTACCTACTCAATTTCTTGGAGTGTCCATCCATCATTCCCAACAGTGGTATCAAAGCAAATTAAGGTAAAATGGGAGATGGTTTTCCTTCATTTATTGATAAATTGGATAGGAACAACTATCAGGCATGGTCTCTAAGGATGAAAACATACCTACAAGGAAGGATTCTTTATGGATACATCTCAGGAGATGAGGAATTGCCCTCATTCAAAACAAGAGGATTGCCAACAAAGGAAGAACATGAAAAGCTCAACACATGGTGTGCTAAGGATGCATTAACAAGGTCTTATTTACTCAACTCCATCTCTGATTTTCTTTTGCCACATATTAGGAACTGTAAGACATCCCAAGAGACTTGGGAAACCTTTTCATCCTATTTTTCTTCCAACACAAGGGCGAGGAAAAATCAATTATGGATTGAATTCACCACATTAAGGAAGCAGGCTATTTTAGAGTTTGTGACCAAGATTAAAGATGTAGCAGATCAGTTAGCAAGCATAGGAGAAGAGATTGAAGAAGAGCAGATTGTAAGGCAAGTGATCAATGGGATCAAAGCTGATGACAAATGGGAAAGCTTCACCACTGCCATGGACCTTTACATGGACATGCAAATTCCAGATCTTACAATTCTCATGGGACAATTGTTCACTCATGAAGCCAAGCTCAACAAGAATGGAGACACATCCAAAGGTAATCCCCTATACAGTGATAAAGGTAAAGTTAAAGATAAAGGCAAGAACAAGAAGATAGAGGTTGAAGGCACTACCTCCCAAGCCAACTATGCAGGGAGAGGTAGATCATCAAGAGGAAGGGGCAGAGGAGGTAAGCAAAGTAGGGGGAGACCCTATAACTCCTCACCATGCAACATTTGTGGTTTTTCAAACCATACTACAGATGAGTGTTTCAGGAACTACAAGAATCAGAGAGGAAGAGGATATCAAAGAGGTGGATACTCATAGTCAAGAGGCAGATTCAAACATCACCAAGGTACAACAACAACTACAACAACAATTACAACAACAACAACTACAATGGCAACTACCAAGGAGGATTCAAATCCAGAAAGGACTACAACAACTATACAGAAGAGCAAGATGACTCTCTTCTGATCATGAACATGACTTCAAAACTAGGTACAAATGATGAACACCTATTTTACATTGACTCAGGATGCTCAAATCATGTGGCTGGCAATGTAGCTCTACTCTCTGATCTTGAGGAACCAAAAGGTAAGCATCAAGTACAAACAGGTGATGGCACCAAGCACTCAGTAGTTAAAGTTGGAAATGTTAAGACTTGTGATGGAAATCAGAACTTGTTGAGTAGGGTACTATATTGTTAGGAAAGATGGATGGATCCTCCAGAAGATTAAGTAGGTGCTGCTAATCCTGCTTTGCACCAGCCCTCAGTGACTCCAGATATGATTAGTAGACACCCTTAGCTTCCAAATGATACCAAGAAATGCTATATGTACTTTGGAAAGGTTTGAGTAATGACTTGATCAAAACAGATGAGTTTGTGAATCACAAAGCTAGAAAACTTTCTATTTTGGTGTTGATACCTGCTCAGTCTTTCACTTAGTATGACCAGTACACTTACAATTGGCAAAATTCCTTCTAGAGGTATTCTATTAGCTTAGTAAGCTACCATTTGCAAGTAGAATCATTCAAAATGATAAACTATACTAGGAGAAATAACTTTAGCAAATTTATGGACACCCCCGACTTTTTAGGAAGTATGGAGACAAATACCAGTGTGCACTTCGACAGCGATTTCTTGAGAATGGCTGAACCAAGTTGCTTCAAACTTTGTATTCTTGTAGTATGATTTGAGCTGGATCTACCAAGCTTTGAATCACTCGATTTGGTGAAGTAGGCACTGAGATATGCCTCTTTGAAGTTGGCAGACTTGAAGTGGTACACTCAGAGAACATAGAGTTGATGAATGTGAATATATCTATTAATTGACATATATGTACAATCTCATTAGCATGATAACCATAGCTAGATGAGGTAATGAGGTATGGGCTTCAATGTAGCACTCATACACACTCAGATACAAATGATAGATGTCTCGGGAAGTGAGCTAGAATGAGCTAAGCTGCCCGCAACTTTTGACTTGCATCTTTTATAGAGTTTAGTTGAAACTTCAAGTTTGAATTCAAATTCAAACTCCTAGAATCTTTCACCTAAAAGGTAATGAGATATTCTCTCAATCAATCAACAACCTTTTTTTCACGAATCTAATCAAGTAGGTGTGTACATAAGAAATGTCAAGTCTTTTAGACTTTTACAAGGAGTAAAATGGTAAGAACTTATAAGCATAAGTTCCTATGATCCTTCCTTCAAGTGGTGTCTTCATGAAGTAATCCAAGCCAAATTGTGAAGGCTTGAATTTCACCAACAGCTCCCCCTCAAGCCAAACACTTTGGCTTAAGTCTTCATCTTCAACCTTCAATCACATCCTGCAATCCAATCATGGATTTTAATCTGCATAATTTGTTTCCATCCAAAGCTTTAGTGAGTAAATCTGCACATTGCATATTAGTAGACACATAGGTCAACTGAATGTCCTTGCTTAGCAACTTCTCTCTCACATAGTGGTAATGAACCTCTATGTGTTTTTTTCTAGCATGATATATTGGATTAGCTGCAAGGTGGAGAGAGCTTGTGTTGTCTCCAAAGATAATTGGGGGCCTAGTGTATAGGCCTAGCTCTGTATACAAAAGCTTTAACCAAATAGCTTCTTGAGTGGCATTGGCTAGCCCTCTATACTCTGCTTCAGCGGATGACAATGCCACTGTTGGTTGTTTCTTGGCTGACCAAGAAATAGGTTTATCACCTGCAAAAGATAAGTATCCTGATGTGCTCCTCCTATCATCCTTGCATCCTGCCCAATCTGCATCTGAATACACTTTAATGTCAATATCTGATGTATAAGGAAAGTACAAACCATGGTTCTGAGTTCCCTTTAGATACTTCAAGATCTTCTTTGCAACCTCAAGGTGAGGTACCCTTGGTTTGTGCATGAATTGACTTAGCACACTAACTCCATATGCTATGTCAATTCTGGTCAAGGTAGCATAATTCAAACTACCTACCATACTTTGATATCCTGTAATGTCTTGGACTTCATCCCTTCATGAGCACTTAGCTTTAGGTTGACCTCGATTGGAGTACTTGAGACTTTAGCATCCTGCAGGTTAAACTTCTTCAACATGTCTTGTACATACTTTTTCTGAGTGATATATATACCTGAATTAGTATAAACCAATTCAAGTCCTAGAAAGTACTTCAATAATCCAAGATCATTGATCTTGAACTCCTTCATCATCTGGTTTTTGATGCTTCTGATTCCTTGGACATCATTACTTGTAATGATGATGTCATCAACATAAACACAGAGATAGATTACCTCTGAATTGCTCCTTTTGATAAACAATGAAGTATCTGCCTTGCTCATAGTAAACCCTTGGTCTTGGAGGTATGTTGTCAGCCTGTACTTCCATGCCCTAGGTGCCTACTTCAATCCATATAGAGCCTTCTTCAATTTACAAACATAATTTACCTTCTTGGGGTCTTCATAGCCAGGTGGTTGTGACATGTAGACTTCTTCAGATATCCATCCATTCAAGAAAGCATTCTTGACATCTAATTGGTACATGTTCCAATTTTTGGATGCAGCTACACTCATCAATAATCTGATTGTTGGCATCTTAGCCACAGGAGAAAATGTATCTTCATAACCAATGCCTTGGGTTTGTGCAAAACCCTTGGCTACCAACCTAGCTTTGTACCTGTTGATTGTACCATCAGAGTTCCTCTTTAGTTTGTAGATCCATCTGGATCCTATCACCTTCATAGAGTCCTTCTTGGGTACCAAGTCCCATGTGTCACTCTCCTTGAGAGCTTCTATTTCTTCATCCATAGCTCCTTTACATTCTGGTTTGGTGATTGCCTCTTCATATGAACCTGGTTCTTCACTTAACAAGTCCTTTGCAAGATAAATTGAATGCTTAGTAACAAGAGATGTATCATACCCATATCTGATAGGCTTCTTACTTTCTCTCTGAGATCTCCTTATTGCTTGAGTTGAAGATTCTAGTATATCCTCAAGCTTCTTCATCTTCATCTTGCCTCTGGACTTCCATGCCTTGAATTCTTCAAGATTGATTGTGTCATCATCTTCTGAACTTGAGTCTTCCTTCTGCATTGGTTCCTCCCTTGAGAGTTTTGGAAACTCCTCTTCCAAATCATAGGGTAGACTAACCTTCTTGCATTCATTCTCATACCATGAGTCATTCTCATCAAAGATGACATCTCTGCTTACCTTGAGCCCTTTATTGGTTGGGTTATAGAATCTGTACCCTTTTTTATTCAAGTCATAACCAATGAAAATACATTTTTCTGCTTTAGGGTCTAGATTTCCCCTTACCTGTGAGGGAATATGCACATATGCTACACAACCAAAGATTTTGCAATGATCCAATGATGGTCTCTTACCATGCCAAGCTTCATAAGGTGTCATTCCATCAAGTGACTTTGATGGCAACCTGTTTATGAGATAGGTGGCAGTAGATACACTCTTTGCCCAAAGATAATTTGGCAACTTCTTTTCATTAAGCATGGACCTAGCTGTTTCAGCAATAAGCCTATTCCTTCTTTCAGCTACCCCATTTTGTTCAGGTGAGTACCTTGTGGTTATCTCCCTTTTGATGCCTCTTTCCTGCAAGAAGTCCTAAAACTCATTTGAGAAGTATTCACCTCCTCCATCTGACCTTAGCTTCTTCAAGTTCCTTCCTGTTTGATTTTCAACTAGTGCAAGATATCTTTTGAAACAATTAAACACTTCATCCTTGTGCTTCATAAAGTATAACACAGTCCATCTGCTATAATCATCAATGAAAGACACATAGTACCTTGATCGTGAAATGGAGGGATCCTTGCTAGGTCCCCAAACATCTGTGTGTACCAAGTCTAGGTAGTCTTCATGCATAAAACCTTTCCTTGAGTAGGGCAATCTGTGAGACTTACCAAACTGACAAGCACCACATTTGTAAATCATGTGTTGCTTGGATACATTAGGTATCCCAAGCACACATTGGTCCCTGCACATTTGCTTTAAGGTCCTTTCACCTATGTGACCTAATCTCTTGTGCCATATTTCTAATTCTGAAAGTGTTTGATCCTTGTAATTGTATAAAGTAATGTTTTTGGTGTCTTCTAGCTCAAAAGTAAATAATCTACCTGATTTTTCTCCCTTTGCTATCCTTTTGAATCCATGTCTTGGGTCCTCTACATATGCTCCATGTTGATTGAACCTGACCTGCAAACCTTTCTCCACAATCTGACCAACACTCATTAAGTTTTTGGTAATGGTTGGTACATAAAGTACCCTGCTCAATAGGTTCTGGTTACCATCACAAGTTTTTACATTTCCAATCTTTACTACAGAATGCTTAGTATCATCACCTGTCTGTACTTGATGTTTGCCCTTTGGTTCCTCAAGATCAGAGAGTAGTGCCACATTGCCAGCTACATGATTAGAACACCCTGAATCAATATAAAACAGATGATCATCATTGATACCTGACTTGGAAGTCATATTCATGATCAATAGGGAGTCATCTTGCTCCTCTGTGTAGTTGTTGTAGTCTTTCCTATTTCTTAATCCTCCTTGGTAGTTACCACTATGGTTGTTGTTGTAATTGTTGTTGTAGTTATTGTTGTAGCCATTGTAGCCTTGGTGTTGGTTGAACTTTCCTCTGCCTTGAGAGTATCCACCTCTTTGATAGCCTCTTCCTCTCTGATTTTTGTAGTTTCTGTAGCACTCATCTGTGGTGTGGTTAGACAGTCCAGAAATGTTGCATGGTGATGAATTGTATAGTCTCCCCCTACCTTGCTTACCTCCTCTGCCCCTGCCTCTTGAAGATCTACCTCTCCCTGCATAGTTGGCTTGGGAGGTAGAACCTTCATCTTCTTGCTTTTTACCTTTACCTTTGTCTTTAATCTTTTTATCAGTATATAGGGCAGAAGGAGTGTTACCTTTAGACGTATCTCCAACCTTTGTGAACTTTGCTTCATGTATGAATAGTTGGCCCATCAGAGTTGTGAGATCTGGAGTATGTATGTCCATGTAGAGATCCATTGCAGTGGTGAAGCTTTCCCACTTATCATCTGCCTTTAGTCCATTGGTTACTTGCCTTACTATTTGTTCCTCTTCAATCTCCTCTCCTATACTTGCTAATTGGTCTGCCACATCCTTGATCTTGGTCACAAATTCTGAGACTGATTGCTTTGGTTGTTTCCTAAGGGTTGTGAATTCAATCCACAATTGATTCTTCCTGGCCCTTGTATTAGATGAAAAGTATGATGACAAGGTTTCCCAAGTTTCTTGGGAAGTCTTACAATTCCTAATGTGAGGTAAAAGGAAATCAGATATAGAGTCAAGAAGATAAGACCTTGCCAATGCATCTTTTGCACACCATGTATTAAGCCTTTCTTGTTCTTCCTTGGTGGGTAGACCCCTTGATTTGAATGAGGGCAATTCCTCATCCTGAGATGAATCCAAATAGACTTCTTCCTTGTAGATAGGTCTTCATCCTCAGAGACCAAGCTTGATAGTTGTTCCTATACAATTTATCAATGAATGAAGGAAAACCATCTCCCATGTTACCTTGTTTGCTCTGATACCACTGTTAGGAAAGATGGATGGATCCTCCAGAAGATTAAGTAGGTGCTGCTAATCCTGCTTTGCACCAGCCCTCAGTGACTCTAGATATGATTAGTAGACACCCTTAGCTTCCAAATGATACCAAGAAATGATATATGTACTTTGGAAAAGGTTTGAGTAATGACTTGATCAAAACAGATGAGTTTGTGAATCACAAAGCTAGAAAACTTTCTATTTTGGTGTTGATACCTGCTCAGTCTTTCACTTAGTATGACCAGTACACCTACAATTGGCAAAATTCCTTCTAGAGGTATTCTATTATCTTAGTAAGCTACCATTTGCAAGTGGAATCATTCAAAATGATAAACTATACTAGGAGAAATAACTTTAGCAAATTTATGGACACCCCCGACATTTTAGGAAGTATGCAGACAAATACCAGTGTGCACTTCGACGGCGATTTCTTGAGAATGGCTGAATCAAGTTGCTTCAAAATTTGTATGCTTGTAGTATGCTTTGATCTGGATCCACAAGCTTTGAATCACTCGATTTGGTGAAGTAGGCACTGAGATATGCCTCTTTGAAGTTGGCAGACTTGAAGTGGTACACTCAGAGAACACAGAGTTGATGAATGTGAATATATCTATTAATTGACATAATTGTACAATCTCATTAGCATGATAAACATAGCTAGATTAGGTAATGAGGTATGGGCTTCAATGTAGCACTCATACACACTCAGATACAAATGATAGATGTCTCGGGAAGTGAGCTAGAATGAGCTAAGCTGCCCGCGACTTTTGACTTGCATCTTTTATAGAGTTTAGTTGAAACTTCAAGTTTGAATTCAAATTCAAACTCCTAGAATCTTTCACCTAAAAGGTAATGAGATATTCTCTCAATCAATCAACAACCTTTTTTTCACGAATCTAATCAAGTAGGTGTGTACATAAGAAATGTCAAGTCTTTTAGACTTTTACAAGGAGTAAAATGATAAGAACTTATAAGCATAAGTTCCTATGATCCTTCCTTCAAGTGGTGTCTTCATGAAGTAATCCAAGCCAAATTGTGAAGGCTTGAATTGCACCAACATATATGACCAACCATTACCAAAAATTTGATGAGTGTTGGACAGATTGTGGAAAAAGGCTTGCAGGTTAGATTCAACCAATTTGGAGCATTTGTGGAGGATCCAAAGCAGGGATTCAAGAGAATAGCTAAAGGGGAAAAATCAGGTATACTTTTTACTTTTGAGCTAGAAGACGCAAAGAATACTGCACTCTACAGTTATAAAGATCAAACATCTCAGAGCTTGAGATTTGGCACAAAAGATTAGGGCATGTAGGAGAAAGAACTTTGAAGCAGATATGCAGGGATCAATGTGTAATTGGAATACTCAATGTTTCCAAACAACACATGATATATAAATGCAGTGCTTGTCAATTTGGGAAGTCTCACAGGTCACCCTTCTCAAGGAGAGGCTACATGCATGAGGACTACCTAGAGCTTGTCCATATAGATGTATGGGGACCAAGCAAAGACCCCTCAATCTCAGGATCAAGGTACTATGTATCTTTTATTGATGATTATAGCAGGTGGACTGTATTATTCTTCATGAAGCACAAGGATGAAGTGTTTAATTGCTTTAAAAAGTATCTTGCACTTGTTGAGAATCAGACAGGGAAGAATCTAAAGAGGCTAAGGTCAGATGGAGGAGGTGAGTACTTCTCCAATGAGTTTGAAGCCTTCTTGCAGGATAGAGGAATCAAGAGAGAAATCACCACAAGGTATACTCCTGAACAGAATGGGGTAGCTGAGAGAAGAAATAGGTTGATTGTTGAAACAGCTAGGTCAATGTTGAATGAGAAAAAATTACCTAACTATCTATGGGCAGAGAGTGTATCTACTGCCACTTACCTCATAAATAGGTTACCATCTAAGTCACTTGATGGGATGAACCCTTATGAAGCATGACATGGGAAAAGACCCTCACTTGATCATTGCAGGATATTTGGATGTGTAGCATATGTACACATTCCTTCTCAGATAAGAGGTAAGCTAGACCCAAAGGCTGAGAAGTGTATCTTTATTGGATATGATCTGAATAAAAAAGGATACATGTTTTACAACCCTTCAAATAAGGGAGTCATGGTTAGTAAAGATGTTGTCTTTGATGAAAATGATCCTTGGTATGAGAATGAATGCAGGAAGTTTAAACTACCCTATGATTTGGAAGAGGAGTTTCCAAGTCTTGCTAAGAACAAACCTATTCAGAATGAAGAAACTACTTCAGATGATGAAGATGTTATCAACCTTGAAGAGTTCAAGGCATGCAAGTCCAAGAGCAAGGTCAAAATGAAGAAGCTTGAAGACATACCTGAATCTTCAAATCAATTAATCAGAAGATCACAAAGGGAGAGCAAAAAACCTATCAGATATGGGTATGATACATCTCTTGTTACTAAACACTTTGTTTATCTTGCCAAAGATTTGTCAATTGAGGAACCAGGATCATATGAAGAAGCCATAACCAAAACAGAATGGAAGGAAGCTATGGATGACGAGATAGAAGCACTCAAGGAAAGTGACACATGGGAGCTAGTACCAAAGAAGGAATCAATGAAGGTAATAGGATCCAGATGGATCTATAAACTCGAAAGAAACTCTGATGGTCAATCAATAGGTACAAAGCCAGATTGGTAGCCAAAGGTTTTGCACAAACCCAAGGCATTGACTATGAAGAAACATTCTCTCTTGTGGCCAAGATGCCAACTATTAGAGTGTTGGTAAGTGTGGCTGGATCAAAAAATTGGAACATGTATCAATTGGATGTCAAAAATGCTTTCTTGAATGGATGGATTTCAGTGGAGGTTTATATGTCACAACCTCCGACTATGAGGACCCTAATAAGGTAACATATGTATGCAAGTTGAATAAAGCTCTTTATGGATTGAAGCAGGCACCTAGGGCATGGAATCACAAGTTAACCACATACCTCCAAGACCAAGGTTTTGTCATGAGCAAGGTAGACACTTCTCTATTCATCAAGAGAAGCAATTTAGAGGTAATATACATATGTGTATATGTTGATGATATCATACTTACAGGTAATGATGTCAATGGAATCAGACAAATCAAAAACCAGATGATGAAGGAGTTCAAGATCAATGATCTTGGTCTACTAAAGTATTTTCTTGGGCTTGAGTTAGTCTATACTAACTCTGGAATATACATACCTCAGAAAAAGTACATACAGGATATGTTAAAGAGGTTTCATTTGCAGGATGCCAAAGTTGCAAGTACTCCTATGGAGGTAAACCTAAAACTAAGTGCTCATGAAGGTGATGAAATTGTTGATGTTACACGTTACCAAAGTATAGTTGGAAGTTTGAACTATGCTACCTTAACAAGGATAGATATTGCATATGGAGTTAGTGTGCTAAGTGAGTTTATGCACAAGCCAAATATACCTCACTTAGAAGCTACCAAAAGAATATTAAAGTATCTCAAGGGTACACAAAATCATGGTTTGTATTTCCCTTACACTTCAAACATTGATATCAAGATCTATTCAGATGCAGATTGGGCAGGATGCAAAGATGATAGAAGGAGCACTTCTGGATACATTTCATTTGCAGGTGATAAACCAATATCATGGTCTTCAAAGAAGCAACCTACTATTGCTTTGTCTTCTACAAAAGTAGAGTATAGAGGATTGGCAAATGCCACCCAAGAAGCCATATGGATCAAGCTATTGTTTACAGAATTGGGTTTATATACTAGGTCACCAATAATCTTTGGAGACAATACAAGTTCACTTCACCTTGCAGCTAATCCTATCTATCATGCTAGGACCAAACATATAGAGGTTCAAAGCAAGATTGGATTGCAAGAAATACATGAAGATTGAAGATGAAGACTAAGCCAAAATGTTTGGCTTGAAGGGGAGCTGTTGGTGCAAGTCACAAGCCTACACATTTGGCTTGAAGAATACCTTGAAGTCCATACACATATGGAGAAGCATAGGAACAAAGGCTAGTGGTTAATTACCACTTTACTCTTTTGTAAAAGTCATTTTTGACTTTGGAATCTTTGTAAATACCTACCAAAAGGAAATTGTGGAAAACGTTAGCTTTGATTGATGGAATATCTCCTAGGATATAGGAGCTTGATCATAGGGAGCCAAAAGTTTGAATTTGAATTCAAAATTGTACTCAATCACTATAAAAGTGATCATCAAAAAGTCGCGGTAAGAAGACTCATATCTCGAGCTCATCTCTGTCATTTTTGAGTGTGTGTGAGGCCTATACTCTAGCCCATACCTATCTACACCATTAGGCAATCATCTTCATGCCAATGGTATTGTATACAAGTATTTATTAATACATATATCTACATTGTTAATTTCTGAGTTCTCTGTCATAGTACTTGAAAGTCTGTCAACTTGTGAAGAGCATATCGTCGTCATTTCTCCGCCAAACTCAAAGATCTATAGCTTGTTGGAACTTGGTCAATGTTTTCTACATGTTGTAAAAATTTGGAGAGATTCTATTCAGCCATTTGAGAGAAAAGCTGGTCGAGGTGATCACTAGTCAAAGTCTGCAACAGTCCTAAAAAATCGGGGGTAAAGGTTTACTTGCTAAATTGATTTCTCTAAGCATAGTTAATATTTTTATACCATTCCACTTGGAATAGTTAGCTTGCTAAGCTAATTAGATACCCCTAAAAGGAATTTTTCTAGTTCCTACTGTGCTGGTCATACTGAGCAAAAGTTCTAGCAGGTGTCAAGACAAAAATAGAACTTTTTCTTGAGATCTTGAAGTCCAAAGTTATCTGTTTTGTTTCAATCTTTACACACATCATTTCCAAAGTACATAGACCATTTTATGGTGTCATTGGAAAGCTAAGGAGGTCCACTTATCAACTTTGAAGCATCAAAGGGCTGGTATAAAGCAGGATTTGGCAGTACCTACTCAATCTCTTGGAGTGTCCATCCATCATTCCCAACAAGCCTCAAGCGAGAAACTATGTGGTCATTGGTAAAGCCTGACTCTTGACCATACACCTCGCCATCTCCATGAGTGACTTGTTCTTTTGTTCAACAACTCCATTCTGTTGAGGTGTATATGGCATTGTACACTGGTGTTTTATCCCACGTTCAATTAGAAATGCATTAAAATCAGAAGACATATATTCCCCCCCTCGATCAGAATGGAGGGTGCCCATTTTACATGGTGATAGATTTTAAGCCAAAACCAAAACCTGTTTGAAGCACATGAACACTTCGGACTCTGCCTGCAATGGATATACCCATGCATGCCTGAAAAAATCATCGATGAAAGTCACGAGGTAAAGATAATTCCCAAAAGAAGATTTCTGCATAGGACCACAGACATCACTATGTACAAGCTGTAATTTCTTAGTAGCCCAAACTGAACCATCTTTTGGAAAGGATGAATGTTGCATTTTTCCCAAAATACAACCTTCACAAACATGTTTTCCAGGTGCCTCAAGTTTGGGCAAAGAGCACACCATTTCAGATTTTTGGAAGCGTAGCAAACTAGCAAAATTCAGATGACCAAAGCGTGCATGCCAAAGCTTTGCATTTGACATAGCCTAAGAATCATGTACACATGCGGAATCATTTATAGATCTTTCATAGTCTATGAGCTTATACAACCCACGACATAAAATTTTAGAAGCACTAATCACGTTGTCGTTTGATAGATCATGAACTTTACACCTGTCATCAACAAATTTCACAACCAAGCCAATCTTGGCTAATGCAGAAATTGATAATAGATTTTTCTTCATCCCTGGCACAAACAAAGTATCTGACAAAGTGAAAGAACTACCATTAGTAGTAGTCAAAATGATCTTACCAACTCCCATAACAAGATAAGAGGAGTTGTTGGCACATGTAATAGTATTCCCTATAGGGGCAAGCTTGAGCGAAGAGAAGAAATTGTGTTGCGAGGTAGTATGTTTGGTCACCCCACTATCAAAGTACCAAACATATGACTCTACTACAGACATGCACTGCTCATGAGAAGATGCGTCAAAACTGCAAACAACAATAAATGCCCATTCTTCTTCATGCACAAGATTTGCAGTCTCTGTTTTTGGTGTAGAGGCCTCTGCAACAACCACTCCAACCTCTTTCTTCTTTGCCTCTTTAGCAGCCAGTTTTGGACAGTTCTTTATTATATGATCATTTCCTTTACAGTACTTGCAAAACAATTTCTACTTTTCTGATTTCTTTTCATCTTTGTCTTCCCTCTTTGATTGTGCAGAATTAGTAGATTTTTGCTTACTAGTTGAAGAGCTCCATTTTCCTTTGCCCTTCTGACTAGCCAAGAAAGCTTGATCTGCAACATGCATAATGGACCTGTTCTACCTGGACTAATCCTCCTGCAATAAAATAGAGACTAACTCCTCAAAAGACAAGGCATTTGGATTGCCTTTTATCATCAACCGAAGAGTAGAAGAAAAACTCTAATATGAATCAGGAAGACCATTCAGAAGCATCTCCACAAGTGAGCTATCTGGTATAACCTCATCAACAGAAATCAATTGTTCCTTCAAGTCTTTGATCTTTGTTAGAAAACTGTCCATAGACTCACCTTCATTCATGTGTTCACTCTCCAACTGTTTTCGGAGGTAAGGAACATGAGCCTCATTCCTAGCTTGGTACAATGTGGTAAGTGTATCCCAAGCATCCTTATCTATTCTGCAAGAGTGAATGTGAGGAATAATGGCATGTTTGATAGACAAAGCTATCAATGCATGTGCCTGGGCATATCTGCCATCCCTACGAATTTGCTCTGCAGTAGGTGCAGCAGAAACCACAAGACGAACAGGAATATGCAAAATATCATCATCTTCCACACCTTCTGGATCAACTTTAGTACCTACAGTTGTAACAATTGTAGGTGTGATAGGACATTTTTCAACACCCTGCACAATGTTCCACAGTCCTTTTGCAACCAATACATGTCGCATCATATAAGCCCATAACGGGTAGTTTGGTATCATCCAACTTATCCTCAACAGCCAACATACAGAATACATCAATGCTTTCAGCCATCATTGGTGACTAAAATACCTTGATGCTGAAAATTGATTGTATCTCAAAAAGTTGAATAGAACTACCTAGACAAATTCTGCTAGACCTGTACCAGACTTCGAGATTCTTATAGTGGTGAACCGAAACTGGTATATACCTTTGGCACAAAAAGACAAAATAGCCTACACAAGCACTATGATAGTGTGTTCGGAGGTCGAAACGAGCTCAGATCACGATTTCGACTCCACACAGTGAAGCTGTTTTGATCTCGAAAACACTATGAGTATGCTCACCAAAATTCATGTGATTTTGAGAATGCAACCGGAGAGGTGTCACGACACCCTAAATGAAGCAGCGACCTACTCTGATACCAATTGTTGGAGTTAGACGTCTGCGAAAGCATGCGAACAACACAAGGAAGAAGAAGAAGCTTGGAGCACAACACACAATATTGAATGTATTACTAGAGAATGTAAAAAGATAAGTAGCCCATTAGGGCAATAGGCGTATATACAAGCCGGGGGAAAAAACCTCCTAAAGAGGGAAAAAAGTGCCCCGGTGGTCCTAGAGTATTCACACAAATCACTACCTAAATATATCAACAGTACCTACCCTCTTTGACTTCAGAGTTGTATTGTAGGCCCCTTTAGCTTTCCAATGACACTAAACAAGTGCCTATGTGCTTTGGAGATGATGCTTCAACCAATAGAATCAAAACAGATAAGTTTGCAACTAGTTTATGACCAAAAAGTTGCTATTTTGGTCTTGACACTTAATGGATGTTATGCGTAGTACTCACAGTACAATAGCAATTCGAAAATTCATTCTCAGCCTATCTAATTAGATTAGAGAGCTAATGATTCCAAGTGTAATCACTTAAAATGATAGACTATACTCTGAGCAATGACTTTAACAAGTAGAAGCTTACCCTCAATATTTTAGGAACTCTATAGAGAATGACCAGTGACCACTTCCAGACAAACTTTTCCCAATCGGCTAAATGAAACTTCTTCAAACTTTAGCAGCTTGTAATAGACTTTGAGCTGATTCCAATGAGCTATAAATCATTGAAAATGGTGGAGAGAACACTGAGATAGGAGCATTACAAGTACACTGTTCTGAGTGACAATGGTAGAGATGAAGATAGAGGTAATAAAAAATGTAATGTATCATGTAACAATGTTATACATGGTCATTGGTATGAATATGATGTCCAATGATAGTGATAGGAGTAGGCTATAGTGTATGCCTCTCAACTACATCAAGTGATCAACAATAATCTCAGTAATGGGGCTCTAATGGCCGTGAGATTTCAAGTTACTTTTATAGTGACTCTCTTCAAGTTTGAATTTTTGAAATTCAAATGATCTTCCACCTAAAAGTTCTTCCTCTAAATGAGGAGATATTCTCTCATGGAAACTCATATCACAAGCTTCTCCTAACTCCACGAAATGAGTGGACTTACAAGATTCTCTTCATGTAAAACACTTTTACATTGGGTAATGATCGAATTATTACATGCTAGTGTTCATATGGTACATCAAAAAAGATGCACATATATTCTTCAATGTTTAGCCAAGTGTGATGGCTTGGATTTACACCAACAGCTCCCCCTCAAGCCAAACATCTTGGCTTGCTCTTCTTCATAAATCCTCTTGAATGTCCTGCAATCCAATCATATCTTTAAACCTGCAAAGTTTAGTACCATCAAGTGCTTTGGTCAATAAGTCTACACATTGCATATTGGTTGATACATATGCAAGTTGAATCTCCTTGCTCAATAGCTTTTCTCTCACATAATGATAGTGAACCTCTATATGCTTGGTTCTTGCATGATAGATAGGATTTGCTGCAAGGTGCAATGAACTTGTATTGTCACCAAAAATCATTGGTGAGTTAGAATGTAGTCCCAAATCTGAATATAGCAATCTGATCCATATGGATTCTTGTGTAGCATTGGCTAATCCTCTCTATTCAGCCTCTGTTGAAGATAAAGCAACAGTAGGTTGCTTCCTGGAAGACCATGAAATGGGCTCATCACCTGCAAATGAAAGATAACCTAAAGGACTCTGCCTGTCATCCTTACAACCTGCCCAATATGCATCTGAGTATAGCTTGATGTACAAATCTCAAGTATATGGAAAGTATAAACCTTGATTTTGATTACCCTTGAGATGCTTCAAAATCCTCTTGGAAGCTTCCAAGTGAGGTGCTCTAGGTTTATGCATGAATTGGTTTAAGACACTTACTCCATAAGCAATATCAATCTTTGTCAATGTTGCATAGTTTAGACTTCCAACTATGCTTTGGTATCCTGCAATATTTTCAAGCACATCACCTTCATGAGCACTCAATTTTTGGTTTACCTCCATAGGAGTGTTAGCTATCTTGGCATCCTCCAAGTGGAACTTCTTCAACATGTCATGCACATACTTTCTTTGAGTAATATAAATTCCAGAATTGGTACAGACTAACTCAAGTCCAAGAAAATACTTTAGTGACCCTAGATCACTGATTTTGAACTCCTATATCATTTGGTTCTTAATTTGCATGATGCCATTGGCATCACTACTTGTAAATATGATATCATCAACATACACACATAGGTATATCACCTCTGAATTACTTCTCTTGACAAATAGAGAAGTATCTGCTTTACTCATGATGAATCCTTTGTCTTGAAGATAGTATTCAACCTATGATTCCATGCCCTATGTGCCTGCTTCAATCCATAAAGATCTTTATTCAGTTTGCACACATAATTTACCTTGCTTGGGTCTTCATATCAGGAGGTTGAGCCATGTAAACCTCCTCTTGGTACATCGAATTGGTACATATTTCAATTCCTTGATGCAGCCACACTTACCAATACTCTCATGGTTGGCATTTTGGCCACAGGTGAGAAGGTCTCTTCATAATCAATGCCTTGGGTTTGTGCAAAACCCTTAGCCACAAGTCTAGCTTTATACCTGCTTATGGATCCATCTGAGTTTCTCTTCATTTTGTAAATCCATCTAGAACCAATTACCTTCATAGACTCCTTCTTTGGCACTAGCTCCCAAGTGTCATTCTCCTTGAGTGCTTCTATTTCTTCGTCCATAGCTTCCTTCCATTCTGCCTTGGTATTTTCCTCTTCATATGATGAAGGCTCTTCAAGTGGTAAATCTTTAGCAAGATAAATGGAATGCTTAATAACTAAAGAAGTATCATACCCATATATGATTGGCTTCTTGCTCTCCCTTTGTGATCTTCTAATTGCTTGCTCTTATAAGTAAAGAATGAAACTTCTTCAAAATTTGATAGCTTGTAATAGACTTTGAGATGGTTCCAATGAGTTATAGATCATTGAAAATGGTGGAGAGACCACTTAGATAGGAGCATTACAAGTACACTGTTTTGAGTGACAATGGCAGAGATGAAGACAGATGTAATCAACAATGTAATGTATTATGTAACAATGTTATACATGCTCATTGGCATGAATATGATGTCCAATGATAGTGATAGGAGTAGGCTATAGTGTAAGCCTCTCAACTACATCAAGTGATCAACAATAAGCTCAGTAATGGGGGCTCTAATGGCCACGAGATTTCAAGTTACTTTTATAGTGACTCTCTTCAAGTTTGATTTTTTGAAATTCAAAGGAACTTCCACCTAAACGTTCTTCCTCTAAATGAGATGATATTCTCTCAGAAATGCGTATCACAAGCTTCTCCTAACTCCATGAAATGAGTGGACTTAGAAAATTCTCTTCATGTAAAATACTTTTACAGTGGATAATGATCAAATTATTACATGCTAGTGTGTTGGTGCAGGGCAATCAACAATTGAAGTTTTGGTGAAGAATTGAAGTCAAGGACTAAAGAGAAGACCAAGTTATGAAGCATGAAGGACGTGCATATCTAGAAGATGAAGATGTGTACACATATGTACATTAATTCAGAGATAGTTCACATATACTTTTGTATAGTCATGAGCTTGTAAATATTTGACTATATATATACAAAGGAAAAATGTCGGGGCATATGTATGAGAGTATAGAATACAAGAATTCAGAAGAATTAGGAGTGATTAGACACTTGAGAAGTATGAAGATTAGCTCTCTCATCCAGTTGTAAAGCTTTCTAGTAATGGAAGAAAAAATTGTGCCCGATGTTTCTGTGCATTCTCCTTCTGTGCTTGATCATTTCAAGAATCCTTTTGTAGAAATCTAAGTCCATAGTTACTGAGTCTATGGTTAAAGTTTGAGAGCCTAATTGTAAACAGGCTGTGAGAATTATGAATAGGAACATTCGTATGTGAAGAAGTGTTCACTGTTTTCTAAAACAGGCACGATCTCGATGGTCAAAGATTTGATCATTTCTCAGTGCACAGGTTAAAGTTTTGCACAAGTAAGGAGTTAAAATCTAAGTTGGAAGGTAAGCCATCTATGGCTAAAAGCATTTGCATAAACGGGTTCTAGATCGAGAGAGCCAAGTGTTAGAAGTTACAAGTGTTTGAATCGACTTCTCAGAAGAGCAGTTCTAGACATAAGTGACTTGTTGAGGTCATTTCTCAAGATCTACTGAGTCTTTCGGAATGATTTAACTTGGAGAAGGTGTGCAAACTATAGACGACACCTTGTGCAAAGTTTTATTAAAAACTTTACACATTTGATAAGTCAGTGTTGAAGCTCAAAGTCAAGGACAAAGCATGGAAGCACATCAAAAGGTGGACACACAAGGAAAGGGAGCAAGTAGGGAGCTCCAAGAAGTGTATGTCAAATTTTCATAAGAATCCCCTACAACAATAGTGATTTTCATCACTGAAAACCATTGTAAATACCATTTTCTATTTTTAGTAACTCCATTTTGTTCAAGCCAAGGAGTCCTTGAGCTTGAGGAGTATTAGAAGTATCATCCTACCAATTTTTATAATTTTTAGACTTCGTTTGAGCCCTCAAATAAGCCCTGAAACCTAATTTTTAACTAGGCCGGACACTAGGTCTGGACAAGGCCAAAACTAGTCAAAAAACTATAAAAAGAGCTAGAAAGCTCATTTTTGGGGTTAGCTTGTTAGAGAATAGAGCTTTTGTAAGAGAACTCTTTTGCAATTGAAGCTTTCCATTGTTCCTCTCTTTGATCTTACTTTGTGCGCATGTGTGTGTATGTGTGTGCATGTTTGTGTGCTTTCACTCATGCACTTGTGCCTTGACTTGCTCGTGGTCTTCATACCGGTCCTCACGTCTCCGCGGATTGACAAGTAAAGGAGGTGGTGCTTACGCTTGAGCTACACCAAATTTTGGCACCGTTGCCAAGAAGAGTTCTTGCGGGAAATACAAGAAGAGAAATGGGCCAAGGAGAAGGGTAATTCCCCTCCTATTCCTAAAATTGATGATCTTCATGATCAATTTCCCCAAGACATTTCATCTATTTATGGAGATGAAGCAGAACAACAAGAGGACGAAAGATTAGATTTTGAATCTAATACCCTAGAAGAACTGCCTCAATTTCCAGGCCCGTGGGAATCTGAATCTCTTCAGATTAGAGCTCCCACAATACTGGTAAGAAATGAAGACTCATTGGTTCCAAGGAACACAGATGTCGTGAAGAACACTAAGGTTCAGTGTCATCTCACTGTAGAAGAGCTGCTCAAAGCAAAACCTGAGCTATGGAATCATGTGAAGGATCAGGTTCCAGAACTTGATTCCAACATGCCAAAAGCAGGCTCTAAGCAAAGGGTACCAGAGATACCTCTAGACAAAATAGGGGACATGTGTGAGGGTGAAGAAGGAAATACTTATCTTCCAATCACCTACCAAGGTTACACAACCAAAGCAATCATAGATTCAGGTGCTGGTGTTGCCATTGGGACCACCTCCTTGTGGAAGCAATGGGGCAAACCCACATTAAGACCAACTAGAATGAAGCTTCAAATGGCTGACGGTCATTTTGAAAGACCTCTAGGATTGCTCGAAGGGATAACTCTAACCACTTGTGGTGTGGAGTTTGAACATACATTTGCTATATGTGACTTTGAGAAAAATAATGTCTATGAGATGATCCTAGGAAGACCCTTCCTACGACAATTGCAAATAGTATAGGATTGGGGAACTAACTCCTTGTACTTGCAGCACTTAGGGGTCACCACCAAGGTCAATTTTAAGGATTACACCTTCAGAGATGTACCACCCCTACAGTGGAATTCTATCCACAAAGCAAAAGAAGATTCCATCTCTGTGCATTTTGAAAGTTCACCTGATCCATCATGGCTGCATGAAGATACTCATTTGTGGATGTGCAAGGTCGCAGAGGAAGAGGAAAAACGTTTAAAGGCAAGAGAAGAAGGAACTTCGCCAGGAGATAGACCAATTAAAGACCCAGCCTATACACCGATGATCTTTCCAGATGAGGAATTTGAGCCTCATGGCTGGCCAAAAATCTTAGCCACCATGGACATTGCTGTCAATGAAGAACAATGGACACCTCATTGTGATGAGGAGGGTTATGATATCTCAGTGTTCATGTGTCAGCCCTTGCTAGAAGAATGTGACCCTAGTGATGTCATAGAAGAGGAAGAGAATGACGATGATATAGAGTCCATTGTGATGGATAGTTGCTTTAACTCAGAGCAGCACTATCTAGAAGATTTAGGAGTGTTCACCCAGAAAGAAGAAGAACCTCTCACAAGTATTAAAACGGTAAATTCAAAGGATGGAAGTGAGAGCAGTCAAAAGAAAAGGAAAAGAAAAGCAGTGAAACAAGAAGAGGAGGAATCATTGTTTGAAGTACCAAAAAACTTCAAGAAATATGAAGTTGACGACCGCAAAATTTTGGTATGAATGCCTAAGAGAGAGCCCATCATAGGAGAATCATATGATAATAAAGAAAAGACCAAGAAGATTGTAGTGACCATCGAAGAGAACGAAGAGAGATGCACATATATAGGAGATGACCTAAGTGCAAGAGAAGAAATGGAGCTGGTAGCTCTATTAAGGGAATATAGGGATGTGTTTGCGTGGCACTATAGAGACTTGAAAGGGGTAGATCCAAGAATTTTCTCTCATACTATCCCCATGACTGCTGATGCCAAGCCCACCAAACAGAAGCCCTACACATATAATGACACTTATGCAGCCAAGATAAAAGAAGAAATTGATAGGCTGATTGAAGCTAGATTCATCTATGAGATTGAGCATACTGAATGGGTGTCCCCCATTGTAGTGGTGCCCAAGAAGAACGGGAAGTTGCAAGTGTGTATTAACCTTAAAAAAGTTAATGCCGCTACGATCAGAGATAGTTATCCACTTCCAATCACGAAACATCTATTGGAGCGTGTTGCAGGCAAGGAAGTTTATAGCTTCCTTGATGGATTTTCAGGTTACAATCAAGTAGCCATTGCCCCAGAAGATCAACACAAAACGGCTTTTGCCACAGAGTGGGGAATCTTTGCATTTCGTGTGATGCCATTTGGGCTCACCAATGCACCTGCAACGTTCCAGAGGCTCATGTGTCATGTCTTCAAAGAGTTCTTGCAAAAGAGCTTAGAAGTGTATGTGGATGATTTATGTGCTCATTCCCAAGAAAGAAGATTCCACATCCCTGAGCTCAGACAAATCTTCAACAAGTGTAGAGAATATCGAGTGTGTCTGAACCAAGAAAAGTGTGTGTTCATGGTGCGGCAAGGTAAAATCTTAGGTCATATTGTTTCTAAGAATGGAATCTCAACAGATGAAGATAAGGTACGAGCCATAGCAGAGCTACCAAGGCCAAGGAATGTTAAAGAGGTACAAGCCTTTATGGGCCATTGTGGATATTACCGCAGGTTTATCCACATGTACGCAATCATAGCTAGACCCCTTTATGCCTTGTTGTCTAATTTTGAGTGGAACGACGAATGCGAGAATTCTTTCAATGAGCTGAAGAAACGTTTGTGCACAGCACCAATACTGACCACTCCTGATTAGAATAAACCATTCCATGTCCATGTGGATGCATCCAATCACGCCATAGGATGTGTGCTAGCACAACCCACAAGTGAAGGAAACTTAGACTTTCCCATAGCATACGCTAGTAGACAGCTCACCGCAGCTGAACGAAACTATACCACAACTGAGCGAGAGGGCTTAGGCATGGTATATGCTGTGAAGAAGTTTAGACACTATTTATTGGCCAACAAGTTCAAGGTTTTCACTGATCATCAAGCTTTGTTATATTTGGTCAATAAACCTTGCAATATTGGACGCTTAGTAAGATGGTTCCTCTTACTAATGGAGTATGACTTTGAAGTTGTTGTCAAGAAAGGTAGAACCCACCTTCGGGCAGATCACCTTTCTCGCATCACTTCAGGAGAGTCACCGCAAGGAGTGTCTGACGAACTACCCGATGCTTATCTGTTCAATTTAGAAGTTGTTCCTAAATGGGCAAATAAGTTGGTACCAGTCCTAACCTTCGGCCCTGCAAATAAGAACGTGAAAACATCACAAGAAGAAATTGTAAAATCACAAAAATATCACATATTAGCAGGAAGCATGTACAAACAAGATACTGAGGGGGTATTAGCTTGTTTTGTTGTGGACGATGAACATAGTAGTTGGTTGCAACAAGCCCATGAAGGAATGCTAGGAAATCACTATTCTAAACAATGAACATTGCAGAATTTGACACGTTTAGGAGTGTATTGGCCTAGCATGGACAAAGAAATACATGAGTGGATCAAGAATTGTCCAATGTGCAGAGAGAGAGCACTAGTGGAGCATGCGACCCTTTATCAAGTATCATTAATTCCAGATTGGAGTGCTCCATTGGTAGAGTTTATGAGATGGGGAAGATTACCCAAAGAGGCTAGTGTAGCAAGAAGACGAAACATGGAGCAAGAAGCTCAAGGCTATGCCTTAGTAGGAGACAACTTATACCAAAGAGGCAAAGATGGTTACTTAAGACTGTGCGTTCATGAATCAGACTATTTGAAAGTCTTAGAAACTGCACACAGCGGTGTTGTAGGTGGACACTTCGGCCCTGAGCGAGTAATCAAGACCATTCTATTCTCAGGACTTTGGTGGCCCACTCTTCATATGGATGCTCATACCTATGTGAAGAAATGTGACACATGCCAACGTGCACAATATCCAGTTAGAAAAGATGAGATGCCTTTGAGGCCCATGATGGGAGGACGTGCATTCTCAAAGTGGGGTATAGACTTTGAAAGCCACAACAAAGAATGATGCTCAGACGACGGCTAAGTTCTTATTCGAGAATGTGTTCACTAGATATGGACTGCCAATAGAGTTAGTAAGCGATAGAGGCACCCACTTCTTAAATGAAGTCATTGAAAATCTTCTCCAAGAATTCTTGGTGATACATAAGAAGTCTGCCCCCTATCACCCACAAGCTAATGGACAAGCCGAGAGCACCAATAAGATCCTCTGTAACGTATTGACAAAACTAGTAAATAATAAACGCTCTGATTGGGACAAACAACTTCATCATTCTGTTTGGGCTTATCGAGTTGCCTACAAAACGGTACTCAACGCCACCCCATTTCAGATGGTCTTCGGACAGAATGCTGTGCTACCATTAGATTTCTTAATCCCTGCCTTAAAAGTAGCACAAGAGTATGAGTGGAATGGGCATGAATTGTCCTCTAGGATCTTTGATCTCGAACGCTTAGGTGAGACGAGGCTACGAGCGGCAGCAGGTATCTACGCTGCAAAGAAGAGGCAAAAGGCATACTTTGATGCACACATCAAAGATAAGGGATTGAAAGAGGGAGATCTAGTGTTGGTTTACACACTAAAACAACATGCCCGTAAGTTGGAAAAAAGAGGATACGGACCCATGATCATTAATAGAATTTCCACTAGTGGTGCAGTTCAGTTGGCCACTATAGAAGGAGATATCTTGCCAAACTATATTAGTGGATGTAGAGTCAAGTTATATCAAGAACCTCTTACAGAGGACATGCTAATGAGACTCAACACTGCTAAAAAACGAAAAGAAGAAGAGTTAAGAGTGAGAGAAGAAGCACAGGCAGAGGCCAGAGAGCGTATTAGGCGAAATAAGTTAAGGCGATTAGGTCTAGATGTCAACTCAAAAGCCCCAAAATATCACATGGATATGTGCCAAAAGTGAGGCCTAGCGACTTCTCAAGTCATTGACCGAAGACCCTTTGTGACCATAGAGATAGGACAAGGGAAGGGTGCAAGGACGGTGAAAGCATTGATTGACTCAGGTGCAGCAAGTAGTGCAGTTAGACTTTCCTACTTCCAAGACTTGCAGTTGAACATCAATCCCATAGAAGCTTATCTCATAGGATTGGGAGGTGTGGAAGAGGTGGAACTTCCCATCTACCTTCAAGATGTTCCAATGAAAGTCAAAGTGCTAGTATGTCAAGATGAGAACCTTACAGAACCACTTGTCTTGGGTCAAGATTGGATCTATGACCATGCAGTTAACTTAAACCTAAGAAGTCAAATTCTTCAAGTTTGGGTACATGAACAATGCATTACATTAGAATTAGAGAACTGCATGCTCCTAGATCATGGCTCGACACACTCTCTTAGTTCTTCCAAGACTAATCATATGAAAGAAGTTGTTGTATGTGTCAAAAGCTCTATGATGCAGAAGGAGTCAATCGTGGAAGACCAGGTTCAAAGGCGGGTGGATCTTTCTTCTTCTCCAAAGAATCTAGTATCCACAGTAGTGAGTCCACCACACAAGCAAACACAACCGTTCACGACAACAGCTACATCAAATAGAAAGACACCATTTGATAAGAAAGCAGTTTTGAGCATGAAGCAGATCTGGGTACGCAAAGGAGAGCAACCACCAACCTTGCCCCCACAAATTCCATCCAGGCAAGCCAACCAGGTCAGAAGACGAAGGAAGCAGCTCGGACAAGCTCAATCACAAGGTATCCAACAAGTTTGGTGCCTAAGAAATTAGATGCAGCTCAACAAGGGCGATTACAGATGTGGGTACCTAAGAAGCTCTTACATCTACAACAACCTATGTTCTCCCACATGCAAAAGGTCTCAACAAAGAAGCCAAAAGGAGAAGAGGGTCAGAACCACGTACAGAGACCGAAAGGAGATCAAATCAGCTCTTCAACTATAGTAGGAAGACGCGCAAAAAGGATATGGGTTTGGAAGCCAAAAGTACAAGTCGCCTCCATCGAACCAAAGTGCCAACCACACTGGATACCATAGTTCCGAAAGCATCCAACAAGGAAGACGCCTGAAGTAATCTCTACAGTGCCAAATGTGGTTCTAAAATGGGTACCTATCAAGAGGAAGGATCAGTGGCCATCTCGAGATCCAATGGATACCTCCAACAAAGATGACATCAACATCTGCAGGTGACAACAGGCCTCGACGAGCGACAACCATGTGCTCCTTGCACAACCGTGTCTTTTGCACCATTCAGGTCATGCATTTCCAAAGTATGCATTAATATAGGGCCACATTACACGGCCGTGCATAGACACACTTGAGAATCCCAGGCACAAGAGCACATTGACATATGTCAAAGATTTTTATTGATTGATACTAAACTCTATCTTCTTGTTTTGTGATATTGTTCCTATTATTAAAATAAAAAAAAAAAAAAGAAAGAGAGGAAGAACTTGTTCCCAGGTTTGGCTCATGAAACATGAATGATTCATGCTTAGTTGAAGGTAGAACTGTTGATTACTAGGCATTTATCTGTTTGGATAGAAGTGTGTCTCGGTTAGCAGATGATATAATTGCTGCCTTATCTGGTAGATGTCAAGAACTTGGTATAACCATGGCATCCACAACTATGGTTTCCTCTTACTATGGTAGGAGTGAAGAGCTTGAAGGTCCGCAACTTGAGTGATGCTTAACTACTGCATGTCCGAGAGCATCCAGAGAGATATCTGCAAGGGGTAGTTCTGGTACCCTGCAAATCTTTGTATGTATACTAGATGAGAAGACTCCTGCTTATGGTGAGCTAAAGAGAATATGTGAAACTAAGCTTAGTGTAGTTATCGAACGTTGTTGTCAAGGAATATAAAGAAATTCAATTCTCAGTATTTGGCAAATGATGAGTTGAAAGGAGGAGACAGGATCTACCACTCAAAAGATCTCATCAGTGGACCATCAACACGGACATTCATCAACAATGTTCCATCCCAAAGGCCGAGTGTACAACACGAAGAGATGAACATACATCGGCCTTCTCCATGGTAAGTATCTTTACCTTGGAAACATCATAACCATGATAGCTTAGGAAACCTCTTCGTCGGCATACCCTTGAGCACTTAGCTCAAGACCCCCAATTTTTGCACCATACTTCTTCCAATGCATTTCCCAAGTAAGCATTCATAGGGCTACATTACAAGGCCGTGCACAAGGCACATATTCTCCTCAACCCTTGCACGGACACACTTACCCATCACTCAATATGGGTTATGAGTACTTGGCATGACTACTATGAACATCAACTGTGGAAGATCTAGAAAACATCAACGGAGACTCACAACGACACAGTCATACTGGAATCCAAGGAAGAAGCACATACCAAGAGACTACAACTTGCAAAGACTCACAGTGATAGATGGAGAACCAGACACATCTGGAAGTCAAACGACTTTTGTTCATACAGAAGGGACACTCCCTCTCAAGGCACTACTTGGAACAACCACTACAACAAGGGTCTGTCAGGGACGACAGACTCGAGAGGGGGGGGGAGTGTTGAAGCTCAAAGTCAAGGACAAAGCATGGAAGCACATCAAAAGGTGGACACACAAGGAAAGGGAGCAAGTAGGGAGCTCCAAGAAGTGTATGTCAAATTTTCATAAGAATCCCCTACAACAATAGTGATTTTCATCACTAAAAACCATTGTAAATACCATTTTCTATTTTTAGTAACTCTATTTTGTTCAAGCCAAGGAGTCCTTGAGCTTGAGGAGTATTAGAAGTATCATCCTACCAATTTTCATAATTTTAGACTTCGTTTGAGCCCTCAAATAAGCCCTGGAACCTAATTTTTAACTAGGCCGGACACTAGGTCTGGACAGGGCCAAAACTAGTCAAAAAACTATAAAAAGAGCTAGAAGGCTCATTTTTGGGGTTAGCTTGTTAGAGAATAGAGCTTTTGTAAGAGAACTCTTTTGCAATCGAAGCTTTCCATTGTTCCTCTCTTTGATCTTACTTTGTGCGCGTGTGTGTGTATGTGTGTGCATGTTTGTGTGCTTAACTCATGCACTTGTGCCTTCACTTGCTCGTGGTCTTCATACCGGTCCTCACGTCTCCGCGGATTGACAAGTAAAGGAGGTGGTGCTTACACTTGAGCTACAGTCAGTGAGAGAGTTATGTGCAGTAGACTTTCTGTGTAGTCATTTTCTTCACAATTTGATCAAAATCTTGGTAATTGATCATTGATTCTCTAAATTGGTGAAAGTTTTGAGTTACTCTTGATATAGAGGTGCTCTAACCTCAAGAGTAGCTTGTTCTTTTGGAGATTAACACTCTCCATCAGTGGTATTAGAGCACGAAACATCAAAATTGAAGAAAGGAGCATCCCGACTACTGTAGTCATAAAGAATTCAACATCTGAAGATTCAAAAGGTGAAAGGTTGAGAGAAAAGCTTGAGAAGGGGCCATACGACATCAAGGAAGACAAAAGGAGTATCACTTGAAGTAAAGGTACATCTATTACTCATAAAGTTTGAAGAATTCAATATAAAGGTGAAGAAAGGATGGGAGATTCTCTTCAGATAGAGAAGTTGGACAGAGAGAACTATCTAGCATGGTCAATGAGGATGGAAGTTCATCTTATGAGCAAAGACTTGATAAGTTATATCACAGGTGAAGAAGAAAAGCCTTAGTTCAAGGATCCTAGTGTTCCAACTAGGGAGGAATTATCAGATTTGAAGACTTGGATGAAGAAAGATGCTCAAGCCAGGAGCATTATTTACATGGCAGTTAATGACTACTTGCTACCTCACATTAGAGGTCTTGAAAGTGCAAGTGATATATGGAATGCTTTGGAGGAGCATTTCCAAAACACTACAAAGTCAAGGAAGGCATCCTTGTGGGCAGAATTTACCACTTCCAAGAAGAAGGCTTCTCAATCCATCTCAGATTATGTAACAAGGATGAAGGACATTGCAGATGCATTAGGAGCAGTGGATGAAGACATTGAGGAGGATAAATTGGTAAGACAAATCCTCACAGGTTTAAGAGGTGATGACAAATGGAAGCCATTCATTTTGTCTACTGAATTATCACTTGATCATTTTACTCCTGATTTAAATCAGTTGCTAGGACATATGCTAACCTTTGAGCAGGATGTCAAAGGTGAAAGTGATAAGAGTACAGGTCATGCAATTTATTCAAAGGATAAGAAGAAGAATGTCAAAGGGAAGCAACAAGCAAATGAAGATGAAAGTACAACTAGCCAAGCCAACTTCCTAAGAGGAAGAGGAGGTGGCAAAGGTAGAGGAAGAGGCAGGAGTAATAAAGATGGAGTTAAAGCTTGTTGGGTTTGTGGTAAGACAAATCACTTAGCTAATGATTGTTGGCATAATACTCAGAATAATGGTGGATATAATCAGAATTTTAATTCAAGAGGAAGAGGTGGCAGAAATCAAAGAGGTAATTTCAGAGGTAGAGGTAGTAGAGGTTACTTTGGAAGAAATGCAGGTAGAGGATTCCAAAGTCAACAATACAACAATACCTACTACAATTATGCTTCAGATCAGAAGGAGGATTCAACATTGATAATGAATGCAACTTGTGAAAGGAAAAGTGAAGACCAAAGAGTCTTCTACATTGACGCAGGGTGTAGCAATCACCTGAGCGGCAACATAGCTTTGATGACTGATTTGGAGAATAAGATAACTAATCATGTTGTTCAAACAGGCAACAATACAAAGCATAATGTGAAGTCAATTGCATCAATGAAGGCTAAGGATGGAAGTACTCTCTTGAGAAGGTTTTGTATGTTCCTACAATTCCTAAGAATCTGATAAGTGTAGGCCAAATTGTTGAAAAAGGTTATGAAGTTAGGTTCACTAATGAAGGAGTGTTTGTGGAAGACCCTAGCAATGGGTATAAACAAATTGTTTCAGGGAAGAAAGAAGGAAGATTGTTCACATTGAAGATCCAAGGCAATGTTGGTCATGCCTTGTTCACTTATGGAGGACATAAGATCTCTGAGTTAGATCTTTGGCACAAAAGGCTTGGACATTTTAATGAAAGAGGTATCAAAGATATGGTTAATAATGGTTCAGTGCTTGGATTGCCTAGTGTTGCAAGTCAACATATGACATACAGATGTGAGGCATGTCAACTAGGTAAGGCTCATAAGAAATCTTATTCCAAGCATGGTTTTATGTATTCAGAGAAGCTTGAATTGGTACACACAGATGTGTGGGGACCATCAAAGGATTTCAGTATCAATGGTTCAAGGTATTATGTGATTTATGTTGATGATGCTACCAGATGGATCACTATCTATGTGATCAAAGATAAGTCAGAGGTATTCAATACATTCAAACATTATCATGTGTATGCAGAGAGAATTACAGGTCATAAGTTGAAGAGACTAAGGTCAGATGGAGGGAGAGAGTATTTCTCTAATGAGTTCAGTGATTACTTATGGAATGCAAGTATAAAAAGGGAAATTACTTGCAGGTACTCTCCTCAACAAAATGGTGTAGCAGAAAGGAGGAATAGAACTCTTGTTGAGTTTGCAAGATCCATGATGAAGGAGAAAAATTGCCCAAATTACTTGTGGGCTGAGGCTGTAAACACAGCTACTTATTTGGTTAATAGATTACCATGTAAAGCTTTGCAGGGTATGACACCATATGAGGCATGGTGGGGTAAGAGACCTACTTTAGATTATTGCAAAGTATTTGGATGTTTGGCATATGCATATGCGCCATCACAATTAAGGCACAAATTGGAACCTAAAGCTGAAAAGTATGTATTTATTGGATATGATGATAAGCAGATGGGATATAGGTTGTGGAGTCCATCCACAAAACAATTCCTAGTATCAAAGGATGTTACATTTGATGAGCAAGGTACTTGGTATGCAGGTACAATCAATATTTATGCAGGTGATGAAGAAATTGTGAATCAAAAGAAAGGTAAATCAAAGGTTCAGATATTTGATGAAGAGGAGAACAATGAAGTATAGGTTGAAGTTGAAGAAATGCCAAGGTTTGATCCAGAATGTGATGAACCAAAAACTTCAAGAAGTGGAGAACTCAGAAGGTCAATAAGACACAAATGGCAACCTACAAGGTATAGCTATGACACTTCTTTTTTGGCTACCAAAGATTATGCTTATATGATAAAGACAGATGAAGACCCTTCTACATATGAAGAGGCAAAAGGTAAGGAAAATTGGGAGAAAGCTATGCAAGAAGAGTATGATGCATTGATGGAAAATGAGACTTGGGATTTGGTTCCTAAACCAAATAGTCAGAAGATCATTGGATGCAAATGGGTCTACAAGACAAAGAGGTATGCAGATGGAAGTGTATCTAGGTATAAAGCTAGACTTGTTGTGAAAGGTTTTGCTCAGACATATGGTGTAGATTATGATGAGACCTATAGTCTTGTGGCAAAGATGACAACTATCAGGACACTCATAGCCATTGCTGCATGTAAAGGTTGGAAATTATGTCAATTAGATGTGAAGAATGCTTTTCTAAATGGTTATATTTCAGATGATGTTTTCATGGAGCAACCACAAGGATTCAGAGATGAAAGGTATCCAGATCATGTGTGCAAGCTCAAGAGAGCTTTGTATGGCTTGAAGCAGGCCCCAAGGGCATGGAATTATAGACTTGTGAAGTTCTTAAAAGAACTTGGATTTCAAGTGTCTAAAGCAGATAGTAGCTTGCTTGTGAAAGCAAGTGAAGATGGGTTTATTTACATGTGCATATATGTTGATGATATAATTCTTACAGGTACAGATGAGAAAGGTATTCAAAGTCTAAAGAAGCAAATGGAGAAAGATTTCAAGATCAGTGACTTGGGAGATTTGTCATATTTCTTGGGCATGGAGATCTCATACACTCAACATCAAGTGTATGTAACTCAAGAAAGGTATTTGAGAAACTTGTTGATCAAGTTTAAGATGAATGATTGCAGGGTAGCACCTACTCCAATGGAGGTGAATCACAAATTGAGCAGATATGGAGGAGAAGAGTTCAAGGATATGAAGCTATGTCAAAGTTTGGTTGGTAGTGTGATTTATGCTACATTAACTAGGCCTCACTTATCATATGCAGTTGGAGTATTGTCTCAATTCATGCATTGTCCTAGGAAAGAACATTGGATTGCAGGTGAAAGAGTGTTGAGGTACATTAAGGGTACACTCAAAGAAGGTTTGTATTATGGATTTACATCAGATACAAACATCAAGATCTATAGTGATACAGATTGGGCAGGTAATCCTGATGATAGGAGATCAACTTATGGATATTTGTGTTATGTGGGAGATAAGTTAATTTCATGGTGTTCAAAGAAGCAACACACAGTTGCTTTGTCATCTATAGAAGCAGAGTATAAAGGTATGGTGGAAGCTGCAAAGGAAGTAATATGGCTCAAGACTCTCATGAAGAGTTTTGATATTACTCAGAGTATACCCACTATTCATGGAGATAACATGAGTTCATTGTATTTAGCTGCTAATCCTCTTTTTTATGCCAGGACTAAACATATTGAGATTCAGTATCACTTTCTAAGAGAGAAGGTGATGGATAAAGAGATTGAAGTCATACATACTTCAACAAAAGATCAGATAGCTGATATGCTAATCAAGAGCTTGGATGGACCAAAGCTACAGAGATTCAAAGACATGGCAGGCATAAAGAAGATAGAGAAAACCTCAATTGATGATTGAGGGGGAGCTGTTGGTGCAGGGCAATCAACAATTGAAGTTTTTGTTGGAAACAATGTTCAATTGGGTCAAATTTTGCTAAGCTAACATACCATGTGTAGCTATGATATGACTCCTTCCTACAAGCAAACGGGCGCCACAAGCATATATAGTAATCGTATTCATTTCTTGTACAAGCAATGAGCGTGGGCGCATTGGTTAGGACGTCGTCCTCTCACATCAGTGGCGCGAGTTCAAATCTCCAAGCCTGTAGCGGAGCGCCATTAAATTTTGGACCATGCTTTTCAACAATTAAAAGCAAAAGCGGATAGATCACGATCATAAAACGCCGATGGAGTGTTTTCTTTTCCGCATAAGAGAGCGAACGCATTACGAATAGCTTTATTACTGCTTTTGGAAGTAGCTTTATTGGTATCAAGAAATACTATAAAAGAAGCACTTTGGGCTCATTGTATCCATCCTTCACCTAGGATCAACACAAGCTTTCTAGAGCTTGGACCTCAGTAGAGGTGGTGTTTCTTCTAGCACATGGGGCAGCCATCCTTCACCTAGGATCAACACAAGCTTTCTAGAGCTTGGACCTCAGTAGAGGTGGTGTTTCTTCTAGCACATGGGGCAGCCATGGTGCTAACTTGAAGCATGTTGAGAAGCAGCTATGGAGTTCTTCTTGGTGATTCTTCTTGGAGAAGATGAAGGGTGTGCTCACACTCTACCTCATGGAGAGGAGGTTATCTCTTGTTCATGGCAAGAAGACTTGGTCATTAGCAGCTTGAAGGTAAGGATCGCCCATCTACATAATGCCTTTGAAGATTGTCTTCCACAGGAAGATATTAGGTTGAAGATTGTCTTCTACAAGAAGATATCTGGCTACTTCAAAGACATTGGATGGAGTTTAACATAAGGTTCACATCTTATGTTAAAGTATTCAGGTACATATTCTCTTTATGCACACAGGTACTACTTGAAGTTTATGGAGGCTGTGGCGTTCATATCAGGAGGAGTCCTATTCGGCATAGGTACAAGAGAATCAGTACGTATATGCTTTATGCATATTTTTATGAGGTGTTTGAGAAGGTGTGTTCACATGAGTTTGAGGATTTCCGTTCATACTGATCCTTCCTCTTTCAGTCACTCATATTCACTCTTCTATAACCTATAAGGTCACACATCTCATGTATATTCAGATTACTGCCCATACATCTGAATATGTTTGTTACATTGTACATTCATCTATTTCTCATCACATAGAGTGGTTGAGAGTTTTGCTCCCACATTGTACATTGAACATTGGTATATATGATACTATGAGTAAGCGATGGCTTACGTAACACCTTACACATGTTGTCTATTCTTTCTCTATCTTTGTCTCATCATTTGTATGATTAAGTTGTGGCATGTTCATGTTTTGTCAATATGGAAGATTGCTAGAATTAATGTTGTATATATACTGGACCTATGGAACCATGGACATATGACATGAGCTAAGGGCCTACCACACTTCCAACATTTGGTATCAGAGCACTAAGGTTTTGTTACAGAACTTTAGATCTTTGGCATCAATGCATTAAGGCTCATTCATATCTCAGGTTCCTAGAATTCCAGTTTTACAACATATGATTTGAAAGCATCTTCTAATATTTGACATTTGACATACACACTTAATCTAGATGAGTAGAGATTTGAGAATTAGACACTTCAGTTACATGTGTATTAATCAGTGTGGAGTATGAAGTTGATGATCTGTTAGCAGCCGAATATTTTTGGAAGAGTATGCAAATACTTTACAAAAATATTGTTTGAAGACCCAGACTTGATGAAGAGAAGACTACTTCAAATTCAAGGAAGAACGATGGTTTAGAGAAGATGAAGAAATCAGATCAACATCAAATCACAGGTATCAGTTTCTACTATCAGATTATCATTTGCAGGTCATATCTTAGAAGAGCAGTTATGAAGAGATTTGAAGAATTTCAAGGAATGCTTTTATACACTTTCATTATTTGAAAGTTAAAGGCTACATCAAAACAGGTATCTAGAGTTTTTTCTAGAGAGTTTTGAGAAATCTCTTTCATGGCAAGAAAGTTCATCTAAGAAGACAAGTGCAGAGATAAGATGAGTTTTTTCAGCCAATTTTCTATTGTAAGTTGGTTGGATATCAAGGTACAAATGTATCTAGAGAAGGTAACTCTAGAAGGGCAATTCATCATTCAGACAACGATTGGTGAATTTAGTCGTTTCAGACATTTGAAACAACATTTTGATTCAGAGATATGAGGAAATGATAAAACATGATTCTATATTCACTTCCATTGTATACCATATTTGTTTTATCTCTTACTCTTACACTAAAGGAAGAGAAAAGTTCATTTGAAGAAGTCAAGAGTGCTTGCTACTTCAAGATGAAGAGAACAAAAGGTATGGAAGAGAAGTTTGAAGATGTTGACATCATCAGGTGGAAGAAAGATGCAGAAGAAGAAAGTCCATCATTTCCAAAAGAAAAGTAAGGCTTCCTTTTCTCATATATTTTCCATATACTTTTCCTATTTTATCCTCTACATCCAAAGACAAGTCTACGAGAACATCTTGTTTAAAGAAGAAGCAGTTTCTTGTTTTGCATTACACTTGGTCATGATTTAGTAGATTTGACAAAGAATTGCATTGAGAGAAACAAAAGCACTCATATGTGTATGAGTTATGTTGAAGCTTTTGAGCAAGCAGCTTATATGTTCCCTCAAAGAATTCTTGGAGTGTCAATACAGAGCTACTTGGTATATGACAAGTTGCAGAGAAGTATATTTCTTCTTTATCTAACTCTTGAGGTAAAAGAGTTTTCTGTAGCAGATGTTGAAGACTTGGGTTGAGGTTTTATGTTTGGAAAAGGTTACCTCATATTCAGTACTTTCAGAAACTTCAGAAAATTCAGACTTGTTGAAGTACCAGTCAGTTGAAGAATCTACTTTTTATGATTGTCTAGACTTTTGGATACATGTTTGTATTCAAAAAGGTGTTCCATCAGATCCTATCACTTGATTGAAAAGTGGAGTTAGCCAAAAGAAAATCAAGCAGGTACTATCACATTTCACCCGGGTAAAATATGAAAGTTATGAAGTGTCAACTTGCAGCTTTTGGAGTTCTCAAGGTGAGAAGTTTTTCCACTTATATTTCAAGTAGAAATTGCAGATTCCTTGAAGGATTTGTTTGAAGAAAAGTTTTACAACTTTTTGAGAAGCATGGACACTTGGAGACATTCAGGAAGTAAATCAAACATTCAGTCATGAAGGTTTGATAAGAGCAGATTCTACACAAGAGAGATCATTGATCTTGAATGATCTTATATGATCTTGAGTATTTATGATTCAGTTGTCTATCCTTTGTTTATGAAGATTCTTAACATTGGAAGAAGTAAGTCAAAGATTCAGGTTCTATCAGATTTGTGTTGCAGAGAGATAGAAGATACTTGTTATGTTACTGAAGCTTATGAATCCTATAAAGCTTTCAGCAAGGTTTTGTTATGTTAGGATCAGCTAACCTTATTCTATAATTTGGAAAGCTGAGGAATCACATGGAAAGCTATTGGCATGTGTACAGTGCTAATAAAAAGGATTCATAGATTTTGTTTCAGATACAGGTATTGATCACTGAACATCAGATTTATGAAGGAAGACGTTCCAGATTTCATAAAGTCTGATATATATGAAGAATTTTGGATACTAGTGTTAAGTCATCCAGGGGGGTGATGAAACATGAAGACTTATTTTCAGCCATATGTGAAAGAATGCAAATTCATACCTACAGGTATTCCTATATTTCCTTTGTCAGGTTCTCTTTATGTTCCAGCTTTGAAAGAAGAAGGAAGAAGAAGAATGTTTGGAGAAAGTTCCTGTTAGGATGTTCCTGTTCAGGAGAAGGTTCCAGAGTTCTATTGAAGAGAAGCTTGATATTTCAGAAAGGTATATTTCAGAAGTGCGCACATATATGTTTATACCAGATTCTGAAGGAAAGAGGTATGAAGGATTTAAAGGATGAAGACATGATGACATCATAGATGTTTTGACTCATATTTAGTTGAGTACAGTCAGAGATGAACCAGCAGTGTTCATAATACACTACATTGTGAGTTGACAGTCACAGATTCCAGGATTCAGTTCCTGATTTTGTTTAGTGTATTTACATGACACAGCAGAAGTACATTGAGAAACCTTTGTCATAAGGTAAATGCAAATATATAGATCCCAGTGTATGTTTTCAGTTTTTTGAAGAAAGGAGATAGCAGGTTCAGAGACAGTTCATGCTACATTTGTTGAGCAGTGATTGCTTGATGTGTACACTATTGGATATCTAGTTTGCATATTTTCTCAAGTATTATGGTTCATATTTAGCAAGTTCAAGTTTCTTGAAGGAAAGTCAAATTCAGTTTTGAAGAAGACTTTTGAAGAACAAGTTCTGAGGTGCAGAAGTACAAGCTTGAAGCTTGTGACAGGCTATTTGAAGCTTGTGGTAATTTGCAGATTATAAAGTTTGCAGATCCAGTTCAGATTGTACCAATATGACATTGCAGGGGGGATTGTTGGAAACAATGTTCAATTGGGTCAAATTTTGCTAAGCTAACATACCATGTGTAGCTATGATATGACTCCTTCCTACAAGCAAACGGGCGCCACAAGCATATATAGTAATCGTATTCATTTCTTGTACAAGCAATGAGCGTGGGCGCATTGGTTAGGACGTCGTCCTCTCACATCAGTGGCGCGAGTTCAAATCTCCAAGCCTGTAGCGGAGCGCCATTAAATTTTGGACCATGCTTTTCAACAATTAAAAGCAAAAGCGGATAGATCACGATCATAAAACGCCGATGGAGTGTTTTCTTTTCCGCATAAGAGAGCGAACGCATTACGAATAGCTTTATTACTGCTTTTGGAAGTAGCTTTATTGGTATCAAGAAATACTATAAAAGAAGCACTTTGGGCTCATTGTATCCATCCTTCACCTAGGATCAACACAAGCTTTCTAGAGCTTGGACCTCAGTAGAGGTGGTGTTTCTTCTAGCACATGGGGCAGCCATCCTTCACCTAGGATCAACACAAGCTTTCTAGAGCTTGGACCTCAGTAGAGGTGGTGTTTCTTCTAGCACATGGGGCAGCCATGGTGCTAACTTGAAGCATGTTGAGAAGCAGCTATGGAGTTCTTCTTGGTGATTCTTCTTGGAGAAGATGAAGGGTGTGCTCACACTCTACCTCATGGAGAGGAGGTTATCTCTTGTTCATGGCAAGAAGACTTGGTCATTAGCAGCTTGAAGGTAAGGATCGCCCATCTACATAATGCCTTTGAAGATTGTCTTCCACAGGAAGATATTAGGTTGAAGATTGTCTTCTACAAGAAGATATCTGGCTACTTCAAAGACATTGGATGGAGTTTAACATAAGGTTCACATCTTATGTTAAAGTATTCAGGTACATATTCTCTTTATGCACACAGGTACTACTTGAAGTTTATGGAGGCTGTGGCGTTCATATCAGGAGGAGTCCTATTCGGCATAGGTACAAGAGAATCAGTACGTATATGCTTTATGCATATTTTTATGAGGTGTTTGAGAAGGTGTGTTCACATGAGTTTGAGGATTTCCGTTCATACTGATCCTTCCTCTTTCAGTCACTCATATTCACTCTTCTATAACCTATAAGGTCACACATCTCATGTATATTCAGATTACTGCCCATACATCTGAATATGTTTGTTACATTGTACATTCATCTATTTCTCATCACATAGAGTGGTTGAGAGTTTTGCTCCCACATTGTACATTGAACATTGGTATATATGATACTATGAGTAAGCGATGGCTTACGTAACACCTTACACATGTTGTCTATTCTTTCTCTATCTTTGTCTCATCATTTGTATGATTAAGTTGTGGCATGTTCATGTTTTGTCAATATGGAAGATTGCTAGAATTAATGTTGTATATATACTGGACCTATGGAACCATGGACATATGACATGAGCTAAGGGCCTACCACACTTCCAACAGTTTTGGTGAAGAATTGAAGTCAAGGACTGAAGAGAAGGCCAAGTTATGAAGCATGAAGGAAGTGCATATCTAGAAGATGAAGATGTGTACACATATGTACATTAATTCAGAGATAGTTCACATATACTTTTTTATAGTCATGAGCTTGTAAATATTTGACTATATATATACAAAGGAAAAATGTCGGGGCATATATATATGAGAGTATAGAATACAAGAATTCATAAAAATTAGGAGTGATTAGACACTTGAGAAGTATGAAGATTAGCTCTCTCATCCAGTTGTAAAGTTTTCTAGTAATGGAAGAAAAAATTGCACCTGATGTTTCTGTGCTTGATCATTTCAAGAATCCTTTTGTAGAAATCTAAGCCCATAGTTAATGAGTCTATGGTTAAAGTTTGAGAGCCTAATTGTAAACAAGTTGTGAGAATTATGAATAGGAACATTCATATGTGAAGAAGTGTTCACTGTTTTCTGAAAGAGGCGCAATCTTGATGGTCAAAGATTTGATCATTTCTCAGTGTACAGGTTAAAGTTTTGCACAAGTAAGGAGTTAAAATCTAAGTTGGAAGGTAAGCCATCTATGGCTAAAAGCATTTGCATAAACAGGTTCTAGATTGAGAGAACCAAGTGTTAGAAGTTACAAGTGTCTGAATCGACTTCTTAGAAGAGCAGTTCTAGACATAAGTGACTTGTTGAGGTCATTTCTCAAGATCTACTGAGTCTTTTGGAATGATTTAACTTGGAGAAGGTGAGCAAAATATAGGCGACACCTTGTGCAAAGTTTTATCAAAAAAATTACACATTTGATAAGTCAGTGAGAGAGTTATGTGCAGTAGACTTTCTATGTAGTCATTTTCTTCACAGTTTGATCAAAATCTTGGTAATTGATCATTGATTCTCTAAATTGGTGAAAGTTTTGAGTTACTCTTGATATAGAGGTGCTCTAACCTCAATAGTAGCTTGTTCTTTTGGAGATTAACACTCTCCATCATAGTGTTCATATGCTACATCAAAAAAGATGCACATATATTCTTCAATGTTTAGCCAAGTGTGATGGTGTGCATTTTCACCAAAACTATTCAAACATTACTTTCATGTACTAAGGAGACATCAGTTAGCTCCAAAGACATGTATGGCACTTTGTTGCCTCTTTTTACATGTGGATAGTCTAGTGCTGATCCTAATGAGGCAACTTCTTGTTGATATATTTAGGTAGTGATCTGTTTGATGAACACACTAGGACCACTCGAGGACTTTCTATTGATGCAAATCCAAGCCATCACACTTGGCTAACCATTGACGAATATATGTGCATCTTTTTTTATGTAGCATATGAACACTAGCATGTAATAATTTGATCATTACCCAATGTAAAAGTGTTTCACATGAAGAGAATCTTGTAAGTCCACTCATTTCATGGAGTTAGGAGAAGCTTGTGGTACGAGTTTCCATGAGAGAATATCTCCTCATTTAGAGGAAGAACTTTTAGGTGGAAGTTCATTTGAATTTCACAAATTCAAACTTGAAGAGAGTCACTATAAAAGTAACTTGAAATCTTGTGGCCATTAGAGCCCCCATTACTGAGCTTATTGTTGATTGCTTGATGTAGTTGAGAGGCTTACACTATAGCCTACTCCTATCACTGTCATTGGGCATCATATTCATGCCAATGTTCATGTATAAGATTGTTACATAATACATTACATTGTTGATTACTTTTGTCTTCATCTCTGCCATTGTCACTCAGAACAATGTACTTGTAATGCTCATATCTCAGTGTTCTCTCCACCATTTTCAATGATCTATAGCTCATTGGAACCAGCTCAAAGTCTACTACAAGCTGGAAAAGTTCTAAGAAGTTTCATTTAGCAGAGTGGGAGAAAAGTGTTTCGACATGGTTAGTGGTCATTCTCTACAAAGTTCCTAAACTATCGGGGGTAAGCTTCTACTTGTTAAAGTCATTGCTCAGAGTATAGTCTATCATTTTAAGTGATTCCACTTGGAATCATTAGCTCTCTACGTTAGTTAGGTATGGTGAGAAGGAATGTTTCTAATTGCTACTGTACTATGAGTACTGATCATAACATCCAGCAGGTGTCAAGACCAAAATAACAACTTTTTGGTCATAAGCTAGTTGCAAACTTATCTGTTTTGATTCTAGTGGTTGAAGCATCATCTCCGAAGCACATAGGCACTTATTTAGTGTCATTGGAAAGCTAAAGAGGCCTACAAAACAAATATAAATTGAAGGAGGGTAGGTACAAAGCAAGGATTAGTAGTACCAACTCATTTCTTGAGGTGTCCATCCATCTTTCCCAACAATGGTATGAGAGCAATTTGAGGTAAAATGGGAGATGGTTTCCCTTCTTTTATTGATAAATTGGATAGGAAAAACTACCAAGCATGGTCCTTGAGGATGAAGACATACTTACAAGGAAGGAGTCTCTATGGATACATGTCAAGAGATGTGGAGATGCCCATTTTCAGAAGCAAAGGACAACCTACAAGAGAGGAGCTTGAAAGACTCAACTCATAGTGTGCCAAAGATGCATTAGCAAGGTCATACTTACTTAACTCTATTTTTGACTTCCTTCTTCCACACATTAGGAACTGTAAGACATCCCAAAAGAATTGGGATACATTGTCTTCATACTTTTCTTCCAATATAAGATCTAGGAAGAACCAATTGTGGATTGAGTTTACCACTCAAAGGAAGAAACCTAAGCAAAGTGTTTTAGAATATGTGACCAAAGTCAAGGATGTGGCTGACCAATTGGCAAGCATACCAGAGGAGATTGAAGAAGAGAAATTTGTGAGACAAGTAATCAATGGTATCAAGGCAGATGACAAATGGGAGAGCTTCACAACTGCTATGGACTTATACATGGACATGCAGTTTCCAGATCTTACCACACTCATGGGGCAACTCTTTACCCACGAAGCCAAGCTCAACAAAAATGGAGATTCATCAAGAGGTAACAACTCTTATGCTCTATACACAGATAAAGGAAAGTCTAAAGAGAAAGGGAAAAGCTAAAAGATGGAAGATGAAGGTACTACTTCTCAAGCCAATTATGCAAGAAGAGGTAGGAACTCAAAAGGTAGGAGCAGAGGAGGTAAGCAAGGTAGGGGGAGACTTTTCAACTCTTCCCCATGTAATATTTGTGGTTTATCAAATCAAACCACAGATGAGTGTTATAGGAACTTCAAGGAACTTCAAGAATAAAAGAGGTAGAGGTTTCCAAAGAGGTAGCTACACACAATCAAGAGGAATATTCAATCATACTCAAGGCTACAACAACTACTACAAATCAAGGAAAGACTACAACAATTACAGAGAGGATCAAGAGGATTCCATTCTGATTATGAATATGATTTCAAAGCAAGGTACGAATGATGACCATCTCTTCTATATTGACTCAGGATGTTCAAACCATGTGGCAGGCAATGTAGCTCTTCTCTCTGACCTTGATGAAAGAAACAGGTGATGACACCAAGCATTCAGTAGTCACCAAGATAGGGTATGAATGATGACCATCTCTTCTATATTGACTCAGGATGTTCAAACCATGTGGCAGGCAATGTAGCTCTTCTCTCTGACCTTGATGAAAGAAACAGGTGATTACACCAAGCATTCAGTAGAAATCTGTTGATCAGGGTTCTACATGTACCTACAATCACCAAGAACTTGATGAGTGTCAAACAGATTGTGGAAAAGGGTTTGCAGGTTAGGTTCAACAAATATGGAGCATTTGTGGAGGATCCCCAACATGGATTCAAGAGAATTGCCAAGGGAGAAAAGACAAGAAGGTTATTTACATTTGACCTTGAAGATACAAGGAATATTGCACTTTATAATTACAAGGATCAAACATTATCCGAGCTTGAGATTTGGCATTAAAGATTAGGGCATATTGGTGAGAGAACTTTGAAGCAAATATGTAGAGATCAATGTGTGCTTGGAATACCTAATGTATCCAGACAACATATGATCTATAAATGTGGTGCATGTCAGTTTGGTGAATCACACAGGTTACCCTTCTCCAAGAAAGGCTACATGCATGAGGATTACTTGGAGCTTGTCCAAACAGATGTGTGGGGACCAAGCAAGGACCCTTCAATTTCTAGATTAATGTATTATGTATCTTTCATTGATGATTTCAGTAGGTGGACTATCTTATATTTTATGAAGCACAAAGATGAAGTGTTCAGTTGCTTTAATAAATATCTTGCACTTGTGGAAAACCAAACGGGAAGAAGCCTAAAAAGACTAAGGTCAGATGGACGAGGTGAGTACTTCTCAAATGAATTTGATGCATTCTTGGAGGATAGAGGAATCAAAAGGGAAATCACAACAAGGTATACCCCCTAAGCAAAATGCGTGGCAGAGAGGAGAAATAGGTTGATTGTTGAAACAACTAGGCCAATGCTAAATGAAAAAAGGTAACCTAATTATTTATGGGTAGAGAGTGTATCTACTGCCACTTATCTAATTAACAGGTTGCCATCCAAATCACTTGATGGGATGACCCCATATGAAGCATGGCATGCTATAAGCCCATCACTTGATCATTGCAGGATCTTTGGATGTGTTGCTTATGTGCATGTTCCATCTCAGATCAGAGGTAAGCTAGACCCTAAGGCAGAGAAGGGCATCTTCATAGGGTATGATTTAAATAAAAAAGGATGTAGGTTTTATAATCCATCCAACAAGGGATTTATGGTCAGTAGAGATGTTGTGTTTGATGAGAATGATTCTTGGTTTGAAAACAATCTTTGTGCCTAAAGTGTGCCATTTTTCTTGTAGATTACAAATATGAAGTCAAATTTCCAAAACAATACCTATATCACACAGACAAGACAATCGTGATTCTATAAAAACTGAGAAATTCTAATTCTTGCATTGATCTCTTGCAATGTCTGATTCAATCTACTAATACTCACCTATCTTCATACACTTCACTCAGAAATACACAAGAAAAGTTCACAAATTCCATGGATTACACAATGAGAAGACTCAACAAATCAAGAAGATGATCATGAAAAGTAGAAACACGATTTTCTGCAAGGAAGCTCTTCACATTACTTGCATAACATAAGCATAATACAACCAACCTCTTCAAAATAGAAGAAAATATCTTTTATACTATCTCAAGTGTCCTTTTTCACACTTGAAATTTGGTCCTTCTACCTTCTAGTCTAAAAATATGCTATCAAAGAGCTTCCAAAAATTCTAAGAAAAATACATATGCTTCTACTATACATTAGGAAGACTCTTCCCAACTTCTACATCATTTGGATAAGTATAACTACAAAAAATGTCAATTGTACAAATAATTTCCTTCAAAAAGTGCTTCCTCCAACATAAGCATGGCACAAATGTTGCATATTATGAGATGTAAGATCAGATAGACCACTTAGCAAGCCCTTCCTTTGCATGTCCTTCATCCTTTGTAAGTTTGTGTGCCCAATTCATTTATTCCATAAGTCGATTTCTGCAATCTCTTTATTTCCAATTGACAAGTAGAGAGTGTGAGAGGCTGATGGCTTTACCTCCATGGTGAAGAGTCTTCCTTGCTTCTTTCCTTTTGCTATGAGCTTGTAGTCCTGCATGGGTTCTTCAACAAAACATCCTTGATCATTGAACCCCACCTCATAACCACTTTCAACCATTTGACCTACCTTTTTTTGTAATGGTTGGCACATGCAACTACCTTTTTTTGTAATGGTTGGCACATGCAACACATCCTTCAACACCTTGGAGCTTTGAGATCCATTCAATGCAACATCTCCCACATGTTTAATCTTTTGCTCAAGTTCATCCCCTGTTTCTACATGTCCTTGAGTGATGGGTGAGTGTAAATTAAAGAAAACATCTTTATTCAACTCATATGGTTGCTACAATCACTATCAATGTACCATGTAAAATCTGAATTGACTCTTTCACTTGACCCATACATCATAAGCAGTTTCTCATTTCCTAATGTTTCTGAAACTAGCATAATTACCTTGGTTCCTTTTGTATCCTTGATTGCCTTCTCCTTTCGACCAAGAGCCTCTTGCATAATGGTCTGGTTTTCCACAATTGTAGCATTCTTCATTGAATGCTTCTCTTCCATGTGATCTTCCTCCTCTTCCTCTTGATCCATTGCTTTGGTTGGAGCCTTCTTGGTTTCTTGAGCTTGAGTTTTACCTTCCTCTACCTCTACTACCTTGGGAGTTTTTTCCACCTCTTTTGCCTTTGCCTTTACCTACATAGAAAACTTGGGCTTGGCTGCCCTTTAACTGTAGACCTCCTTGGTTCATCTCCTCGGTCACCATCAATGTGACTAATTGATCAAATTCTAGTAGGGAATCCCTCACATAGATTGAGGTGGTGAATGCTTTCCACCTTTCCTCCTCTCTCAAGCCATTGAGAGTGTGTGTGACAAGATCATCATCTTCGATTAGGCTCCCAATTGAGCCTAGGACATCTGCAAGCTCCCTAACCTTCAAAATTTACTTATTTATACTGCTTTATTTAGCTCATTCTTGAGCTGAATATTCCTTGCCTTGGTTGATGAAGAGTACAATCTCTCCAAGGTCTCCCAAACCTTCTTCGATGTATCCTAGTCTTGTATATGGCCTATCATGTTATTGCTTATATGTTGGGATAAAATGAATATGACTCACCTATCCCTTTCTATCTATTCATTAAGTGCCTTGACCTACCCTTGTAGTGGTGGATCATTTACATGAGGCATTGGCTCTGTGCCGATCACTAATCCCCACAATCATTTTGCCATAAGGTAGTTGCTAACTCTAAATTTCCATGGTTGATAATTGCCTTTCTCTAACTTCTCTATTTGACCATTATACTCAACCATACTGAGCTCTAAGATGCTTCTCTAGATTTTCGTCAAGTTTTTGTATGCTTTAGAAGGTTTGGATATTACCTTTTTATAGCTTCTCCCTTGCTAACCTTCGACTAGTTGAAATCTCGATCCATTTAGCCCCCTTTTGATGTCTTCTTACTTTGATAAGTCCTCCGTGTGCTTCCACGAGTTTTCTTCATTCCTTCAAGTCTTCAATATGATGCCCACTGATGTCTTCAAGCCTCCAAAATGGCTCTGATACCACTGATGGGGGATGATTCTACCACCCCAATGCAAGAATGGAAGATGGCTTCCGCCTACTAGGTCCACAAGCAGTTATATATGCTCCCTATTCTGAACTTTTCTCTACACCTGTATAGGGACTTAAAATGAACTTTTGTAAATTTATAGTACACTTAAGAGCTACCCAACAAGCTTTAAATAATCCCAAATGAATATTCCAGCTGGGAGAATCATGCTCTACAAAATAGGCTACCTGTTTGCAACACTCTGCCTATGTGCAGAGATATACCTTCACAAAGTTGGCAATTTCTCACAACTCACTTTGTCAAAGAACTTGAAACTTTGGAAAAGTTCAGGGAACTATATGAGAGACCAAATGAACGTTGAAATCAATGAAAATTAGTAGAATGGGGAACAAAAAATCATCTGCAATTTGGTATAATCAGATTTGAAAAAGCCTAACGACACCTCTAGATAGAGAGGAGTGAAATCATGAGAAAAATGAGGTAAGCAAGAAAGGGGGCTTCTTGCTGGAGTTTATGACTTCACTAAACTAAGTGGAGGTGCACTTTTTGGTGGCTTATTGATGAGATTTGAATTTTATTGAGTTTGGTGGAACTTCTAACTTGATTCCATGACTTTGGGTCCTACTTTTTCATTGATCCACTTGCAAAACTCATGGTTGAGTCCTTTTGCATGATTGAGACTTGATTTTCAACAATGAGAAATACCTATAAATACACATGCTTTGATAGATTTGTCCATCATAGTATGTGGGGGTAGAAAAGAATTACAATACATATTATAAGGAACTTTTAGCTATTGTGCATGCTTTAAAAATTTGGAAACATTAGCTTATGAGTTCTGAAGTTCTAATCAAAATAGACCAACAAGTTATTAAGCATTTATTAAATCGACCATTGATTTCTAGCATACACATTAAATGGGCTTCATTCATACAAAATTTTTAGCCTATGATTATATATCAGCCCGGAAAAACTAACATTGTTGTTGATGCCCTTAGTCATTTCCCATCCCCACAAACAAATATTATCTCAATCAATAATATTTCTACTATTCATATTCATTCATTTCATGACATGATTCCTACTTATGTATCTGATTTGTATTTTTCACAAACATGGAATGCTTTCAATAACTCTACAACATTTAGTGAGGATCACTACACTTTTCATAATGGATTCTTGTATTTCCTACACAAGTTATGCATCACACAAGATTTTAAAGAACCTTTTATGAAAGAGATGCATGAACCACCATATATGGGTCATAGAGGCATACAAAGTACTATTTCTACATCTAAACAATTTTTCTTTTGGCTAAATATGGAAAGGATATTGCACAATATGTTTCTCATTGCATTGTGTGTCAATGTGTGAAACGACATCATGGTAAAGCATTTGGATAATTAATGCCACTTCCCATACCCAATGGACCATGGGCACAAATTTCTATGGATTTTATTACTGGCCTTCCTACAACTTCATCTCATGATGATATGATTTGGACAATTGTTGTTAGGTTTAGTAAACAAGTGTATTTCATTCCTTGTAAAAAGACTCTTTCTGCACATCAAGCTCTGTTAAGTTATTTATTGAATGTATTTTTTGCATCATGTTTTTCCAAAAGTTATTCTTTTAGATCAAGATGTTCGTTTTTGTAATCACTTTTGGGTTGCATTATTTAAAAATTTAGGTTCCAAAATAGATTTTAGCTCTACATTTCATCCTAAAATTAACGAGCAAAGTGAAGCTATGAATATTACTATTTTAGTTTTATTACATTGTTATTCTTTAGATAATCCAAGTCATTGGGATGAGAAAATCCTTTACTACAGTTTTCATATAATGTCACAACACATTCCACTACTGGACGTGCACCGTATGATTTTTTTAATGGTAAAAAGCTTCCCACTCCCATGACCCTCACTCAAACCGATATCAAAATGGTTGATTCTTCTACAGAAGATCATATTTCTACACTTAATGAGGTTCATGAGCACATTAAAAGGAGTCAAGAACATAACATGCATAATCTTAATAAGAAACAAGTCACTAAACAATTTAATGAAAATGATTTTCTATGGTTATGAGTAATTAAAAGACGCTTGAAAAATATTTCACAACATCCTAAGGTTACACTTGCACCACATTATTATGGACCTTTCCATATTATTCAAAAAATTAATAAGAATGTTTTTAGACTAAACATACCTTCTCATTGGAATATACATAATTTTTTTCATATTAGTTTATTGAAATCTTTTAAAGGAACTTTACCACTCACTCCTATTTTAGATGATCCTCCATTACATGAAGAGGATATTGAAATTTTAGTTCCAAAGAAACCCAATATCATAGATATTTAGTTAAATATAGAAATCACTACCTTGAAGAATCTCAATAGATTCATAAAACATCACTAACTCCCCACTATGATCATTTGATTTTTGCATATCATTCATAGTCACATTAAATTCTAGTTTTCCAATTCCATGCATGTGTTTTTAAATGGAACATGCTTATGACTGTTTAGTGATGGGACATGTGACTTGCCATCCATGTCTACTTTATCTTTATCAACTGAGGTCAGTTTCTCGACAATTGGGAGGCATGTTATAATTTATGGAATAATGGAATGTTATATGGATTTTAATGTCTTGATGGTTTTAATGTGATTTGTGTTTTGATTTAGCAGGTGAAGACTGATGAGGGTGTGAAGGTACGTGGAATTATTCAGATATTTAGAAGATAGTATTTGAGTTATTTTTTTGTAAAAATAATGGATCACTTTAGAGAGCGATGTAAAAATAGTAGATCGCTTGAAAAGCTACAATTTTGTAAATAAAGCAAATTTTCATAAATGCACGCTTTTCAAAGTGCTACCTTCATGTAAAAATAGAAAGCAATGTAAAAATAGTAGATCGCTTGAAAAGCTACAATTTTGTAAATAAAGCCAATTTTCGTAAATGCACGCTTTTCAAAGTGCTACCTTCATGTATCTTCTATTTAGGATGTAATGAGAAATACCTATAAATACACATGCTCTGATAGACTCATTGTAGCTCAAGCGTAAGCACCACCTCGTTTACTTGTCAATCCGCGGAGACGTGAGGACCGGTATGAAGACCACGAGCAAGTGAAGGCACAAGTGCGTGAGTGAAAGCACACAAACATGCACACACACACACATACATGCGCACAAGGTAAGATCAAAGAGAGGAACAATGGAAAGCTTCGGTTGCAAAAGAGTTCTCTTACAAAAGCTCTATTCTCTAACAAGCTAACTCCAAAAATGAGCTCTCAAGATCTTTTTATAGTTTTTGGAGTAGTTTTGGCCCCATCCAGACCTAGTGTCTGGCCTAGTTAAAAATTAGGTTCCAGGGCTTATTTGAGGGCTCAAACGAAGTCTAAAAATTATGAAAATTGGTAGGATGATACTTCTAATACTCCTCAAGCTGAAGGACTCCTCCGCTTGAACAAAATGGAGTTACAAAAATAGAAAATGGTATTTACAATGGTTTTTAATGATGAAAATCACTATTTTTGTAGGGGATTCTTCTGAAAATTTGACATGTACTTCTTGGAGCTCCCTACTTGCTCCTTCTTCTTCTATGTCCACTTCTTTGATGCGCTTCCATGTTTTGTGCTTGACCTTGAGTTCCAACACTCCCCCCCCCTCTCGAGTCTGTCGTCCCTGACAGACCCTTGTTGTAATGGTTGTTCCAAGTAGTGCTATGAAAGGTGGTGTCCATTCTATAGAAACGAGAGCCATCTATCTTCCAAATGTGGCAGGATCGATTGGCAAGTTCTTCATTTGTCTCTTTGAGCCTGTGCAAGTGGTAGTCCTGTGATATGTGCTTCATCCTTCGATTCTAGCATGAATGTGTTGTTGTGAGTCTCCATTGATGGCCTCTAGATCTTCCAAAGGTGATGTTCATAGGAGTCATGCCAAGTACCCGTAACCCATAATGAATGATGGGTAAGTGTGTTCGTGCATGGGTTGAGTAAAATATGTGCCTTGTGCATGGCCTTGTAATGTAGCCCTATGCATGCTTACTTGGAAAATGCATTGGAAGAAGTATGGTGCAGAAATTGGAGGTCTTGAGCTAAGTGCTCAAGGGTATGCTGACGAAGAGGTTTCCTAATCTATCATTGTTATGGTGTTGCCAAAGTAAAAATACTTACCATGGTGAATGATCAATGTTTATCTCTTCGTGCGGTATACCTGGCATTGCTTCCGTTGTCGATGAATATCCATGTTGATGGTCCACCGATGAAATTCTTTGAGTGCCTGGTCCTGTCTCCTCTCTTCAAAGCAATGTTTTGCCAAATACTGAGAATTGAATTTCTTTATATTCCTTGACAAACAACATTGGGTAACTACACTAAGCTTAGTTTCAAATATTCTCTTTAGCTCACCATAAGTAGGAGTCTTCTCACCCAGTATACAAACAAGGATTTTTAGGGTACCAAACTAACCCTTGCAGATATCTCCTTGGATGCTCTTGTACATACAGTAGTTAAGCATCTCTCAAGTTGCGGACCATCGAGATCTTCCTTCCTACCATGGTAAGGGGAAACAATAGTTGTGTATGCCCTGTTGCTGCCAAGTTCTTGACATCTACCAGGTAAGGCAGCAATAATATCAACCGCTAGCCGAGGCACGTTTCTATCCAAACTAATAAATGCCCAATCATCAACGATGCCACCTTCAACTCAGCAAGGCTCATTCTTGTTCCATGAGCCAAACCTGGGAACAAGTTCTTTCTCTCTCCCTTCTTTTTTTTGAGAGGAACAATGTCACAAAACAAGAAGACAAAGGTTAGTATCAAAAAATGGTTTACATGTGCGCTTGTGCATGGGACTCTCAATTGTGTCTATGCACGGCCATGTAATGCGACCCTATATTAATGCATACTTGGGAAATGCATGACCTGAATGGTGCAAAAGACAGGGTTGTGCAAGGAGCACATGGTTGTCGCTCGTGGAGGCTTTTGATGTTACGTGCAGATGTTGATGCCATCTTTGTTGGAGGTATCCACTGGATCTAGAGATGACAATTGATAATTCCTCCTCATAGGGATCCATTTGAGAACCATGCTTGGTTGCGTCAAGATCACCTTGGGCTTCTTCATCTCTCGGTGGTTTCTTAAATTTTGTATCTCATGTGGTTGGTTCTTTGGTTTTGCAGGGGCTACTAGTGCTTTTGGCTTCCATACCCATACCATTGTGGCTAGTCTTCTAACTCTTGTTGAAGAGGTGAGTTGGCCTGGTTTTAGTCTTGGTGTTTGGTTCTGACCCTTGCCCTACCTTGGCTTCTTTGTTTCGACTTTTCTCATGTGGGAGAGCATAGACTGTTGTGTATGTAAGAGCTTCTTGGGTACCCATATTTGCAATTGTCCTTGTTGAACTGCAGCTAATTTCTTAGGCACCCAAACTTGTCGGATATCTTGTGGTTGAGTTTTTCCTAGCTTCTTCATTCGTCTTCTGGCCTGCTGGAAGTCCCTAGATGGGAATTGTGGGGTTAAGGCCGGTGGTTGCTCTCCTTTTTGTACCCAGATCTGCTTCACATCCAGCAGTACTTTCCTCTAGAAATCCCGTTGTCCATTTGATATAGCAGTTTTCCTGTTCTGTTGTGCTTGCCTTGTTGGTTGAGTTGTAGTGGCAGCATTAGTCCTTGCACGAGAAAAGGAGTCCACTTGTCTTTGAGTCTGTTCTTCCATGATTGAGTTCTCCTACAACATAGAGCTTTTAACACATACAACATCTTTTTTGCTAAGATTAGTCCTAGGGGAACTACAAGATGTGACATTTGGATTTGTGAGCATGCCATTCTCTAGTTCTAATGTAAAGCATTGTCCCTGGACCCAAACTTGAAGAAGTTGACTTCTTAGGTTCAAGTTGATTGCATTTTCATAAATCCAATCTTGTCCTAAGACAAGTGGCTATGTGAGGTCCTCATCATGAGACACTAGCATTTTGACTATCATTGGAACATCTTGAAGGTAGATGGGGAGTTCCACCTCGCCCAAACAAGGGGTTTCCACACCTCCCAACCCTATGAGATAGGCTTCCATGGGATTGATGTTCAACTCCAGGTCTTGGCAGTAGGAAAGTCTAATTGCACTAGTTGATGCACCTGAGTCAATCAATGCTCGCATAGTCCTTAAATTCTCTCCGTGTCCTACCTCTAAGGTCACAAAGGGACGTCGGTCAATTACTCCAGAAGTAATTATGCTTGATTTTTGGCACATGTCCATGTGATATTTTGGGGCTTTCGAGTTGGCATCTAGGCCTAGCCACCTTAACTTATTTCACCTTATGCGCTCCCTAGCCTCTGCTTGTGCTTCTTCTCTGACTCTCAACTCTTCTTCTTTTCGTTTCTTAGCAGTGTTGAGTCTCATTAGCATGTCCTCTGTAAGAGGTTCTTGATATAACTTGACTCGACAACCACTGATATAGTTTGGCAAGATGTCACCTTCTAAAGTAGCCAATTGAACCGCACCGCTAGTGGAAATTTTATTAATGATCATGGGTCCATATCCTCTTTTTTCCAACTTACAAGCATGTTGCTTTAGTGTATAGACCAGCACTAGGTCTCCCTCTTTGATGTGTGCATCAAAGTATGCCTTTTGTCTTTTCTTTGCAGCATAGATGCCTGCTGCCGCTCGTAGCCTCGTCTCGCCTAAGCGTTCTAGATCAAAGATTCTAGAGAACAACTCATGACCATTCCACTCGTGCTCTTGTGCTACCTTTAATGCTGGATTAGGAAATCTAATGGTAGCACAACATTCTGTCCAAAGACCATCTGAAATGGGATGGCATTCAGTACCATTTTATAGGCAACTCGATAAGCCCAAACAGCATGATGTAGCTGTTTGTCCCAATCAGAGTGTTTATTATTCACTAGTTTTGTCAATACATTACATAGGATCTTATTTGTGTTCTCGGCTTGTCGGTTAGCTTATGGATGATAGAGGCAGACTTCTTATGTATCACCAAAAATCTTGGAGAAGATTTTCAATGACTTCATTCAAGAAGTGTGTGCCTCTATCACTTACTCACTCTATTGGTAGTCCATATCTCGTGAATACGTTCTAGAATAAGAACTTAGCCATCATCTGAGCATCATTCTTTGTTGTGGCCTTGACTTCTACCCACTTTGTAAGGTGATATGTGGCTACAATACTGTATTCTGCATGGGAGTTTCTAACTTTCCTCACAACAACTTCAAAGTCATATTCCATTAGTAAGAGGAACCATCTTACTAACTGTCCTGTATTGCAAGGTTTATTGACCAAATATAAAAAAGCTTGATGATCAGTGAAAAACTTGAACTTGTTGGCCAATAAATAGTGTCTAAACATCTTCACGACATATACCATGCCTAAGCCTTCTCGCTCGGTTGTGGTATAATTTATTTCAGCTGGGTTTAGATGTCTACTAGCATATGCTATGGGCAAATCTAAATTCCCTTGACCTGTGGGTTGTGCTAGCTCACATGCGATGGCATGATTGGAGGCATCCACATGGACATGGAATGGCTTACTCCAATCTGGGGTTGTCAATATTGGTGATGTGCACAAACGTTTCTTCAACTCATTGAAGGAATTTTCACATTCGTCACTCCACTCAAAATTTGTCATCAAACCATAAAGAGGTTTAGCTATGATCGCATACATGTGGATAAACCTACGGTAATATCCACAATGGCCCATAAAGGCTTGTACCTCTTTAACATTCCTTGGCCTTGGCAACTCCGCTATGGCTCTTACTTTGTCTTCATCTGTTGAGATTCCATTCTTAAAAACAATGTGACCTAAAATTTTACCTTGTCGTACCATGAATACACACTTTTTTGGATTCAAACACACTCGATATTCTCTACACTTGTTGAAGATTTGTCTGAGCTCAGGGATGTGGTATCTTCTTTCTTGGGAATGAGCACACAAATCATCCACATATACTTCTAAGCTCTTTCGCAAGAACTCTTTGAAGACATGACACATGAGCCGTTGGAATGTTGCAGGTGCATTTGTGAGCCCGAATGGCATCACACAAAATGCAAAGATTCCCCATTCTATGGCAAAAGCTGTTTTGTGTTGATCTTTTGGGGTAATGGCTACTTGGTTCTAACCTGAAAATCCAACAAGGAAGCTATAAACTTCCTTGCCTGCAACATGCTCCAATAGATGTTCAGTGATTGGAAGCAGATAGCTATCTCTGATCGTAGCGGCATTAACTTTTTTAAGGTTAATAAACACTCGCAACTTCCCATTCTTCTTGGGCACCACTACGATGGGGGACACCCATTCAATATGCTCAATCTCATAGATGAATCCAGCTTCAATCAGCCTATCAATTTCCTCTTTTATCTTTGCAGCATAAGTGTCATTATATGTGTAGGGCTTTTGTTTGGTGGGCTTGGCATCAATAGTCATGGGGATCGTATGAGAGCATATTCTTGGATCTACCCCCTTCAAGTCTCTATAGTGCCACACAAACACATCCCTATATTCCCTTAATAGAGCTACGAGTTCCATTTCTTCTCTTGCACTTAGATCATCTCCTATATGCGTGCATCTCTCTTTGTTCTCTTCAATGGTCACTACAATCTTCTTGGTCTTTTCTTTGTTATCATATGCTTCTCCTATGATGGCCTCTCTCTTAGGCATTCGTACCAAAATTTTTCGGTCGTCAACTTCATATTTCTTGAAATTTTCCAGTACCTCAAACAATGATTCCTCCTGTTCTTGTTTCACTGCTTTTCTTTTCTTTTTCTTTTGACTACTCTCACTTCCATCCTTTGAATTTACCTTTTTAATGCTTGTGAGAGGTTCTTCTTCTTTCTGGTTAAACACTCCTTCATCTTCTAAATAGTTCTTCTCTGAGTTAAAGCAACTATCCATCACAATGGACTCTAGATCATCGCCATTCTCTTCTTCTTCTATGACATTGCTAGGATCACATTCTTCTAGCAAGGGCGGACACATGAACACTGAAATATCATAACCCTCCTCATCACAATGAGGTGTCCATTGTTCTTCATTGGCTGCAATGTCCATGGTAGCTAAGATTTCTGCCCAACCATGAGGCTCAAATTCCTCATCTGGAAAGATCATGGGTGTATAGGCTGGGTCTTTAATTGGTATATCTACTGGATAAATTCCTTCTTCTCTTGCCTTTAAGCGTTTTTCCTCTTCCTTCACGACCTTGCACATCCACAAATGAGTATCTTCATGCAACCAGGATGGATCAGGTGAACTTCTCAAATTCACAGAGATAGAATCTTCTTTCGCTTTGTGGATAGGATTCCACTGTACGGGTGGTACATCTCTCAAGGTGTAATCCTTCAAATTGACCTAGGTGGTGGCCCCTAAGTGCTGTAAGTACAAGGAGTTGATTCCCCAATCCTGTACTATTTGCAATTGTCATAGGAAGGGTCTTCCTAGGATCATCTCATAGACATTATTTTTCTCAAAGTCACATATAGCAAATGTGTGTTCAAACTCTACACCACAAGTGGTTAGAGTTATCCCTTCGAGAAATCCTAGAGGTCTTTCAAAATGACCATCTGCCATTTGAAGCTTCATTCTAGTTGGTCTTAATGTGGGTTTGCCCCATTGCTTCCACAAGGAGGTGGTTGCAATAGCAACACCATCACTTGAATCTATGATTGCTTTGGTTGTGTAAACTTGGTAGGTGATTGGAAGATAAGTATTACCTTCTTCACCCTCACACATGTCTCCTATTTTATCGAGAGGTATCTCTGGAACTTTTTGCTTAGAGCCTGATTTTGGCATTTTGGAATCAAGTTATGGAACCTAATCCTTCACGTGATTCCATAGTTCAGGTTTTGCTTTGAGCAACTCTTCTACAGTAAGATGACATTGAACCTTAGTGTTGTTCACAACATCAGTGTTCCTTGGAACCACTAAGTCTTCATTTCTTACCAGTATTGTGGGAGCTCTGATCTGAATAGATTCAGATTCCCATGGGCCAGTGAATTGTGGTAGCTCTTCTAAAGTATTAGATTCAAAATCTAATCTTTCGTCTCCTTGTTGTTCTGCTTCATCTCCATAAATAGATGGAATGTCTTGGGGAAATTGATCATGAAGGTCATCAATCTCACGAATAGGAGTGGAATTACCCTTCTCCTTGGCCCATTTCTCCTCTTCTATTTCCCGCAAGAACTCTTGAGAGTAATTTTGAATTGAAAGAGGTGTTCCAACATTCGTAGAATTAGGAACATAAGTTGCCATTGGTGGTGAGCTTCCTCTCTCAATAACTGGTTGAGCCTGTGGAGGTAAAGAAACTTGTGGTTTGTTTACCAACTGCTCTAATCTTTCTAGTAAGCCCTAGAAATGCAAATCCGGTTTGACAGAGTTTGTCTGATTGAACTTTTCACTAGTCTCAAGTATAGCTTGAGCTTGTTCTACCATTTTCATGCACATTTTCATCCGTTCAATCTCTAAATCCACTCTAGAGTAACTCTTGTCTAAGTTTGCAGTTGTTGGCCCTTCTTGAAGTCGAGCCTAGTAGGCCTTGAACATCATGTCCAAGCCTTCTGGGGTTGGATCTACAAGAACAGACCCTGGTTGCAGTCTATTTACAATGGGTGGTGGGGTGGGATGACGTGGAGTAGATGGAGTTTGGGCATGTGAGGGGCTTTGAGATGCAATGTCATGTATTTTTGTTTTTGCTTCTTTCAGGCTTTCTTCTAGTTCTGATAACTTTTTATTCCACTTGCAATTGGCCTTCTCTCTAGTATCCTTCCATGTTCTTGTTTTCCTCTTGCTAGGTTCTCCCGATTCACTCGACTCCGATTGCTCTGCTGGTTTATCCTGTTTTAAGGCTTGTGCTCTAGTGACAGCTGGTATAGGAGCCACATTACTACTACTTGAACTTGAATCCACCACTAAGCCTACCACATTAATGGGTGTAATCTTGGGTGCACTAGAGGGGTTTCTTGGAAAATCTCTAGGGAGATGGTCTTTGCCACATTCAGGACAAAAGGCTTGTATTGTGATAGCCTGTCCTTGTCTCGGAGTTGATGGGTGGGGACATTCACGAATGAAATGGTCGCCTTGACATCTGAAACATGGTCCTCTAGGGGCTTGTGGTCTTACTTGTCTCATTTGGGCCTAGGGTTATCATTTGTGTACATGACATTGGAGTATTCAGGCTCCCAATTTTGTTCCATAGGTGGTGCCTCATATTGATACGGGTAAATCTCACTATGTTCAGGTGACTCTGTGTAATAAGCATGTGGACTACCTTCATGGGAGTAGTCTGAACTATGAGCATGAGAGTCATTCTCTGAGATCAGTGGGGTCACTGGCACCAATGCTCTATTAAGGTTCTCTTTTGCCACTGCATACTTAACTCGAATTACATTGGCAAGCGCTGGTGGTTGGTTTCCTAGGACTGGTTGTGGCCTATATGGTGCCTGATATTGCTGTTGTGGTCGATAATATGGCTGTTGGTATTGGTTCTGATACCTACCTTGTTGGTAAGGTTGCTGATAAGTTTGTCTAACAGTCTGCCTATTGTAAGGACAATCTTGAGCCATGTGGTTTGTGTATTTTCTCTCAATAGTGCAATATGAAGCATTCCTTTCTCTAATGTTTTGGTTTTGCATTGGGCATATGTTAGCCATGTGGTCCCCTCCACAGGTATAACATCGGTTCAATGAGGTGACTCTCTGTGTTTGTCTATTTTGGACTCCCAGCTTCTTGGCAACTTGCTCTACTATCTCATCCAGCTCAGTGGAGGCTCTGGAGGTATGACTAGTAGAACTGTCAGAGTCTTTATAGAGTTTGGATAGTCCTAACTCCTCACCCAAGTTGTCTTCTATGTCAATGCAGGTCAACACACACTCTTCTATGCTTCTAGGCTCTTTCAAGTACACATATGATCTTAACTTTGTGCTCAGTAAACCATCTAAGAGCAAGGCCACTTGTTTGGCAGGTGTGGGCAACTCTAGAACAAGGCATCTTTCTAAGTACTGTCTGAACCTTCTTCCTGCTAGTCGCACTGTTTCTTGGTGTCTGCTTGAAGCTGTGGATCAGGGATGATGGGTTATGCCTGATACCACTCTTGGAAAATTCTACAATGAATTCATCTAGCAGTTGACTTATATCGCGATAGTTGCGACTACTCAGTGGTTGAAATCAAGCCAAGGCAGTGCCCTTAAGAGTCAAACCAAATGCCTCGTACCAGGTGAACAAATCCTCAACCTGTTCCACTGTTAACACTTGTTTGAACTCGGCCACATGATCATAAGGATCTCCTGTCCCGTCAAAATAATTCTTCATTGCCTTGATCACTTGAGTGGGTCTAAGGTTTCTTGGTTGCTATCGGGGTCTAGGCAATGGAAAATCATGTTCATCTCTTTGTTGCCTATGTGCTTGATGTCTCTCTCTTTCAGGTCTTTCATTTTCAAATCCTGATCTATTTCTGGCCATAGTGTGTGCAAAACTTACCTCAGGTCTCTCTCTAGTTCTTTCTCTCTGGGCTTCATGAGCTTGGGATGATCCTACTCCTTGGAGGCCATGGGAAACATTGGATCTTGATGGAAGGAAAATCAATTCACTCTTCCAAGTATATGCATGTCTATCATGTTTTGTTACCAAGAACATTTTCTCTTATGTGTTATCCAGGTAGGCAACTTCGCCTGGTGTCTCTGGATCCTTGAACTCATCGATGATAACTATGCCCAATTGGCTAGGTTGATCTAGCTTGAATCTCCAAAAGGCTTCCTCTGTTTCTCTATTCAAGAATAGTTCTATGTTTTTGTTGTCTTGAGGGATCCAATCTGGAGTGATCATTGTGGTCAAAACTGACTTACCTCTAGGAGACTGGGTTCATTGTCCTACATTTCCTTGTTTTGGGTCTCCTATCTCATTCTCAGGAATGACATTTCCAAACTCATCAGTCCTATCTCGTAGGTTGGTGACCACATACATGGTTCCTTCCTTATCAATGTATGAACCCTCTTCGAACTTGACTACTAGGTGTTCAGGTCCCATGGGTTGATCTAGATTTTTGAGTTGGACCACTGATCGCCTCAGGCCATCCTCATAGATGTGAGCACGTAATTGGTTGGTCCGAATATATTCCAACTGTGTCTTATAGGGACCTTCTGGCATTTGTAGATGGGCAGTTCCTGAGCCACCTATAGGTTTCCCCATGCTAAAAGACATTTTTGAGTCACTTGTGTCATAGCTTAATACGTAGGGATATCCACTTAGTTGTTGTGCCCAAGACTTAGCTGTATGGTTGACACTAGCCTCAGAAGATCTAATGCTTTGTTTATCCTTGCCTAGGTGTCTACCAGATCTCAGGTTCATAAGCTTTGTCTTCTAGTCCCAAAATTCCCCTTTGTATTGGTCAAAATCCCTTGGAGCCCCCTTGGTTTCCTAGTCCCACTTGAGGTCAACGAGCTTTCCAACGAGCTATAGAGCTCAAAAAATGGACTTTTGATGAAAAAGTTATGTCAAATCAGGCTCCTGGGGGTCAAAACAAGAAAACGGGCACTTATGGAAAAATGACGATTTTGTATAAAAATCGCGATTTTGGGAGGTCAAAAAATCGCGATGAGCAACCACAAAAATCACGATTTTGTGAAATTATGAAAATCGCGATGCTGAGCACCTATGAAAATCATGATTTTGTGAAATTATGAAAATCGCGATGTTGAGCAACCACAAAATTCATGATTTTGTGAAATCATGAAAATCGCGATGCTGAGCACTGATGAAAATTGTGATGCTGAACAACCCCAAAAATGCGATTTTGAGTGAGAATCGTGAAAAACGCGATTTTGAGAATGATCTCAAAATCGCGATTTTGAATGAAAATCGTGTTTTTTTTTACCAGAGAATCGCGATTTTGATTGAAAATCGTGTTCTGAAAATCACAGTTTTGTACCTTGGATGAAAATCGTGTTCTGAAAATCGCGATTTTGTACCTTGGATGAAAATCGTGTTTTTTGAAAATCGCGTTCTGAAAATCGCGATTTTGTACCTTGGGTGAAAATCGTGTTTTTGAAAATCGCAATTTTGGAGCCACAGTGAATCGTGTTTTCACAAAATCGTGTTTTTGGCTGAAAATCGTGATTTTGAGCCCACTGAAAATCGTGTTTTCTCAAAGTTGTGTTTTTACTTGAAAATCGTGATTTTGGCTGAGAATCGTGTTTTTGCTCAGAATCGTATTTTTTGAGAATCGCCAAAAAAAATCACGCTTCTTAGGGTGACTAGAGAATTATATTAAAACTTAGAGAATTGAGATTCTGAGCACAAGTAGAGAATCGGGATTCTGAGAATGACCTCAGAATCGTGTTTCCTTCAGAGAGCTTTTAGGCAAGAAATAGAAAATTGTGATTTTCAAAAAAAATTGAATTTTTCACAGAATCGTAATTTTCATCACAGAATCGTGTTTTTTGGCGGGAACTTCGAATTTCTGAGTGCCGAGCAATGGCGAGCTCCATATGTGCAAAAAATCATGAAAAAACACAGGCGCTTGCTCTCCCTTGCACTTCCTAACTCCTTCCCACACAATAATGCATGAAATATGGTATGAAAATAGTGAAAATGCACTAAAAAAAACAAGAAATTTCTATGAAGATGAAGATGGATGAAGATGGAGATGATGATGATGATGAAGATGGAGAAGAAAAATCAGAAAAATAACAGAAATGATAGTTTTTTTACCTTCCAACGTCGCAAATCTACGATCTTACCATTACAACGCTCGTCCTCGAAGCTCTCTCCCCGGCAACGGCGCCAAAATTTGGTGTAGCTCAAGCGTAAGCACCACCTCCTTTACTTGTCAATCTGCGGAGACGTGAGGACCGGTATGAAGACCACGAGCAAGTGAAGGCACAAGTGCATGAGTGAAAGCACACAAACATGCACACACATACACACACACGCACACAAGGTAAGATCAAAGAGAGGAACAATGGAAAGCTTCGATTGCAAAAGAGTTCTCTTACAAAAGCTCTATTCTCTAACAAGCTACCCCCAAAAATGAGCTCTCTAGCTCTTTTTATAGTTTTTGGAGTAGTTTTGGCCCTATCCAGACCTAGTGTCCGGCCTAGTTAAAAATTAGGTTCTGGGGCTTATTTGAGGGCTCAAACGAAGTCTAAAAATTACGAAAATTGATAGGATGATACTTCTAATACTCCTCAAGATCAAGGACTCCTTGGCTTGAACAAAGTGGAGTTATAAAAATAGAAAATGGTATTTACAATGGTTTTTAGTGATGAAAATCACTATTTTTGTAGGGGATTCTTCTGAAAATTTGACATGTACTTCTTGGAGCTCCCTACTTGCTCCTTCTTCTTGTATGTCCACTTCTTTGATGCGCTTCCATGTTTTGTGCTTGACCTTGATTTCCAACACTCATCCATCAGAGTATGTGAGGGGAGATTGTACCCAATCTAGTGTCAAGTCTCTTGTCTCTTTATATTCTCTGAGTTCTTTTGTGAGATTTTGTTTCTGTACTATTTTGTGCATACGTGCATCTACGGGATCTGATCAATAGCTTGGCACTTCTTTATACATGAGTGCCAACTCCTTATTCACCACTCACTCCTAGGGGGGATTTGTTGATATATTTAGGTAGTGATGTGTGTGAACACACTAGGATTGCCGAGGCACTTTTTTTCCTCCTTAGGAGGTTTTTTTCTCCTAGCTTGTATATATGCCTATAACCCTAACGAGTCACTTATCTTTGTATATTATCTTCATAATACATTGAGTATTGTGTGTTGTGATCCAAGCTTCTTCTTCTTCCTTGTGTTGTTCATGTTCACAAACCTCAAAATCCAAGAAAAACCTCTCTCAAAGAAATATCAAAAGACAAATAACCTCATCATCAAAAAAAAGAGGAGCAAAAAGAAGTAAAGAAATTAAAGAATCTAAACCACAAAGCATGAAAGTATTGAAACGTTTAGGTAGCCAAAATTTCGGAAGGAAAATTATGTGTATGGGTAGCAATGAAGTTACTAGAAACATGATGCCTTATGGTCTTACCTCGTATGAAATAGATCACTAATAAAGGCATACAAAAGAAAAAAATCAAATCCAAGAAACAAAGAATGGAGTAGCGATTCCACTCAAGAAGAAGTTTCAATCAAGACAATTATGGATAAAATATAAAAAGGTTTGGGTGCTAATGAAAACATCATCAAATCATAGTTGACATATAATATAATTAAAACCTCGAGTAGCAAATAAGCATCTTAGTAACACTCATAAACACAATTGTGTAGACATGGACATGGATCCCCCATTGATCTACTATTCATTCTCCTTCTAACATCCATTGAACCTATCCATAAAATATTTGCTTCCCTCTCTCTCTCTCTCTCAAAGTAACATAATAGGTTTAGAAAACCTTTGTGTGCAAGAACCTTGTGCATATTGCACAACTCATTTTCTACACCATTTTTGTTCGAACATCAAGCTTGCATATGCTCTTCATCAAATCCATCATTTAAATGGTTCCATGTATGTACCTTGAAGAATAGCCTTTATGTGCACATTATTTCTCTGTGGTTGATCACTTATGATCATTTCTTCTAAGGTTCAATGTATGTACCTTTGTAAAAGGAAAGAATAAAAGGCCTAAAATCCATGAGCTAGAAGTGTTTGAGATTGGTTCTCAATCAATCAATCAAGAAGTAGATATGACTTCAAATTTCTCTTTTCCTAGATTCTATGAAAAGATTCCAATCAATCAAAACTACCAAACCCGCCTGATTTCAAATTTGAATTCATGAAGAAAAGGTGTGGTTATATCCTCGAGAGCCTATATAAAGACTATAAAACATTTTTACAATAAGTAAAGTGTTGATTTGAAGCAATACATATACTCTTTGATCATTGCTTGGTGCCACTTCTATTCTCTCCTCCTTCTTCCTCAGACTCAATCAACTTGTAGAGATTATTGCTCTCTCTAAAAAGCCCCAAATCACATGTTTAAGCCTTCATTCAAAAGTTATAACTTTCTATTTTATGCCAACAAATTTTCAAGTCATTTGATTCTGTAATTTTAGAGAAATGTGAGTTTTATAGTCTCCGGGTCAATGTCTACACATCCCTAAAAAATCAAGATGACATCGAGTCAGTGTTAAGGTGATTGCTCCTTCATTGGTTGATATAAATTAGGGCTTTTATGCATTCTAACAAGCGAACCCTATTTATGGCACTCCCTTAAGATCATTTCCAGAAGTTTTTTGTGAGCTAGTCAAGGTGCAAGTTATCTATTTTGCATCAACTTGTTCTTGTTGATGTTCCAAAGTAACTATTGGGTTTTATTGCAATAACCACAATCTTACAAGGTCTACTTTATATATCCAAAGATCTAGGGCTGGTCCTATCCTGGTTTGCTGGACCAACTTCACCACTTGACAACTCAATTTTCCAAGCCTCTCCAACTTCTTTCAGTGGTATCAGAGCAACTTCACGATGGGAGATGGATTTCCATCAATGATTGAGAAGCTTTATAGAAACAATTATGCTACTTGGAAAATCAAAATGGAGGCCTATTTGCAAGGTAGAAATCTATATGGTATTGTATGAGGTGATGAAGCAATGCATATTCCAAGATCTAAAGAATGACCTACTCAAGAGGAAACAAGTAAGCTCACATGTTGGTGTGCAAGGCATGCTCAAGCAAGGCCATACATATTCAAATCTATCTCTGATTTTCTATTACCACATATTAGAGGATACAAGACATCTCAAGAGACTTAGGATGCCCTAGAGACTTTCTTTTCTGCTAGTATAAAAGCAAGGAAGAACCATCTTGGAAATGAGTTCAACCAGATGAAGAAGACTCCAAAACAAACCATCACAAAGTTTGTTACAAAGGTCAAGGAGGTTGTTGATCAATCAGCATTCATTGAAGAGTTGATTGAAGAAGAGGCCATCATGAGCCAAATTCTCAATGGGATTAGAGGTGACAAGCAATGGCAATCTTTCACCATAGTCTATGATCTCATCATGGATGTGAAAAATCCACATTTCAACATCTTTCTTCGACAACTCTTCATTCAAGAGGCCAACAGTAACATAAAGGAAGGTAACTCCTATCATGCTAATTCAACTAGTGCTCTATATGCAGGTAAGAAGGACAAGAAGCTAAAAGGAAAGAAGAAGATAGAAGATGAAGAGGAGACTTCCCAAGCCAAATTTGCAAGCAAAAGCAAGTGGAAAGGGAAGAACAAAGGATCAAAGCATGACAAAACCAAAGGTGAGCATGTTCAACCTTGTGCCATCTGTGATAAGACCAACCACACCACTATGAATTGTTGGTTCAATGGGAAGACCCAGAAATGAAGTGGAAGAGGTGGATATGGTAGAAATAGAGGCAAAGGTGGACATAACTTCAACAATAAAAATAGAGGCCATAACAAAAAGGACTACAACAATTATTCTTAAGATCAACGCCATGAAGGCTCATTGATTTTGATGAATCTAAGCCAGAAGGAAGGCAACATAGCTCTCTTATGTGACTTGGAAATTCCAAAGCATAGACATGAAGTTAAAACAGGGGATTAGACAAAGCATAGTGTGGAGAAGATTGGTAATCTCAAAGCTTACAATGATAGGATAAATATTTTGGGCAAGGTACTCTATGTTCCCACTATTAAAAAAAATTGAATGAGTGTAGGCCAAACAATTAAGAAAGGCTTCCAAGTTAGGTTCACCCAACATGGAACTTTATTGGAAGATCCATGTGAAGGCTTCAAGAAGATAGCCAAGGGTGAGAAGCATGGTAGGCTCTTTACTTTTTAAGTAGGAGAAACAAAAAACATAGCTCTTGTTGTCAGGATCTTGCTCACGCGCATACAGAGATTACGGACGCAGAAAAACACATAGAAAATAGAGGCAACAAGAGACGAGACCGAACGCAAGATTGGGTGCAATCTCCCCCCATGCACTCTGTTTCGACAGTCCACAGAGTGCATGTATTTATAGGAATTTTGATTACGTCGAAAAGAGTGGTTACAAGAGGGCGGCTTTGAAAAGCAAGCGTGAAACTAAAAGTTGATAACTTTTACAGAGAGCCATTGCTTTCAATAACAGAAACTACGGTCTACAATGATCCTTATGCTAATCATTACTTTTTTAACAATAGAACCTTCTACGCAGGTTTATTTACAAGCTAAATAATAATTATTCGGATTATTGATGTCCGCCCTTTCACGCCTTGCATGCTCCTCACGAACCTTCAGCTGCTATATCAGAAACATCAAAAACATATTAATACATTAATAATATAACACTTTAGCAATGCATTGTTCAATAATATACAACATGCCTCCCAATTGACAAGCAACTGACCTCAGTTGATAACATAATTTAACACTCTAACAATTATAATGCAGTGGTCAACATATTCCATGTGACAATCCAACAATGCATTGGCTATTCTATATTTCAATCCAACAATGCATTGGCTATTTTATATTTCAATCCAACAATGCATTGGCTATTTTATATTTCAATCGAACAATGCATTGGCTATTCTATATTTCAATCCAACAATGCATTGTTCAACATATTCCATAAGGTATAACATGCCCCGCAGTTGAACAAGCAACTGACCTCAGGTGATAAAAGAATAAACATAGATGGCCAGTCACATGTTTCATCACTGAATAAATAGGCATGTGCCATGTAAAAAAAATACATGCATGGAAATGTTCATGGAGCTGTTACATTAATGTGTTTGTGTACAGAAATTAAGTGGTCATAATGAGGTGTAAATTGTGTTTTATGTATCCATTGACATTCTTCAATAGAGTGATTTTTGTACTTAACCAAATATCGATGATATTGAGTACCTGTGCGTATAGTAGTGACATCATAATCAATGATTTTCTCAGGAACTAAGATTTCAGATTGTTCTTCAATTAAAGGAGGGTCATCAAGAAGTGGAGCAAGTGGTAAAGTTCCTTTAAATGGTTTAAGTAAACTAATAGGAAAAGAATTATGAATGGTCCAATGGGATGGAATACCTAATCGAAATGAATTATCATTAATTTTTTCTATAATGCAAAACGGTCCATAATAGCGTGGTGCAAGTTTAATTTTAGGATGCTGCAAAATATTTTTGAGACGTATTTTAATTATTCGCAACCATACAAAATCATTTGTCTTGAATTCTTTGGCTAATCGTTTAGTATTGATAATACGTGTATATCGCTCTTGACTTTTCCTAATGTGCTCGTGAACATCATGAAGTATAGAAACGTGATCTTGAGCAAGAGAATCAGCCATCGGAATGTCGGTTTGGGTGAGGGACATGGGAGTGGGAAGCTTTTTACCAAAAACTATTTCAAAAGGTGCACGACCAGTAGTAGTGTGTGAAGTGTTATTGTAAGCAAATTGAAGCAATGGCAACTTTTCATCCCAGTTATTAGGATTATCTAATGAATAACAACGCAATAAATCAAGAATAGTACTATTTGTAGCCTCACTCTGTCCATTACTTTCAGGATGAAATGCAGAGCTAAAATCTATTTTAGAACCAAAATGTTGAAATAAGGCAACCCAAAAATGATTACAAAACCTAACATCACGATCAAATAACATTACTTTAGGAAATCCATGATGTGGAAAAATGCATTTAATGAATAATTTTGCAGCTTGAGGTGCAGTCAAAGTTTTTCTACATGGAATGAAATATGCATATTTACTAAACCTATCAACTATTGTCCATATCATATTATTATGTGATGAAGTGATAGGAAGACCTGTGATAAAATCCATAGAGATTTGTTCCCATGGTTCATTTCGAATAGGAAGTGGCATTAATAATCCAAATGGTTTACCATGATGACGTTTGACACGCTGACATACAATGCATTGAGAAACATAATGTGCAATGTCTTTTTCCATGTGTGGCCAAAAGAAGAAATCTTTGCAAGCAGAAATGGTGCTTTGTATGCCTCTATGACCCATGTAAGATGGTTCATGCATTTCTTTAATGACAAAATCTTTAAAAGCTTGGGTTATGCACAATCTATGTTGAAAATAGAGAAAACCATTATGAAATGTATAATGTTCATCAGATAAAGATGCAGCATTGTTGAAGTCATGCCATGCACGTGAAAAATACAAATCAGATGCATAAGTGGAAACCATTTCTTGAAAAGAATGAATTTGGATGGCAGAAATATTATTCAAAACAACAGAATGCAAAGGAAAACGGCTAAGAGCATCCGCTACAACATTAGCTCCAGGCTGATATTGTATCATGGGTTGGAAATTTTGAATGAATGATGCCCATTTAAGATGCCTATCAGAGATTAAGGGCTGATTTAATAAATGTTTAATAGCCTGTTGATCGGTTTTCATTAAGACCTCAGAGCCCATAAGATAGTGTTTCCAAATTCGCAAAGCATGCACAACTGCTAACAATTCTTTATCATACGTACTATAATTATGTTCTGAGGGTTTAAGCTTTCTACTCTCAAATGCAATGGGATGGTCATTTTGCATCAGAACAGCACCTATTCCTGAACCACTAGCATCAGTAACAACATGAAAGGGTTGTGAAAAATCAGGTAATTGTAAAACAGGTGCATGTTTAAGTTTGTCAAAGGACTGTTGTTGGGTAATTCCCCATGCAAATTTTATTTTCTTTTTCAACAACAAGGTAAGAGGCAATGCTAAATAAGAAAAATTTTGAACAAACTTCCTATAGAAACTAGCCAACCCAAGAAAAGAATGAACATCATTGATTGATTGTGGTGTAGGCCATTCTATGATAACTCTAATCTTTTTCGGATCCACATGCACACCTTCACTTGAAATAATATGTCCTAAATATTCTAGCTTACGCTGAAAGAAATAACTCTTTTCAGGATTAGCATAAAATGTGTTCTCTCGTAACAAATGAAAAACTGTTTCAAGATGCTTTTCATGTTCACTATCATTCTTACTGTAAATAATTATGTCATCAAAGAATACAAGAACAAAAGCTTGGTAATCAAGAAAAATATTGTTCATCATTCGCGCAAATGTAGCAGGGGCATTAGTAAGTCCAAAGGGCATTACCATAAATTCATAATGGCCATTTTGAGTTCTAAATGCAGTCTTAAAAATATCACTTTGTGTCATACGAATCTGATGGTAACCCGATTTAAGATCAATTTTACTAAAGACACGAGCTCCTCGTAACTTATCTAAGAGATCATCTATTCGAGGAATAGGGTATCTATTCTTGATCGTGATCTTGTTAAGGGCTCTATAATCAATGCACATTCGATAAGTTTTATTCTTCTTCTCTACTAAGAGAACTAGTGCTCCAAATGGGGAAGAACTAGGTCTTATAAGTCCTTTTTGTAGTAGGTCTTTTATTTGATTTTCTATTTCCTTTTGATGTAGTGGGCCATGTCTATAAGGTGCTTTATGAGGAGGAGAACTACCAGGGACTAAGTCTATGCTATGGTCAAAGGATCCTCGAACTGGTGGTAGTTCAGAGGGATATTCAGACATAAAACAATCCTTATAAGTACTCATGAAAGGTTTATATGCATCTGGAAGTGTATGAGTATAATCATTGATGACATTGACAAAAACAATGCATGAGTTGAATCCTTTCCTAAATGCACGTTTTACTTGAGTGTGACTAATCAATGGAAATGGCTGGAAGTCATGCTGTGCAGACAAAGTAATGATTTGACCTTTGAAAGAAAACTTAAAGGTATGAGTATGGTAGTCAATACGTGGGTTATAATGGTGACGAAAAGGCATACTTAGTATAACATCATAAGATTGCAAAGGTGCAATTAAAAATGTTCGTGAATCAACATAAGGGCCTATGCTAATCGTAACATCTTGCACTTCTCGTGTTACATTATAACGACTACCTTGAAATGCAGCTTTCACTTTATACAAAGAAGGAAACGTTTGTAATTTAAGTTCTTGTACTAATAAATGTGAAATGAAGTCATGTGAACTACCATCGTCATGTAGAATTTTAACTAGTTTGTTATTTATTGTACCCTGCATGCAAAGAAGAGAGTGTAGAGAGATATCGTTACCCAAGGTACTTAAATCCTTCTCCAGTGATTCCTCTGTCCAAACAGGAGGAATTTCTTCATTATAGACCTCCATGTTATGCAATCGAGCTGTAGCCGGTTTCATATGAAGAGGTTGCAATCTACACCTTGTTTTTGTATGTCCAGGTTTACCACAATTCCAGCAAGTGATTCGTGGTCGCTTCTGTTGGGCATTCACTGCTGAAGTTTGAAGGGTAGGTGGTTTGGTTGGTTGGAGAGATGAAGCAACGGGTGGAGTTGAGTAATTGGATTATGGAGGACGAAGAAAACTAGGGTAAGATGGGGCATTAAAATTACGCTTCATAGGAAATGAAGGTTTAACAGGAAATGGTCGTGGACGTGGTTGTTGTAGACGGAGTGACTTGGTTATGGACTGGAATTCTTTTTCTGCATCATAAGCAAAAGATATAGCCTCGTTGAGGGTTGTAGGTCGTAGGGTGTGAAGCTTAGCTTGGATTCCCACCTCCAAACCATCTTCGTATTTCTACTGCAAGATATCTTCTGATACAAGTTACGAATTACAAGCATTCGTACAAGTAGTAAATTTTGCCAGAACCGCTCTGTGTAGGTAGTAACCGTATCACCCTCCTTCCATGTAAGGGACGTCCATGCTCGTCGAACATGCAAATGGTATTGAGGAGGAAGAAATGAATCCTTCACGTTTTCTTGAAAAGCCTTCCAAGTTGTTGGACGCTCCATACTGTGCCGCAAGACATTCCACCAGAGTTGTGCTTTACCTACTAAATAGTTAGTGGCAAATTTAACTTTTTCACTTTCAGCATACATTTCATCGGTATAAAAATCATCAAACTATGACAACCAAGAATGTTCTAAAGGCCCATCCTTTCGGCCATCAAATTGTAGAAACTGGTAGTTTCTATTACCAATCTTTGAATGAGTAACATCAGATTGGGCAGACACGATAGCTTTTACTACTCTCGTAAGGTTGTCTTCCTCAGCTTGCATCTTTTGAAGGATTTCATCACGTTGTCGGATCTCGTTCTGAGCTCCTTGAAGCTCATGCCGCAAGAGCTCTAGTTGTTGTTCAAGTGTTGCCATAGGTAGAGGTGAATTACTGTAATCCTCCATGGTGCTCTTGGACCCTTGCTCTCAACCTTGGTGTATTGAACCTTCTTGTTTGCAACCTTGGTGTCTCGATCCCGTGTTCTCAACCTTGCTTGGTATCTTGAACACTCAATCAAGTGCCACCCAAGGATTTTGAAGGAATTCATACTTCCAAGCTAGCTCATTGGAAAGTTCGTTCCGAGAACTTTCCAACGGTATATTACACGCCTCAATCCAACCTACGGATTGAGAGATACACTTGATTCTTTCTTGGCTCCAATCTTGAAATCGACGCGCGCGCCTTCCACAAGTAATAAAGAGAGAGAACTTGAGTACAACTCCAAGAGATGGTGGAGTGGTCAAAGTACTTCCCTTGAAAGTAGGAGGTTGTGGGTTCAAATCCTCCTACCTTAGGGACTCCAAACCTCTCTATTACCACTCAAAAATTAAGATTGCCTCGCGCGTAGCCAACGGCTGCCAACGGTCGCCAAGGGAGCCTTGGGTGCCAATGTTGCCAATGTATTGCCAATGTTATTGCCTAAGTTCTTTGCCTTAGTCGAAACATAAACAAAAACCGAAACCGAAGACGAAGATGGAGATGGAGATGGAGATGGAATCGGAATTCAGAATCGCGAACAGAGAACAGAACCCTCTGTATTGACGCTTGCAGAGCTCTGATACCACTGTTGTTAGGATCTTGCTCACGCGCATACAGAGATTACGGACGCAGAAAAACACACAGAAAATAGAGGCAACAAGAGACGAGACCGAACGCAAGATTGGGTGCAATCTCCCCCCATGCACTCTGTTTCGACAGTCCACAGAGTGCATGTATTTATAGGAATTTTGATTACGTCGAAAAGAGTGGTTACAAGAGGGCGGCTTTGAAAAGCAAGCGTGAAACTAAAAGTTGATAACTTTTACAGAGAGCCATTGCTTTCAATAACAGAAACTACGGTCTACAATGATCCTTATGCTAATCATTACTTTTTTAACAATAGAACCTTCTACGCAGGTTTATTTACAAGCTAAATAATAATTATTCGGATTATTGATGTCTGCCCTTTCACGCCTTGCACGCTCCTCACGAACCTTCAGCTGCTATATCAGAAACATCAAAAACATATTAATACATTAATAATATAACACTTTAGCAATGCATTGTTCAATAATATACAACAGCTCTATTCAACTTTGGGTCTCAAACCCTAAGTGAGCTTCAAGTGTGACATAAGAGGCTAGTTCATGTGAATGAAAGAACATTAAAGGATGTATGCAAGGATCAAAGTGTTCTTGGATCACGAAACATATCAAAGCAACACATGATCAACAGATGTGATGCATGTCAGATTGGGAAGGCACAAAGACAACCATTCAACCACAAAGTCTACATCCACAACAACTTATTGGATTTAGTACACACTGATGTGTGGGGACCAAGTCAAGAACCTTCATTAGCAGGATCAAGGTATTATGTCTCATTTATTGATGTACATAATAGATGGAATATTCTATACTTTATCAAGAGTAAGAATGAAGTGTTTGATTGCTTCAAAAAGTATCTAGCACATGTGGAGAATCATACATGGAGATCACTTAAGAAGCTCAGATCTGATGGAGGGGGAGAATACTTCTCCAAAGAGTTTGATGAGTTCTTACTGGATAAAGGTATCAAGAGGGAAGTGACTAGTAGGTACTCTCCTCAAGCGAATGAAATTGCATAGAGAAGAAACAAGACAATGGTTGGATAAGCCAAAACAATACTTGAAGAGAAGAGGTTGCCACATTAACTATGGGAAAAGGCTATTTCAACTATTGTGTTCGTTGTCAATAGACTACCATCCAAACCACTTCAAGGTATGACTCCTTATGAAGCATGGGATGGAAGAAAACCTAGTCTTGGAGATTGCAAGGTGTTTGGTTGTTTAGCTTATGTTCATGTACCTTCACAAATAAGAGGTAATATAGATGAATGGGCAACAAAAGTAGTGTCTATTGGGTATGATGAACTCAAATGCGTTACACATTCTAAAATCCTTCAACCAACCAATTCACTACAATTAGGGATGTTGTGTTTGAAGAACACAGATCATGGTATGATGAAGACAAACAAAAGGTAACTCTACCATATGATCTTGATTATGATTCTCATCAATTAGGAAGCAAGCATGATACACATGTCCAAATTCCAAGAAGTGATATATATGACAAACAAGTTGAAAGGGAAAAGGATTACAAGCTATGGAAGTCAAGAGGCAAAGAAAAGATCCAAGAGTGTGGAGAGTTCTCCAACCAAGCACCTAGAAGGTCAACAAGGCAGAAAAAACAACCAGAAAGGTATGGATATGATTCCACATTTTTTATAAAGCATTCAATCTACTTGGAAAAGGACTCAATTTCAGAGCAACCCTCAACATATGAAGAGGAAAAGGGAAACCCTAATTGTGAAAAGGCCATGAAAGAAGAAATAGATACATTGAAGGAGATGGACACTTGCGATTTTGGTATGAATGTCATCCAATCAATAGGTAATTGGTTGTAGATGGATATATAAAGTTAAAAGAAACTCACATGGATCAATTTCCATGTACAAGCCAAGATTAGTTGCCAAAGGATGCACACAAACTCATGGTATAGACTATGAGGAAACATTCTCACACTTGCAAAGATGACTACAATAGGAACACTGGTAAGTGTAGGTGTTGCAAGAAATTGGAGACTCCTCTGACTTGATTGAAAAATGCATTCCTAATTGGTTGGATAAGGGAATAGGTACATGTCACAACCACCAAGATTTGAAAACCCTAATCACACATCTTATGTTTGTAGACTAAGAAAGCATTGTATGGATTGAAACAAGCATTGTAGACTCAAGATCAAGGGTTTAAACCTAGCAAATTAGATCCTTCTTTATTCATCAAAAGGCATCACAATGAGGTTATCTATCAATGTGTATATGTAGATGACATTATTGTCACACATGATCTGAATAGCATTCAAAGGATCAAGGGACATGAGAAAGAGGAACTCACATATTTCCTAGGTATGCAAGTGATTTATACAGATGAAGGGATGTATCTAACCCAAAGAAGATACATTGAAGGCCTACTTCTCAAGTTCAAAATGGAGAACACAAAACTTGTAGGTATACCTATGGAATTGAACCATAAACTAAGTGTTTATGAAGATGAGCATATTGATGATCCTAAAGAGTATCAAATCTTAGTTGGTAGCTTGATATATGCTACTCACACAAGACCAGATATATCATATAGTATGGGAGTGCTTAGTCAGTTCATGCACTCACCTAGAAGGCCACACATGGACGTTGCAAATAGAGTACTCAAGTACCTCAAAAGGGCACTTAATGAAGGTATCTAGTATCCTTACTCTTCATATTTGGATACCAAAATATATTCAAATGTAGATTGGGCAAGAGCAAAGGATGATGGATGAAGTACCTATGGATACTTAACATTTGCAAGTTCAAAATTGGTGTCATGGGCTTCCAAGAAGCAACCACCAATTGCTTTATCTTCAATTGAAGCACAATATAGAGGTGTGATGTTGTTTTTATGGAAGATGCATTCAAACTATTACTTTCATGTACCAAGGAGACATGAGTTAGCTCCACAGATGTGTATGACACTTTGTTGCCTCTTTTTACATGTGGATAGTCAATTGGTGGTCCAAATGAGGCAATTTTTTATCCTTTATAGGTTCCATATGATGATATAGATCATTCTATTTTTTATGCAGATTTACAATGTACTTGTTGATGAGAGGGTTTACATAGAAGAGGCTAAAACTATGTCTAAATGACTCCTACAGACTTCGAGAGATAGAAAATTATATGCACCTCTATCATATTGTACTTGTGCAGGCTCTCCTAGTGCTTCCTTTGGTTCAAATTAATATGCAACGGCTGCCTCTAGTCTTTGTGATGAGAATGAGCATGTGTCTTTTGATGAAGCACAAAATTCAGAATATTGGATGGCTATTATGCAATCATAATATGGTGCTATTATGAAGAATGGTACTTGGTCTTCATGTGATTTGTCTCCAAGAAAAAATGCCATTGGCACTAAATGGGTATACAAGCTAAAACCTAAGCTTGATGGAATAGTTGATAGGTACAAGGCAATGATTTTTTCCAAAGGTTATGCTCAAGAGAGAGCCATTGATTTTGATGAGACCTTTACGCCCACATGTCGAATGACTACTGTTTATAGCATTTGTGCACGTTCAGCTCATCATGGTTGGATTGTACATCAATTGGACATTAAAACTGCATTTTTGAATGGTGGCTTCCATGAAGAAGTGTATGTATTTCTACCCTTTGATTTTGTAGAGAAGGGGCACGAAAACAAAGTGTGCATGCTAAAAAAGGCAATACATGATTTGAAGCAAGAATCTTGTGCTTTTTATGAAAAGATATAGTCCTACTTCCTTGCACATGGTTGTTAAGAATGCACATGATGTACTTCTAATCATCATAGTATATGTTAATGACATGCTGATCCCTAGTCCTAATGAGAAGCATATTGCTAAATTTAAGGCGAATTTTCATGCCTCTTTTGAGATTTAGATTTGGGGCATTTGCATCATTATTTGGGCGTTCATTTTATGTAGGTTGATGGGGAAATAGTGTTAGATGATCAAGCTAATAATATGCTTGAGATGGATTTCATCTACATCAAAAATTCATCATATAAATTGTGTCCTTTATTAATGCTCCTTTTTTTGGGGGATCCGTTATTATCATTTACCCACTGTAAAAGCCTAGAGCTTTATCATTGTAAAAGGATAAAAGGAGAATTCATAACCACGAGTTTTGAAGGAATTTGAATTTGGTAATTCAATCAATCACCAAAAAGGTATATCAAAGTTGATTTCACCTTTTCCTAGATTGTAGGAAGGGATTTCAATCACATTAAACTACCAAGCTTGCCTATATTCAAATTTGAATCCATGAAGAAGAGGCAAGGAAAGATCCATGAGAGTCTATATAAATACTCTAAATCATTTGTACATTAAGAAAGTGATGATTTGCTGTAATGCAAATACACTTTTTGGTCATTGCCTGGTGCCACATCAATTCTTTGCTCCTTCTTCCTTAGACTTAGTCATCTTGTAGAGCTCTCTCTCTCTCTCTCTCTCTCTCTCTCTCTCTCTCTCTCTCTCTCTCTCTCTCTCTCTCTCTCTCTCTCTCTCTCTCTCTCTCTCTCTCTCTCTCTCTCTCTCTCTCTCTCTCTCTCTCTCTCTCTCTCTCTCTCTCTCTCTCTCTCTCTCTCTCTCTCTCTCTCTATATATATATATATATATATATATATATATATATATATATATATATATATATATATATATATATATATATATATATATATATATATATATATATATATATATATATATATCATATCCAAAGAGCTACAACAGGTCTTGTTTGCTGGACCATCTTCACCATCTGACAACCCAACTTTTTAAGCTTCCAAATCTCTCCAACTTTTGATAGTGGTATTAGTGCAACTTCAAAATGGGAGACGGATTTCCATGATTGAGAATATTAATGGACACAACTATGCTGCTTGAAAAATCAAATGGAGACCTATTTCTAAAGGAAGAAATCTATATGGGATTGTATCAGGTGATGAAGCAATGCCTAATCCAAGATCAAAGGAGAACCTACTTAAGAGGAAACATATAAGATCACACTAGCAAGGTGATCCATACTAAGATCTATCTCTGCTTTTCTATTACCACATATTAGAGGATGCAAGACATCCAAAGGGACTTGGGATGCCCTAGAGACTTTCGTTTCTTCTAGTACCAAGGCAAAAAAGAATCATGTCTGGACTTTGTTCAACCAGATGAAGAAGACTCCAAAACAAACCATAATAGAGTTTTTTCGAAAGGTCAAGGAGGTTGCAAATCAATTGGCATCCATTGGAGAGTTGATTGAAGAATAGACCAGCATGAGACAAATTCTGAATGGGATGAGAGGAGATAAACAATGGCAATCCTTCGCCATAGCCTATGACCTCATCATGGATGTACAAACTCAATACCTCAACATCTTTCTTGGACATCTCTTCAATCAAGAGGCAAACAATAGCATAAAGGAAGGTAACTCCTATCAAGGTAATTTAACTAGTTCTCTCTATGGAGATAAGAAAGACAAGAGGTTGAAAGGCAATAAGATGAAGAAGAGACTTCCCAAGCCAAATTTGCAAGCAAGAGCAAGTGGAAAGGGAAGAAGAAATGACCAAAGAATGATAAAACCAAAACTCAAAGTGTTCAACCATGTGCCATATTTGATAAGATGAACCACACCACTCAGAATTGCTTGTTCAATGGAAAGACTCAGAAAGGAAGTGGAAGAGGTGGATATGGTAGCAATAGAGGCAAAGGTGGACACAACTTTAGCAATAACAATAGAGGCCATAACAGAAGGGACTAAAAAATTATTATGAAGATCAACAACATAAAGACTCATTGCTTCTAATGAGTCTAAGCCACATAGAAGGTAAAGAAAATTATTATTTATTCTAATTAGATTAAGGATTTTCAAATCATGTTGCAAGCAACATGGCTCTCTTATCTGATTTGGAAAGACCAAAGCATAGACATGAAGTATAAATAGGGGATGACACAAAGAATAATGTGGAGAAGATTGGTAATGTCAAACCTTCCAATAGCATGACAAACATTCTAAGCAAGGTACTCTATGTTCCCACTATTACAAAAAACCTATCTATCATATGATCTTGATTTTCATTTTCATCGATTCAGAAGGAAGCATGATACACAGGTCCAAGATCCAAAAAGTGATAGAGATGATGATGGAGATGAAAGGGAAAAGGATTACAATCTATGGAAGTCAAGAGGCAAGGAAAAAATTCGAGAGTGTTGAGAATGGTCCAAGCAAGTGCCTAGACGGTCAACAAGGGAGAAGAGACAACCAGAAAGGTATGGATGTGATTCCACATTTTTTACAAAGCATTCAATCTACTTGGCAAAGGACTCACTTTTAGAAGAACCCTCAACCTATGAAGAGGCAAAGGGAAACCCTAATTGCAAAAAGGCTATGGAAGAATAAATAGATGCTTTGAAGGAGATGAAAACTTGGGAATTGGTTTGAATGTCATCCAATCAAAAGGTAATTGGTTGCAGATGCGTATATCAATTCAAAAGGAACTTAGATGGATCAATTTGCACGTACAAGGCGAGATTAGTTTCCAAAGGATGTTCATAAATGCATGGTATAGTCTATAAGGTAACATTCTCACCAGTTGCAAAGATGACTACAATCAAAACATTGATAAGTATAGCCATCGCAAGAAATAAAATACTCGTCCAACATGATGTGAAAAATGCATTCCTAAATGTTTGGTTAAGTGAAGAGGTATACATGTCACAACCTCTAGGTTTTGAAAACCCTAATCATACATCTTATGTTTGGAGACTTAAGAAAGCATAGTATGGATTAAAACAAGCTCCTAGAGCTTGGAATTGCAAGTTGGTTACATACCTTCAAGATGAAGGGTTTAGACACTTGGAATTGCAAGTTGGTTACATACCTTCAAGATGAAGGGTTTAGACCTACCCACTAAAGATGGTCATCAAATATAGGAAAATCTCCATATTTCATTGCTTGTTAGTCCATCCATGATCATCTTCTCCTCATACAATAACTCTCAAGGTGAATATCTAGCAATATATTACTTAAAATACCATGCAAATAATCACATAAACTCGAGAACAAATTGCTTGAAGCTGTGGATTAGATAGGACTTGTCACCTCAAACTTTTTGAAAATTGACCAATAAATTCTTCAATTAATTGGTCAAATTTCCAAAAATCTACTATGCCAATATTTATCTATCTATCTATCTATCTATCTATCTATCTATCTATCTATCTATCTATCTATCTATCTATCTATCTATCTATCTATCTATCTATCTATCTATCTATCTATCTATCTATCTATCTATCTATCTATCTATCTATCCATCTATCTATCTATCTATCTATCTATTTATCTATCTATCTATCTAGCTACCTATCTACCTATCTATCTATCTATCTATCTATCTATCTATCTATCTATCTATCTATCTATCTATCTATCTATCTATCTATCTATCTATCTACCTACCTACCTACCTATCTATCTATCTATCTATCTATCTATCTATCTATCTATCTATCTATCTATCTATCTATACACACACGCACACACAGTAAGAGCAAAGAGAGGAACAATTGAAAGCTTTCTATTACAAAAGAACTCTCTTACAAAGCTTCAATCTCTAAAAGATCAACCTCAAAATTGAGTTCTCTAGCTCTTTTTATAGTTTTTTGACTAGTTTTGGCCCTGTCCAGACCTAATGTCTGGACTAGTTAAAAATTAGATCCCAAGGCTTATTTGAAGGCTCAAATGGAGTCTAAAAATTATGAAAATTGTTAGGATGATACTTCTAATAATCCTCAAGATCACTCCCTTGGCTTGAACAAAATGGAGTTGTAAAAATGTGAAATGGTATTTACAATGGTTTTTAGTGATGAAAATCAATGTTTTCATAGGGATTTCTTTTGAAAATTTGATGTATACTTCTTGAAGCTCCCTACATGCTCTCTCTTCTTGTGTGTCCACTTCTTTGATGTGTTCCTGTGACTTGTGTTTGACCTTGAGTGTCAACTACTTGACCTTGAGTGTTAACATTGGCCCCCCTCTCAAGTCTATCCATCATGTATCAAAAAGAGTGGTCTATCTTCTGATGTAGCGAGGTTTGTTGTCCTATTCTTCATTATGTTCATGCTAGCCTTTGCAAGCCTTATTCCCTTTGTATGTACTTCTTCCTTTGATTCTACCCTAATGGTGTAGTTGTGAGCTTTTAAAAATTGCTAGTTGCTCAAAAGAGATTACCAATGTTGATTTTGATCAGCTATCAACTATGAATTGTTTCATAGGTATTGATGTTGTAACCTTGATGTCCTCCCGATCTTTCAAAGATGGCTTTCATAGTTTTCATGATGAGTACTTGTAACCCATAATGAATGATGGGTAAGTGTGTTAGTGCATGGGATTTGAACACATTGGAAAGGTATTACTCTATAATCAAGTAAGAAATTTTGAGAAGGTAGGTTTTTTAGGCTTGTCTTTTGGGAAAAGAAAGCATTCCTTTTGAGACAAAGAAGTATGTAAGTTTATGCAAATTGATAGTTGCTCATACTTTTTAAGAGTAAAGTGTAGGTGTTGTAGCAAAAAATGATTTAATGTGCTAAAAGGAAAAGTGAAATGTGATTATCTTTGCTTATGTAGATTTCTTTTTGATAAAGTACCAAGCAAATTTTGTTGATCTTGGAAAAGATGACATAGTTGAAATGAGGAAAGTGATGTAAAGTAGCTATGTGCAAATTGATTGTTCCATTTGCTTGCCCTAAGTGAATTGATTGTCTTGTGGAAAGATTGTTTGATCACTTGAAGAGAAGGTGTTGAGTTTATCTTTGCATAAATTGACAATTGTACTTGTTAACACATATTTTCTTGAAAAGCTCTATTTCCATTGTGAGATTGCAAGCCTAATGAGCACAACTAATCATAAGTTAAAAGATCAAAGGATCTTGAAAAAAGAAAACCCGAAGTGAAGTGTTTTCCTTGATGTAGGGACAAAATTACTAAAAAAATCCATAAAATTTAGTAAAGTACAAACAAATCTCTTTTTCTTAATGAAGTTTTGTATGAGGTGTGTGTTTTTTTCAGTTCTAATTGAGTTGAGTAGTATATTATTGCAGGTGACAATTGATTTGGAGTTGTTGAAGAACATTGGAGAAGATCAAGTGGGAAGAAAAGTCAAAAATTGCAAAATGAGGGAATTTCATAAAAAACACGATTCTCATCTTAGAATCACGATTTTCAGTAAGATAATGAATTTCATTCAAGTGCACTGTTGGGCATCAAGGTAATTCATCTTAGGTTTCACAAGTTGCATAATTGAAGGAAATCAAAATTTCAGTAAGAATTGAGTACCAAATTATCAGATTTGGGGATTGGACACAAAATCGCGATTTTCATCAACAAGAGGAAGCATGAAAATCTTGTTTGAAGGGACAAGATCTTATAAATAAAAACACAAATTTGCATAGGAACAGGACTTATTAAATTGGGAACTCAAATTTGTCAAAAGTCACTCACAATCACGATTGTCTGAAGTCTATAAAAGCACAAAATTATTTCAAACAAGTCATTTGAGTGAGAGAGTGAGTGAGGAGAGCAGCAGTAGAATCATGATTCCCTTCAGAACTTAGAATTTTTGGGAACTTTGAATCAAGCAGCAAGGTAAATATCTCTACATTGATTTTCTACATTAATTCAAGTTGAAAATACTATATTTGAAGAAGAAAATCAGAAAAACCACTAAAAATACAGAATCGCAATTTTTACATTTTTTGGACTTTTTTGCATTATATGTTGTTAATTTCTTTTGAGTTCTTTATTGCATGTTAATTTGTTGGTAAGGCGCTTCTAATGGTCTGAGTAGAAAATAAAAAAATCAAAATCCAAAAAAATTGTATGATCTTGCACAGAAGCGCGATTCTATGCAAGAATTCAAAATTGTGACTTCCAGAACATGATTTTCATCAGAAAATCATGTTTTATACCATTGTGAGCAATCACGATTTTCTAGGATTCACAGAATCGTGAAAAACACGATTCTCACTCAGAATCGTGAAAAACACGATTCCCATGTAGAATCGTGAAAGAACATGATTCTCGCTCAGAATCGTGAAGAACCTCGCTCAGAATCGTGAAGAACCTCGCTCAGAATCGTGAAGAACACGATTCTCGCTCAGAATTGTGAAGAACACGATTCTCCCTCAGAATTGTGAAGAACATGATTCTCTTTCAGAATCGTGAAAAACACGATTCTCGCTTAGAATCATGAAAAAACATGATTCTCGCTCAGAATCGTGAAAAACACGATTTTCACTCAAAATCGTGGAAATCACGATTTTCACTCAAGATCGTGAAAACACGATTTTTAGTTTATTAAACTAAAATCTTCATACTCTGCTCAAACCAAATACAACTTTCAATTTTTTAGGACAACAAATACAAATGAGTGGATGATTTTGAGATCTGGTAATAAGCTTCCTATACCTTATACACAAGAGTTAATAGGGAAGGAGATACAATCAAGTGAACTACAAGAAAGGGAATTGGGACAGACAATTAACATGGAAAATTTAAATGAGATAAATGAAACTCAAGATACTAGTGACTTTAGAAATATCCTCAAATACATGTATACAAATAGGTTTGGAGCCTATGTGTATCAAGATGGCATGCATAAATTTCTCATTAGGTTGAGAAACTTAGAAATTCCTTTGAATATAATGCCAGTAGCACAATTTAGGAATGGTGGATATGAGGATAGACAAGGATGTGTATACATATTTGCACAAGATCCTGAAAATTCTAATGACTTAGGTCAATGTGCAGACAAGAGACCTTGGGATCAAGACCTGGGTCAAATAGACTTACCTAGACAAAATGAAAATCATACTCCTATTGAACCACAAAAAGGGAGGAGATTACACACTTCTCCAAATCCTTTTGAAAGGGAAGCAGAGGGAATACCTAATTTTCCCATTAGAAGGAGACAACAGTGGCAAAACCATGCAAGAATGCTTAGGCCTTATCAAGTAGCTAAATGCATGAAGAATCAATATGAAGGGTATCCAGATCCTCATGCTCATGCTACAGAATTTAGACAATTGATTAGGGCAAAAGAATTAGAGGATAACAAAGTGCAATTTGAAGCATTTGGTCTAACCCTAATTGGACCTGCATTATCTTGGTTCATTCCCTTGAGAAAGGAAATGTACCCAAAGATGGAATCATTCCTTGAAGCCTTTATAGGAGAATTCTCCAAAACTAGAATTGAACATAGTACAACCACACAGATACATAGCTTCAAACAACAAAAAGATGAAAATGTGAGAGAAGCTACCAGGAGATTCAAGCAATACATTGATAGATGTCCAAAAGAGGAGGTACCTTCAATGGCAAGACAAGTGTCTTTGTTCATAGAAGGATTGAGGAGTGCACAATTAAGAACTTTGGTGTATTATAAGAGATGTTCTGATCTAGGGGCCTGTGTGAAAGAGGCAATAGATTTAGAGGATAATAGAGGACAAGATTTATTGGCATTTGATCAACCAAGAACAAATGAAGACAGAATCCCACCAACGGAAGAGTTAGCACAAGCCATTGCCAAAGCCCTAGAAGTTAGCACTAAAATGAATTTGATTAACACCAGAATATCAAACAATAAGAAGTGCTATAATTGGGGAGAGAAGCATATGGTCCAACAGTGTCCATATCACAAACCTCAACATCTGCAAGACAGGAAAACACTCAAATATTGTACCCTAGAGAAAAAGTGGACAAACCACACTAGAGAGGAATGTTTTTACAATAAACAACCTGTCAGAGAAAGAGAATATATGAATCAACACAATACACAAAGAGAATCTGGATTTTCTGAACAACCAAGACCTGTATTGGGGCAGCAACCACCATTACCTACAAATGTAGTACCAGTAAAATACACATCTATAGAGGAGGAAAGTCCAAGAACGAGATCATCTTACAGAGAGGATTACCATTTATGTGATGGATATCAGGAAGATTGGGAGGGATATGAACAGAGAGAACCAGAACTGCAAGCCTTAGATTCGGGAAATGGGAGAATAGAAATGGACTCAACCACGTTCATGTACATAACTAATAATTACATGTCCAATCAAAAATCCCAATTCAAAGGAGGTGTTGGGGGATTCTTAGACAAGAAGGAGTTTGAGGGTTTGTAGGAGAAAAGCAAAAGACCAAGAGAGGAAATACACCTTGGAAGCTTCTGCCTATTGATTACAGTAAGACAATTACAATGTTTGAAGCACAATACAAAACAATACTTTTGTGCACAATCCCACACAGAGTGCTCAATGAAAAAATACCAAATATCCCAAAGTCTTCTTGCTGCCAGCCTCCTCTGCACCAGACCTCCACCTGCTTCAAGCTTATCCTTGTGCACACCTTGCGCCAAGCTTCCAATAAGGGGGAGGAATGAATACTTTCTGTCGGCACGTGCACCCTGCAAGGAGACCTTGAGATCCTTGGGGGACTAGCTTAGCACTCTCTACACAATCCCTTAGTCACTCTCCATGCACTCCTTCAACTCCACTTCTCTGCGTCGCACACTGGTGACTCTTGCACTTCTCTCTCTTGCTTCACTTAGACTATGCTTCTCTTGCTTACTCTAGCCTTGGTCCAAGAATAGTCCTTGCCTTGATTTGAGTATGTCGATCACGTACGCTCCTAACTACAATAGTATCTTGGTGCTCACTTTCATTTCCCAAGATTGTCCTCACAAGTGGCAGCCAACGACTCCCTATTTTGTCCTGTAGTGACTTTAGACTAAAACCAAAAATTTTAATTGGGGGGCCATACTTTCCCCTGTGCGTACGCTTCACATACCTTCACATTTCCTTTTAAGTCTTTACTTTTGCACATAAGAGAGGGTTCACCTGAACCTTCAAAAACACTTTAAAAACACTTTGAACCTTAGGGAAATTAGAGAAATACCTTTGCAACCTGCAACCCACTTTCTCTAATTTACCCTTTGTGGACAATTAATTGTGCACTTTAGCACCTTGACTTTGCACTTGTTGACTTTGACTTTGACCTTGTTGACTTTGACCTTGTTGACTTTGACGAGTTGACTTTGACCTTTTGACTTTGATTGCAGTTGACTTTGACCAATATGACTTTTATGGGCTCAACAGGAGGCCAAAAGATAACATGTTATAGATGTGGGGGGGAACACTTTATTAGAGATTGTCCACAACCTCCAACACTAAGAATAGAAGGAGTTTATTGTAAGGATTGTGGCAAAGAACATTTGATAAGAGATTGTCCAAGAAACCCTCAAAAACAACAAAACACATCTAGTAACATACCATTAAAAGTAGTTAACATAATGGAGCAAGAAGAATTGAGTGATAATGGACAAGTAGCTTTAAATGCCATAACAAGAGCTCAAGTTAAGCAACAAAGCATCAAAACTGAGACACATACACAGGACAACAAGAGAAATTTATTTACAAAAGAAAAGAAAAATAGACAAAAAGAGAGATGGGAAAAAAAGATGAGAGCAGGAAAAAACCTAACCCTAGAAGAGGAAATTGTAGGTGACTCAAACAACAGTCAACAACAAAATACACAGACACAAGAGGGGTAAAAAATTCAAAAAGCTCGGAGACTCTAATAGAAGCCTATAAAGGTAGAATTCAAGATGGACCAAATCCTACAGATCATGTGCTAGTTTATCCAATGCCAGATATAGAGGATGAGAGAATGCAGAGGTGTAAACAAATCACACAGGAAGTACAAAACAAGTTTGAAGAGATGGACAATCATAAAAAAACGATTGAAGAGTCAGATGCAACAAAAAACAGGGAACATTTAGTTCAGGGAGAAAACTCAGAAATAACCTTCCAAATCAATTTAGACAAACATTGTACAATTCTATATCAAACCACAATGGAAGAGTTAGTAAAACAAAATCCTCATTTACAACATAATATGAAGAATTGGGAAACAAAGTCACATTGCCTAGATTCACAACCACAGGAAACGAAAGAATTGTTGTACATATCCATTGATAAGATAGGAGGATATTGTGAGGGAGAAGAAGGGAACTCAACTTTGAGAATACAATTTGGTAATAATCATGCCAAGGCAATATTAGATAGTGGATCTGGAGTAGCAATAATGATTGAACAAACTTGGGAGAAATGGGGAGGGAATGACCTGATACCTACCAAAATGAGATTACAACTCATAGATGGACACATGGAGACACCTCTAGGAATTTGGCTGAAAGTGATTGTGGACATATGTGGAATAGAGATAGAGCATACTTTTGCCATAGTTGAATTTCCACAACCTACCTCCTATGAAATCATCCTAGGTAGGCCATTTATGAGACAAATGCAAATTGTGCAAGATTGGGGAAGAGATTGCCTATATCTTCAAAGTCAAGGAAGAGTAACCAAAGTAAATTTAAGAAATGGGTAGTATTGTGATATGTCCCCTCAAGAATGGTTCCGTGTAATGTGATAAGGAATGAGGTACATAAAAGAAGGTTACTAAGGAAAGAGGAGTGTCAAGAAGAAAGGAAATTACAAGATGAAAATTACATTCCACAGAGGTTTGATGATGAATAATTTGAGCCTTACGGATGGAATCAGATTTTTTCTACAATTGATTTGGCCAATGATGAATATGTGGGAATCAAATTTCAAGATTTTTCATATAGGAGTACAAATGATATAAGTGTCAAAATTAGAAGAGAATTTGAAGGAAATGGTACTCTTAAATACTGGCAAAACACAATTTTTAGAACTTATAGGAAATGTGTACAACACCTATTTTAAAAACCCCACAGTGGAATCAAATTTTTCATGTTCATGTTGATGCTTCAAATTTTGCCTTGGGATGTGTTCTAGCACAACCAATAGAAAGAAGCAAATTAGATTTTCTAATTGCTTATGCTAGTAGGCAATTCAATTTAGTTGAAAGAAATTATACAACCACTGAAAGGGAAGGACTGGGAATGATATTTGCTATAAAGAAGTACAATCATTATCTTTTAGCCAACAAGTTTAAATTCTTTGTGGATCACCAAGCCTTGCTTTACTTGGTGAACAAACCATGTCACACTGGTAGGATAGTCAGATGGTTCCTACTATTAATGGAATTTGAGTTTGAGGTAGTGGTAAGACAAGGGAAGACTCATTTAAGAGCAGACATTTGTCCAGGATACAAACCAAAGAGCCAAACTCACCATTAGATGATGATTTACCAAATGCACATCTGTTCAAAATAGAAAGTATTCCTGATTGGGCAATGACTTTGGTGCCTTTGTTAACCATTGGACCTTGTAGAACACACAAAAACAACACACATCTAGTATTACAAAGTAGAAACTTTGTATTACTTGTTGGGCACTTGTATCATATAAATCACATTGGTATACTTTAATATTGCACTCCAGAAGATGAGCAGTAGGGATATCTAAGGAAAGCACACTGTTGGAATCCGTGTACGCATGCTTCCACGGTTGTCACTTTAAACTATCTTAATAGAATGGGTGTACATTGGCCTACAAAGATTCAAGATGTGGAGAAATATGTTTCCAATTGTTTTAAATGCCAATCTTCGCAAAATTCAGATATTATAACTTTGTACCGGTTTCAAAAAAATCCAGATTGGAGTGCACACATAATTGAGGAGTTAAGAAGAAACCAATCACTAGAGGTAGGAAAAGTTAGTGCAGATTCTAGAAATTTACAGATAATCTTTGAGGAGTATCAATTGATAGGAGACCAATTGTACAAGAAAGGAATGGATGGGTATCTAAGAATATGTGTCCCTAAAGATAAGTATATGGAAATGTTAGAGATGGCACATTCAGGAGTAGCAGCAGGACACTTTTCAAGTGAACGGACTCCTAAACTCATTCTATATTCTGGATTTTGGTGGCCAACTCTCTTTCCTGATGCAAAAACATATGTGAAGAGATGTGATATTTGTCAAAGAACAAATCAACCTAGTAAAAGAGATGATATGCCATTGGTGCCACTTATATTAGCCAGAGCATTTAGCAAGTGGGGATTGGATTTCATTAGACCTATCCATCATCGTGCAAGACATTCTCATGCTGAATATATACATGTAGCTATAGAGTACCTGACCAAATGGGCAGAGGCCAAGGCAACAAAAAGAAATGATGCTCAAACCACTACACAATTTCTTTATGAGAATATTATTATCAGATTTGGTTTACCAATTGAATTGGTAAGTGATAGGGGGACTCATTTTATAAACCAAGTAATTGAAAATATAACTAAGTATTTCATGATTAGTCATAGAAAGTCAGGCCCTTATCATCCACAAGCAAATGGATTAGCAAAAAGCACTAATAAAGTTCTTTGCACTATCTTGTCAAAATTGGTAAATAAAAATAGGAATGATTGGGATTTACAACTTAATCATGTCCTATGGGCATATAGAGTGGCATACAAAACTGCTATTGGTACAACACCATTTAATTTGGTCTAAGACAAAATGCAGTCTTGCCATTAGAGTTTCTCATACCAACATTGAAGGTGGGGAATCAATTAGAATGGACTGGACATGAATTATCTCAAAGGGTGGTGGAATTAGAGAAACTTGGAGCTTCAAGACTTCAAGCAATTATGAGCATATAAAGGAGGCAAAAAACATATCATGATGTTCATATTAAAGATAAGGATTTGCAAGTGGGGGATTTAGTTCTGTCATATACCTTAAAAGAACATCAGAAGAAATTTCAGAAGAAGGGACATGGGCCTTACATTATCAATCAAATTAGCAACAGTGGAGCTATCTAATTAGCTAATATAAATGGAGAAGTCATGCCTAATTTCATAAGTGGATGTAGAATAAAAAGGTATGATCCTCCATTAACTGCTCTAGAATGGAGAAGAATACATCAAGCTCAAAACAGCTTTGATATAGGGTGTCTCCTACTAAGGCATAGTCCCGAGCCTCTTGCTCCATGCTTTCTTTTCTTGCTAGACTAGCCTCATTGGGTAGTGTTTGCGATCTCATAAACTCTACCAATGGAGTGCTCCATTCTAGAATTAACGATACATGGTAAAGGGTGGCATGCTCCACTAGGGGTTTTTCTTGGCACACTGGACAATCCTTCATCCAGTTGTGTATTTCTTTGTCCATTCTAGGCCAATACACTCCTGAATGTTTCAGAGTTTGCAATGTACATTGTTTAGAATAGTGATTTCCTAGCAATCCTTCATGGGCTCGTTGCAACCAACTACTATGTTCATCCTCCTCAACACAACAAGATAATACACCTTATGTATTTTGTTTGTACATACTTCCTACCAATATTTGATATTTTGTGATTTTAGAATTTCTTCTTTGTTCATTTTCGCATTCTTATTTCCAAGTTCGAAGGTTCGGATAGGTACCAACTTATTTTCCCAATTAGGAACAGCTTCTAAATTGAATACATAAGCATTGGGCAGTTCATCAGACACTCCTTATGGTGACTCACCTCAAGTGATGCAAGAAAGTTGATCTACCTTTAGGTGGGTCCTACCTTTCCTAACAACCACCTCAAAGTCGTATTCCATTAGTAAGAGGAGCCATCTTACTAAGCATCTTGTATTGCAAGGTTTATTGAACAAATATAATAAAGCTTGATTATCAGTGAAAAACTTGAACTTGTTGGCCAATAGATAGTGTCTAAACGTCTTTATGGCATACACCATGCCTAAGCCTTCTCTCTCAGTTGTTGTATAGTTTTGTTCAGCTGCATTTAATTGTCTACTAGCATATTTTATCGACAAATCGAGGTTTCCTTCACCTATGGGTTGTGCTAGCACACATCCTATTGCATAATTGGATGCATCGACATGGACATGAAATGGTTTATTCCAATCAAGAGTAGTCAATATTGGTGTTGTCCACAAATGCCTCTTCAGCTCATTGAAGGAATTTTTGCATTTTTCATTCCACTCAAAATTTGTCAACTGAGCATAAAGAGGTTTAGCTTTGATCACATATATGTGGATAAACCTATGGTAATATCCACAATGGCCCATAAAGGCTTGTACCTCTTTAACATTCCTTAGTCTCAACAACTTTGCTATAGCTCTTACTTTATCCTCATCTGTTGATATTCCATTCTTAGAAACAATATGACCTAAGATCTTACCTTGATGTTCCATGAACACACACTTTTCTGGGTTTAGAGACACTCAATATTTTCTACACTTGTTGAAGATCTGCCTGAGCTCAGGGATGTGGTATCTTCTTTCTTGGGAATGAGCACATAAATCATCCACATACACTTCTAAGCTCTTTTGCAAGAACTCTTTGAAAACATGACACATGAGCCTTTGGAATGTTGCAGGTGCATTGGTGAGCCCAAATGGCATCACACAAAATGCAAAGATTCCTCACTCTGGCAAAGGTTTTTTTGTGTTGACCTTTTGGGGCAATGGCTACTTGGTTGTAACCTGAAAATCCATCAAGGAAGCTATAAAATTCCTTGCCTACAACATGCTCCAATAAATGTTTAGGGATTGGAAGTGAAGCTATCTCTTATTGTAATGGCATTAACTTTTTTAAGGTTAATACACACGCATAATTTATCGTTCTCCTTGGGCACCACTACAATGGGGGACACCCATTCAGTATACTCAATCTCATAGATAAATCCACCTTCAATTAGTCTATCAATTTCTTCTTTTATTTTAGCTGCATAAGTGTCATTATATATGTAGGGCTTTTGTTTGGTGAGCTTGGCATCAGCCATCATGGGGATCATACGAGAGCATATTTCTAGATCTACCCCCTTTAGGTCTCTATAGGTCCATGCAAACACATCCCTATACTCCCTTAATAGAGCTACAAGCTCTACTTCTTCTTCCGGACTTAGGTCTTCTCCTATGTACGTACATCGCTCTTTGTTCTCTTCAATGGTTACAAAAAAAATTTGGTTTTTTCTTTATTATCATATGCTTCTCCTGTGATGGCCTCTCTCTTAGGCATTCGGTCCAAAATCTTCCGGTCTTCCACTTCATATTTCTTGAAATTATGTGCTACTTCAAGCAATGATTCCTCCTCTACTTGTTTCACTGCTTTTCTTTTCTTTTTCTTTTGACTACCTTCTTCCTCCCTTGAATTTACCGTTTTAATGCTTGTGAGAGGTTCTTCTTCTTTTTTAGTAAATACTCCTACATTTTCTAGTTAGTGCTCCTCTGATTCGAAGAAACTATCCATCACAATAGACTCTAGATCATCATCATCCTCTTCGTCTTCTATGACCTCATTAGAGTCACACTCCTCTAGCAACGTTTCACACATGAACACAGAGATATTATAGTTGTCCTCATCGCAATGAGGTGTCCACTGTTCTTCATTGATAGCAATGTCCATGGTGGTTAAGATTTTTTCCCAACCATGAGGGCTCAAATTCCTCATCTGGAAAGATCATCAGTGTGTAGGCTGGGTCTTTAACCGGTCTGGGTCCTTGAGATGTTCCTTCTTCTCTTGCTTTTAAGAATTTTTCCTCTTCCTCTACAACCTTGCACATCCATAAGTGAGTACCTTCATGCATCCAGGATGGATCAAAAGGACTTTCAGAATGCACAGGGATTGAATCTTCTTGCACCTTGTGGATAGGATTCCATTGTAGGGGTGGTACATCTCTGAACGTATAATCCTTCGGATTGACCTTGGTTGTGACCCCTATGTGTTGTAAGTACAAGGAGTTGGTTCCCCAATCTTGTACTATTTTCAATTGACGTAGAAAGGATCTTCCTATGATCATTCCATAGATGTTATTTTTGCCAAAGTCACATATAGCAAAAGTGTGTTCAAACTCTACACCACAAGTGGTTAGAGTTATCGCTTTTAGAATTCCTAGAGGTCTTTCAATATGGCCGTCAGCCATTGGGCACTTCATTCTAGTTGTTTTTAATGCATGTTTGCCCCATCGCTTCGACAAAGAGGTGGTCGCAGTCGCAACACCAGCACCTGAATCTAAGATAGCTTTGGTTGTGTAACCTTGGTAGGTGATTGGAAGATATGTATTACCTTCTTCACCTCACTCATGTGTCCTATTTTTTCTAGAGGTGTATCTGGTACTTTCTACTTAGAACCTACTTTTGACACATTGGAACCAAGTTTTGGAACCTGATTCGTCACATGTTTCCACAACTCAGGTTTTACCTTGAGCAATTCTTCTAAGGTGACATGACATTGCATCTTAGTGTTCTTCATGACTTCCATGTTTCTTGGAACCACTGATTCTTCATCACTTATCAATATTGTGGGAGCTCTAATCTAAAGAGATTCAAATTCCTATGGGTCTATAAATTGTGGAAACTCTTGTAAAGAATTAGATTCAAAATCTAATCTTTCATCTTCTTGTTGCTCTGCTTGGTCTCCGTAAATAGATGGAATGTCTTGGGGAAATTGATCATGAAGATCATCAATTTTAGGAATAGGAGAGGCATTACCCTTCTCTTTGGCCCATTTCTCTTCTTGTATTTCCCTCAAGAACTCTTGAGAGTATTGTTCAATTGAAAGAGGTGTTCCAACATCTGTGGAATCAGGAACATAAACTTTCATTGGTGGTGAGCTTTCTCTTTCAACAACTAGTTGAGCCTCTGGAGGTAAAGAAACATGTGGCTTGTTTACAAACTACTCTAATCTTTCTAGTAAGCCTTGGAAATACAAACCTGATTTGATAGAATTTTTCTGATTGAACATTTGATTGGTCTCAAGCATGGCTTGAGCTAGCTTCTTGAAGTCGAGCCTAGTAGGCCTTGAACATCATGTACAAGCCTTCTAGGGTTGGATCTACAAGAACAGACCCTGGTTGTGGTCTATTTACAATGAGTGGTGGGATGAGATGAAGTAGAGTGGATGGATTTTTGGCATGCGAGGGGTTTTGAGATGCAATGTCTTCTATTTTTCTTTTTTCATCTCTTAGGCTTTCTTCTAGTTCAGATAAGTTTCTTGACCACTTATGATTGGCCTTCTCCTTGGGATCCTTCCATGTTCTTGTTTTCCTCTTACTAAGCTCTCCTGACTCACTTGACTCTGATTGTGGAGCTAGTCTATCCTATTTTAAGGCTTGTGCCCTAGTGACTGCTTGTATCGGAGCCACATTAATGCTACTTGAACTTGAATCCACACAAAGCCCACCACATTAATTGGTGCAACCTTCAGTGCACTAGAGGGGTTCCTTGGACAATCTCTAGGGAGATGTTCATTGTTGCATTCGAGACAAAACCCTTGTATTGTGATGTTTTGTCCTTGCCTCAAAGCCAATGGGTGGGAACATTCACGAATGAAATGGTCGCCTTGACATCTAAAACATGGTCCTCTAGGGTCTTTTGGTCTCATTTCTCTCAATTGGGGCCCCAGGTTAGGATTCGTATACATAACATTGAAGTATTCTAGCTTGGAATTCGATTCCATAGGTAGTGCCCAATGTTGATACGAATAAGTCTCACTTTGCTCAGGTGACTCTATGTAATAAGCTTGTGGACTATCTTCATGGGTGCACTCAAAACTCTGATCATGAGGGTCACTTTCTAAGGCCAGAGGGGTCATCAGCACCAATGCTCTATTAGGGTTCTCCTCTCCCACTGCATACTTAACTGGAATTACATTGAGAGGTGGTGGCAGTTGGTTTCCTAGGACTAGTTGTGGCCTATATGGTGCTTGATATTGTTGTTGGTATTGAGGTTGATATTGTTATTCTGGCCTATAATATGGTTATTGGTATTGGTTCTGATACCTACCCTATTGGTAAGGTTGTTATTAAGTTTGTCTAACAACTTGCCTATTGTACGAACAATCTTGAGCTGTATGGTTTGTGTATTTTCTCTCAATAGTGTAATATGGAGGGTTCAGTTCTCTCATGTTCTAGTTTTGCATTGGACATATGTTAGCCATGTGGTTGCCTCCACAAGTATAACACTGCTTCAACAATGTGACCCTTGTTGTTTGTCTATTTTGAACTTCTAGCTTTCTTGTGATGTGCTCAGCTATCTCATCTATCTCAGTGGAAGGTCTAGAAGTATGACTAGTAGAACTGTCAAAATCCTTATAGAGTTTGCACAATTCCAACTCCTCACCCAAATTGTCTTCTATGTCAATACACATTCTCAAGCATTGATCTAATGTGATTGGCTCTTTGAGATATACATATGATCTAAGTTTCCCACTTAGAAGTCCATCTAAACATAGGGAAACTTGTTTTGCTTGTGTAGTTAACTCAGGGGTGGGACATCCCTCCACATATTGTTTAAATCTCCTTCTAGTTGGTTGAACTATTGCTTGGGGTGTTTGCTTGAAGTTCTTGATCAAGGATGATGTGTTGTGTCTGATGCCACTCTTGGAAAATTCTACCATGAATTCTTCTAGCAGTTGACCTAAATTTCAGTAATCACAACTGTTTAGGGACTAAAACCAAACCAAATTCCACTTGCAACTTGGTGAAAAAGTCCTCAACCTATTCAACCCTTACCACTTGTTTGAACTCGGCCACATAATCATAAGGATCTCCTGACCCATCAAAATATTTTTTCATTGGGTTCTTAATGGAAAATCATGTTCATCCCTTTGATTCCTATGTGCTCGATGTCTCTCTCTTTCAAGTCTTTCACTCTCAAGTCCTGATCTGTCTCTGCCCACAGGGTGCAAAGCTTACCTTTGGTCTCTCGCTAGTTCTTTCCCTCTAGTTTTCATGAGCCTGGGATGATCGTGCTCAGAGGCCTTGGGAGACATTAGATCTTGGTGGAGGAAAAATCAATTTGCTCTTCCAAGTGTATGCATGCCTATCATGCTCTATCACCAAGAAAATTGTCTCTAATGTGTTATCCAGATAGACAACTTTGCCTGGTATCTGAGGATCTTTGAATTCATAGATGGTGACTCTGTTTATTTTGCTAATTCCATCTGGCTTGAATCTCCAAAAGGCTTCCTCTGTTTCTCTATTCAAGAATAGTTCTATGTTTTTTTTGTCTTGGGGAATCCACTCTACAGTCATTACCCTGGTCAAGACTGATTGCCTCGAGGAGTCTGGGGTTCTCGGCCTAGGTCTCCCTGCTCTAGGTCTCCTATCTCATTCTTGGGAATGATATTCCAAACTCATCTATCCTATTTGGTAAGCTGGTAACCACATACATGGTTCCTTACTTGTCAGTATAAGAACTCTCTTCAAACTTGACCACTGGGTGTTCAAGTCCGAAGGGTTGATCGGGATTTTTGAGTTGGACAATTGGTCGCCTCACACCATCCTCATAGATGTGTGCACCTAATCGATTGGTCCTTATATATTCAAAATGTGTCTTATAGGGATCTTCTGGTGTTTGTAAATAGGCAATGCTTAAGTTGCGTGTAGCTCTCTCCATGCTAAAAGACATTTCTGAATCACTTGTTTCTGAACTGAGTGTGTAGGGATAACCACTAAGTTGTTATGCCCATGACCTAGCTATATGGTTGACACTAGCCTAATGATCTAATGCTTTTTCTATCACTACCTAGGTGTCTACTTGATCTAAGGTTCATAAGTTTTGTCTCCTAGTTCCAATTTTTCCTTTCCAACGCACTATAGAGCTCAAAAAATGGATTTTGGATGAAAAAGTTATGTCAAATCAGGCTCCTGGGGGTAAAAACAGGGAAAGAGGATCTCATGATACACGATACCTAGGAAGAATCGGCAATACTTAAGAGCAAACGATACACGATACTTGATGTCACGATACGATACTTGTCCTTGGATGATACACAATACTTCGACCAGATGATACATGATACTGGGATCAAGCGATACATGATATGGATCTCCACGATACACGATATGCGATACTTCGTGAAGTGATGATACATGATACACAGGAGATATGATACGATACCTGACTCCAACACGATACATGACACTCGAGTGTGCAACAATACATGATACCAGATTTTCATGATACGATACTGGAGGTCACACGATACATGATACTCAACCCAATGATACATGATACATGATATTAGACCCGACAATATGATATCAATATTTTTGATACACAATACTTGAGAAGTATCGTGATACATGACCCAATGATACATGTGAGGTATCGAGATACATGAGGAGTAGGTATCGGCGATACACGATACTTGCCAAGCATCATGATGCACGAGAATTTTGGTATCGTGATAACTGAACTCAACCGACCACGATACTTTGACTTTTTGAAGTCCAAATTCAAAAATTTTTGTGAATATGTGCTCATTGTGTCCTCTTTGTCACCCTTATGTGCCTGTAGAAGAAAACCCTCTCTCTAGACCCACGATATTACACTTATGATACCTATCTCAGGTCGTCTCACGTGCGTGAATGGTCACTCAGATTTTTTGATGTTTTGAGAGCGCAAACCTCCTCATCAACGGTATTTCAGCATTGAACTCTCTCTATATCCCTTGCTCACAGCTCCGAATGAAAAACAAGATGCAAATGGTGAATGCACAGTCGAAAACAAAGATGGGAGAAGATGCTGATGATGATGAAGATGGGGAAAAAAATCAGAAACTGAACAAAAAATGACTATTTTTTACCTTCCAATGTTGCAACTCTACGTCTTACCATCACATGCTCGTCCTCAAAGTCTCTTCCCGGCAACGGCACCAAATTTGGTGTCACTCTAGCATAATGATAAGTACCAACATGAGGAGATCCACCTCATATATGTCGATCTGTGGAGACATGAGGACTGGTATGAAGACCATGAGCAAGTGAAAGCACAAGTGCCTGAGTGAGAAGGACACAAGCATGCACACACATACACACACACACGCACACATGGTAAGAACAAAGAGAGGAACAATGGAAAGCTTTCTATTACAAAAGAACTCTCTTAGAAAGCTTCAATCTCTAAAATGCCAACCTCAAAAATGAGCTCCTCAGCTTGAACAAAATGGATTTGCAAAAATGTGAAATGGTATTTACAATGGTTTTTAGTGATGAAAATCACTGTTTTTATAGGGATTTCTTGTGAAAATTTGACATATACTTCGTGGATCTCCCTACATGCTCTCTCTTCTTGTGTGCACACTTTTTTGATGCATTCCCACACCTTGTGCTTGACCTTGAGTGTCAATTGCGTAACCTTGACTATCAATAGAAGGTCATAGAAATATGATCAGATCTCACAACCTAGTATGAATTCACTAGAGAGCTTTTTTGCAAATCTATTTGAAGTGTATAGATAAGTAAATCAAGTTCTTTGATGGTTTTAGCCGCATCATACATTGAGAAATAAATCTAACAATTCTACAGGGTCATCTTAATGTTTTAGGAGCAAGAAGATGTGTAGTCACAGTGAGATTCAAAGCTTCATATCTCAAGATCTAATGCACCAATGATGATAGAACTTGATAGCTAAATACCCAATACTCCTATATAATAAGTCCAAGTAAAATTATAGCAAACGGATATTCATGCACAAAGAAATAGGCAAAACAAGTTTACTTTTTATATGAGTGCAGTGCAGTAGCATGTAGAGAAGAACTTAAAGTAATGATCAAGAATGTGTATGGTACTAAACATATGGAACATAGGAAATGTAAAGGACTAATCCTTCATGAATTGAGCACAATGTATGCTCAAGAATATAGCTCAATCTCTCAAAGAAAGGCATGATTATCCTATGACTAGAGAGTTATCTATTTATTCATGAATTTCAAATTTGAATGAGATAGATTCTTCACCTAAAAGTGATACTATATCTTTGGAATGATATAATTTTGATTCCATCTACCAAAAGTCGTGGATTAGGCTCCCAACATCACTAGATTCCTCTTCTTTTTTTAATTTTCACAAATAACCAAGGTAAGTGCAAGGTTTTACTCATAGAGGTTTTACAAGAATGTGTTCATGTGAACATATTGAAGTAGGATGATTTACGAGAGTATTCATTGAGGCTTAGCAAAGATCTTAGGCTTTCTATTTGCACCAACAATTATATGTGTTTGCATGTACACGTGCATCCAATCCATGTCTGGCCCTTCTAATACATGCCATCCCTTTGCCCAAACAATAACTACATCGAGTTAGAGCTCAAGGTACATTTTCCTCATCAAGAATACATCCAATGAATATGGTTTCCCTATGGGTGAATTCAATACCAAAAAGATATGCATTTATGATTTGTGCAATTACAAGGATTAGAGCAAAACTAGTCTAAACTACAAACCCATGCTTTTCCTAAACCTCACTAGTAAATAGCAAAGTCTTAAGGCTTCTATGCCACATTTGAAAGTGCTTGTATGCCGAAATAATCTTGAAGAAGCCACCAATTTCATCTCTACAATTGTAAAAATCTTCTAGAGGAACTATTCTTCTCTATTTGTACACCTATCAAGTATTTTCTATTTCCAGTGATCTTTACATTTTAGAGATATTGCAAGTCAGTCTTTTCAATTAGATAAAAATATTCAAAATCCTCCACTTGAGCAAAGAGCAGCATGCACCTAAACCTAACTTGGTACTCAGAACTCAACTGTTGGAAACTATGTCTAGACATTGCCATTTTGATGTTGCAAAAAATGAATTGGGAGGTAGTTTCTTAAAAATCAATCTATAACTTGTTATAAAAACTCCATATAACGCATGTGAATAAAAACAAGAAGTTTGAGAAATGTTTAACACAAGGAGGGAGAAAATGGCCCTTCTTGATTTGTTTTTCCTTTGGCAAAAGGGCAACATGCTCAAGGCATCTTTTTCCTCTCTTCTTGAAAGCTTGCTCCTTCTTCATCTCCCCCTCTTAAGGTTATATAACTTAGAGGCTAAACAAAGGTTAGGAAGCCTTGGCCTCTAGGCCACTGTTTACTCTAGTGAAGTATGTCGAAAAGGTGTGGTGGAGGTAGTTCTCCAACAAAGTAAATAGAACCATACAATAATGGTCACTTTGATAGGAAGGACAGTCCAATGTCATGTTATGTGCATCTTCATTCTCTCATGATTCTTCTCAAGCTAGCTCACACTTCTTTTTCCTCATCTATCGATTCCTGTAAACATTTGGTTCTTTCCCATTTAAATTTTTAATGTCTTTCACATTTTTATCTTGATCCCTTTTGAAACTTTAAGAGGAACACACTCTTCTGAGTCATTACTGCATTCAATTATGTCTACCCTTTTTTATATTAGTACAAGTGGAATGCAAAGGGTTTGGGTAGGTAATCTTTAAATAAATGCTCCTTCCCACAATCTATGCAAGAATCTTAAATTTTCCAACCAAAGGATTTATATTCTTGGTAATCAAGGTTCTCTACAAGATAGTATTATTGATAGTTGACACAAGTTTTGATCATCAAAGGTTCCATATTTATCATAGCTCTCTCTTGGTTTTCCTTAGCATATTTAAATAGAACTATGTTCTGTGGGATGGAAACTGTTGATCTAGGATATCTCTAGGAGGTTATTACTTATCTTGTTCATATCTAGGCCTAGGGCTGTAATAAACTCAAGGTTCTCTAACATATTATCATTGTTGATCCCTATACATCTCTTTGTTTATATATTTTTGTAGTTATGTGAATGAACATACTTAGGAGTTTTAGGGAACTTTTTTCCCTTGTTAGGAGGTTTTCTTCCCTAGCTTGTATAAATGCCTATGACCCTAATGGGTCAATTATGTTTGTATATTCATTGGTAACATAGTTAGTATTGTCTTGTTCTCCATGCTTTTCTTTTGATCTTCGTGTGTTGCCAAAGTCCTCAAACTCCCACAATCAATATCAGAGAAGGTCACCGTTTTCTTTCGGGTAAACCACAGCCTTCCAGTCAGAGTCTCAAAATCATAAAAAACATGGTGAGCACACAAATTTTTCCTTTTGTTCCAAACATGTACACAATTTTTGGTTTATCTGTATAAGTGCCTCAAAGCGTGCTATAGTACTAGGAGAGCTTGATTGGGGTTTTTTGTTCAAATTTTCAAGATATAGTCACTATTTTTTGCATCACGATATTTAGCCATTGGCCATGAATAAAAGCAATGTTGTATTTTTTTATTGGTTGTTGAGAATAAGTTGGACGGTTCTAATTACCCATTGTAGGCACTGATAGTAAAAGGATTGTGGAATATTGTCCATCGTGTTGAAAAATGTCCTACTACACTTGCAAATGCGGTGATTTTAGATGATGTAGGTGGAAATTGAAGATGATGATCTTCAATTTCCTAGTCCCACTATGATTCCTATTGCACATACTATATAGAAACTTCATTGGGGTGGTAGAGATGCACAAGAATATGCATTGATAGCTTTGAATTGTCACATGTGTCATTATCACTCACATTTGCTCTTCCAAAACAATGAAAGATGCTTGGGATACTCTTACAACATTATAAGAGGCGATAAGTGAGGCTCGTGTTGCTTACCTACAAAAAAAGTTAGTAAGTAAGCACATGAATGAAGGAGATTCAATGGACACTTTTATACCAAAGATTAAGGAATTGAAAGAGCAGTTAACATTTGCTGATGAAATGTTTCTAGATCTCATTTGTGCCATCTATTCCTAATGGTCTTCCAAATGCTTATCAAAGTTTCTTTTCTACTCATAAATTGATGATGAAAGGAAATCCAAATGCCTCAACCTTTGAGGAGTTGTCTCTATTTTGCTCTAGGAAGATCAATCTAGGCAGAACACATCAATTATGTGTGTTGCAGATCAAGCTTTCTTAACTAGCCAGAAGTACAAAGGTAAATGGAGCTCATCTACTAGTAAACAAAAATTTGTTAATGCTTCATAATCAAAGAAGGAAGGAAAAGATGAAAAGAAAATAGAAAATCAAAAATATTTTTGCAAGTATTGTAAGGCAAATGATCATTTCATTAAGGGTTGTCCCAAACTAACTGCAAAAGAGGAAAAGAAGAAAAATGCTTGAATGGTTGTTAAAGAGGCCTCTATACCTAAAACAGAGTTTGCTAACCTTGTTCAATGAGCATCTACTACTGATGGCAGCTATGAACCATCTTCTCATGAGTAGTGTATGTCTGTAGTAGACTAAGATGTTTGATAAGTTGATAGTTATGCAACTAATTACCTCCTAACACAATTTCTTCACTTGAATTGGGTCTACTTCTACAAGGAATATTATCATAAGTGCTAAAAATTCCTCTTATCATATCATGGGAATTGGAAACATCATTCTTACTATTATAGATGGTACTTCTTTCACATTTTCAGATGCCTTATACATGCCAAGGATCTAGAAAAATATGTAATCAGTTTTAACACTAGCCAAAATTTGCTTGGTTGTTAAATTTATCAATGAAAAATGTACAATTCATGATCTCTTGAATGATGATGTTATCATTTCTTTTGGCATTTTATATCATGTGCTATATAATCTTATAGATTATGCAAAATCAAAGAATGATTCAGCATACACAGTTCATGATTATCATGCCATTTCATATGCAAAACTTTGGCATGCATGCTTTGGTCATCTAAATTTTGCTAGTTTTGCTCCTAACAAAATCTGAGATGGTCTAATCTCTACCCAAAATTGAGGAAGCTTCTAAGCATGTTTATGAGGTCTGTATTTTGGGTAAAATGCAACATTCCTTTTTTCCAAAGATGGTTCAGTTAGACTGATGGTTTAGTTAGATTGCACATAAATTATCATTTGTGCATAGTGATGTCTACGATCTTATGTAGACACCTTCATTTGGGAATTACCTATACTTCATGAATTTCATTGATGCATTTTACACGCATGCATAGATTTATCATTGAAAGCAAATTCCAAAGTGTTTATGTGCTTTAAACATTTCCTAGTTATGGTTGAAAATATACCATCATGTAAAATAGGCACCTTTCGTTTCGATTGACTACAGAGATATATGTCTTCTAAGTTTAATGCATCTCTCCCTAAGCGTGGGATAAAATATCAATGTACATTATTGTATACACCTCAACAAAATGGATTTTCTAAGAGGAAAAACAAGTATCTCATGGAAATGTCAAGGTGTATCATCACAAGTCAGGCCTTATCACATAGTTTCTGGCTTGAAGCTATTATGTGTGAAACATGTGTGTGAAATATTTCACCAAAGAATTGTATTCTATCACTCTATATGAGGCTTGGAATTGTTGCATGCCATCTATTTCTCACCTATGTGTTTTTTTTTCGTCTGGCATATGCATTAATGTCTGAACAAAAATGAAGAAAATTGGATGATAAGGCAGTGAAATGTATTTTTATTGGATATAGTTCTAAAAGCAAATGATATCATCTATATTTTTTATTAATTGAAATAATATTTTTATGGAAGATTGAATTCACCCTTACTTTCATATACCTAGGAGACATCATTCAGCTCAAAGGATAGGTATGACACTATTGCCTCTTTTTAGAAGTAGACAATAAAATGATGATCCTAGTAAATTCTCAGCCTTTACAAGTTTAAAATGATAACGTGTATCACTCTATTTCTGATGTAGACATACATGATGTACTTATTGGTGAGAGATTTGACATAGAAGAGGAAAAAAATATGCCAAAATGGTTGGTGAACTCTTTGAAAGATAGCAAGGTAGCTGCACCTTAGTCATATTTTACTCCTTCATGCTCTCATAATGCTTCTTTTGCATCATATTTCTATGCAATGGTTGTCTCTAGTCTTTGTGATAAGAATGAGCCTACTTCTTTTGATGAAGCACAAAATTCAAAAAAATGGATAGCTGTTATGCAGTCAAAGTATGATGATATTATGAAGAATGGTACTTTTTCCTTATGTAATTTTCCTCCATGCAAAAAGGCTATTGGCCTAAATGGGTATACAAGCTAGGACAATTGATAGGTATAAGGCTAGACTTTTTCTAAAAGTTTATGCATAGGAGAAAGGCAATGATTTTGATGATACCTTTGCTCCCATGTGCTAAATGACCATTGTTCATAACATTTCTACACTTGAAACTCATCATGGTTGGATTGTACATCAGTTGGACAGTAAAACCACATTTATAAATGGTGATATACACGGAGAAGCATATGTATTTCAGTCCCATTGTTTTGTGAAGAAAGGGAATGAAAACAAAGTGCGCAAGTTGAAAAAGGCATTGTATGGATTGAAGCAAGCACAATATGCTTGATATGAAACACGAATGTCTACTTGTTTGCACATGGATTTGAGAGTAGTCTAACTAAGAGCATCTTATATGTTAAGTGTGTATTTGTGATCATATATATATATATATATATATATATATATATATATATATATATATATATATATATATATATATATATATATATATATATATATATATATATATATATATATATATATATATATATTGATGATATAGCAACTAGTGCATTCATGACTTTTTCTCTTAAAGCGTTTATGCTTCTTTGGAAGATGTCACTTCACCAATCAATACAGCATCTAACTTGTTGCTCAAATTTTAAGTATGCCAGCTAGAGTCCTTGGGGGCCTCAAAAATACTTTCCTTGAAAATCCATAAATTATGATACTCATTGAAATATTTCACAAGCGAACTCTCCAAGGAATCAATTAAAATACCACTCTCACATAATTTCACTTGAGAATAACATCTCCACAAATTACACTATGATATTGACCCCAAGACCTCAAAGTGAAAGACATAGATTTTAGTCCATTTCATTCATCTTCTTATTGAATTTTACTCTTCTTTGGTCATTAACATCTTCTAGTGAACAACTTTCTTGGAGGATCTCCAATCTTAATCATATTGGAGAAATGTGTGCTTAACCATGGAATTTCCACAAAAAATTGGGCCAACAATACAAATACGGTAATGAATACATGTAGTTCAACCAATTATCCACCATCCATATTGCACAACTTCTTTTATAGTTATCTTTCAAAAAATCCCCCTTAAAAGCAAACTAGGGTGGTTCTTCTTGTTATCACTCAATGTCCTCCCTAACAAATGCAAAGATATGCAACTTCACATAATCACAAAGCATATGCTAACATAGGTCGAAGGCTAACTTACTTTGCACTATGTAGTTCAAGTTCCTAGCAATTGATTTGAATGAAGCTTGCTTGAAAACGTTTGTCAATGAATAACATCATTGAGGGATTTAATGTTGATATATTTTTGCCAATGATGTATGTGAATACACTTAGGACCGTCGGGGCACTCTTTTCCTCTTTAGGAGTTTTTTTCCCTCGGTTTGTATATATGCCTATAACCCTAATAAGTCACTTATCGTTGTACATTCATTTGGTAATACATTCAATATTGTGTTGTGCTCCAAGCTTCTTCTTCTTCATTTTGTTGTTTGTGTGTTTCCACACACCTCAAACTCCAACAATTGGTATCAAAGCACATCGTTGCTTCACCTAGGGGATCATCGACACCCCTCCAATCATACTCTCAGAGTGGCATGAAAATTGTTGAGCATACTGAGGGCAATTAGGAGTTCAAAACAAGTTTAATTTGTGGTGTCTAAATTTTGATCTAAGCTTCTTTCGGCCTTCAAACACACTATCATAGTGCCAATGAAGGCAATTTTGTCCTCTTATGCCAAACATATATACATGTTTTGGTTTTCTAGTACAAGTGCCTCAAAAACTACTATAGGTTTAGCAAAGCTTGATAGGGTGGTTATGTTCAACTTTTCAAGATACAGCCATTTTTCTACATCACGGTATTTAGTGAGTGGCCATGGTTGAAAACAATGATGTATTCTATATGTTGTTTCTTGAGGATAGGTTGGATGGTACAAATTGCCCATTGTGGGCATAAATGATGAGTCATGTATTAGTAGAAAAAGCATTATGGAATATTTTGCACCATGTTGAAAACGTCCTACTATACCTATAAATACAATTATTGAAGATGATTTAGATGGCATTGAAAATCATGATCTTCAAATTCCTATTCGTATTGCAATTCCTACTACACCTATTATAGAGCGACTTCGTTGGGATGGGAAAGATGTTCAGGCACATGCATTCATAGCTTTCTTTGCCAAACGTGCCATTACCCCTCATTTTCTTCTGCAAAACAAGAAAGGGTGCTTGGGATACACTTACCACTTAATACTAGGCAAGAATGAGGATCCTGTTGCTTACCTCTGAAAAAATTTGGAGAGCGACCATTCTATGGATAGTTTTTGGACAAATATCATAGATTTGAAGCAGGAGTTGATTTCTGTTGATGAATTCTTGCCAGATAGTTCACTTGTGTAGACTATTCTTAATGTTCTTCAAGATTCATATCAGAGTTTTTCTTCTACTCTTCGATTGATGATGAAAGGAAATGCAAATTCCTTAACATTTGAGGAGTTAGTCTTGTTTTGTTGCAAGAAGATCAATCCAAGAAAAATAGGTCCATTATGCATATTACAGGTCAAGCTTCTGTAGCTAGTCAAAGGGACAAAGATAAATGGATCTCATCTACTAGTAAGCAAAAATTTGCTAATGTTGCACAATCAAAGAAGAAAGACAAAGATAAGAAGATAACAGAATGGCATAAACAACTATAAGGGAAGTGGTCATGTCATAAACAGTTGTCCAAAGTTAGTTTCAATACAGGAAAAGAAGAAAGAGGTTGGAATGCTTGTTGCAAAAGCCTCTATGCCAAAAACAAAGTCTATTAATCTTATGTAGAATGAACAATGGGTGTCTACAATTGTTTGCAGCTATGACCCATCTTCTCATAAGTAATTTATGTTTACAGTAGACTCAGATGTTTGCTACTTTGATAGCGAGGCAACTAAATATACTACCTTGCAATGTCCTTTCTTTAGTTCACTATGGCCTACCCCTACATGGAATACTATCACATGCACCAACAACTCCTATTGTCCTATAATGCCAGTTGGTAAGATCATTATGACTATTGGTGATGGTAGTTCTTTCACATTGCCAGATGCTTTGTATGTTCCAAGGATAAAGAAAAATCTATTGTGAGTTTCAACATTAGTCAAGGTTGACTTTGTTATCAAATTTGTCCATAACAGATGTACAATTCATGATCTCCAAAATAGTGATCATATTATTTTTTTTGGCATTTTATGCCATGGGATCTATAAGCTCATAGGCTCTACAAAATCTCTTAATGATTTAGCACATGTACTTATTCATAGTGATGTATATGGTCCTATGCAGACATCTTCTTTTAAAAATTACATTTTAGCTTTCTCCCAATTAGAATTGCCTTTTTCTTTTTCATACGTTGAAGGTTCTTCTAAAATTAACTCTTTCTCTAAGTAAATTGAATGCTTTGTAACAAATGTAGAATCATATCCATACCTTTCCGGTTGTCACTTCTCCTTTGTTGACCTTCTAGGAGTATGCTTGGAGCATTATCCATATTCTTGCATCTTAGCCTTTCCTCTTGACTTCCAGAGCTTTTAGTCTCTTTCCTTCTCATCTTGATCATTATTTTTATCACATATCATGCTTGCTACCTAATGGATAGAAATTAGAATCAAGATTTTATGATAGGTTTACCTTCTATTTTTCTTCATCATACAATGGCCTGTGTTCTTCAAACACAACATCCCTAATTGTGGTGATTTTCTTGGTGTAACGATTATAAAACTTGTAGCCCATTTGATTTGAATCATAACCAATGAATATTGCCATGGTTTCCCTTTCATCAAGTTTATCTCTTATTTGTGAAGGTACATGTATAGAATCTAAACAACCAAACACCTTGTAATGACCCAAACTTAGTTTTCTACCATTCCAAGCTTCATAAGGAGTCATACCTTGAAAAGATTTGGATAGGATTCTATTCACAAGATATAAAGATATTGAGATTGTTTCTATCCATAAATAATGTGGCAACCTCTTTCTTCAAGCATTGTTCTAGCTAATCCAACTAAACTCTTATTTCTTCTCTCTATAATTCCATTCAATTGCAGGAAATACTTGATATTCACTTCCCATTTGATGTCTTTCTCCGGCAAGAATTCATCAAACTTTTTGGAAAAGTCTTCTGCCCCTCCATTGTTGGAGTTCGAGGTCTGTGGAAGCACGCAAACAGCACAAGGAAGAAGAAGAAGCTTGGAGCTCAACACACGATATTGAATGTATTACCACTAGAATGTACAAAGATAAAATGACCCGTTGGGGCACTTTTTTCCCTCTTTAAGGGGTTTTTTCCCCATCTTGTATATACACATATAAACCTTACAGGTCATTTTATCTTTGTACATTCTAGTGGTAATACATTCAGTATTATGTGTCATGCTCCAAGCTTCTTCTTCTTCTTCTTCCTTGTGTTGTTCACATGCTTCCACTGATCTCGAACTCCAAGAATTGGTATCAGAGCAGGTTGCCGCTTCATCTAGGGCATTATGGGCACGCCTCCGGTCATAGTCTCAAAATCGCACGAAATTTGGTCAGCATACTCAAGGTGATTAGCAATTCAAAACTACTTCGCTCTACGATGCCAAAATTGCAATTTGAGCTCATTTTGGCCTTCAAACGCACTATCGTAGTGCTTATGCAAGAAATTTCATCTTTTTGTGTCAAAGATATATACAAGTTTCAGTTCGACAGTATAAGCATCTCAAAGTCTACTACAGGTTTAGCAAAACTTGACAGGGTAGTCTTGTTCAACTTTCTGAGATACAGTAATTTTTATGCATTAGGGTATCTTAGTCAGTGATCATGGTCGAAAGCAGTGATGTATTTGTATGTTGGTTGTTGAGGATAAGTTGGACAGTACCAATTACCTAGTATGGGCTTATATGATGTGTCATGTATTGGTTGCAAAAGGACTATGGAATATTGTGCAGGGTGTTGAAAAATATCCAATTATAGCTGCAAACATAGTTGTTGAAGGTGATGCATATGGCATTGAAGATGGCGATATTCTTCATGATCCTGTTCGTTTTGCAGTTCCTATTGTATCTACTGGAGAGCAAATTCATTGGGATGGTAGAGATGCTCAAGCACATGCATTGATATCCTTGTTTGTCAAATGTGCCATTATTCCTCACATTCGCTTTTATAGAATAGCTAAGGATGCTTGGGATATACTTACCACTTTATACCAGGCAAGGAATGAGGCTCATGTTGCTTACCTCCGAAAACAGTTTGAGAGTGAGCACATGAATGAAGGAGATTCCATGAATAGTTTTCTGAAAAAGATCAAATATTTGAAGTAACGGTTGATTTTTGTTGATGAAGTCTTGCATGATAGTTCACTTATGCAGACTATTCTAAATGGTCTTCTCGATTCATGTCAAAGAATTACTTCTACTCTTCGTTTGATGATGAAAGGCAATCTAAATGCCTTAATATTTGAGGAGTTATTCTCTATTCTGTTGTAGGAAGATCACTCTAGGCAGAACAGGTCCATTATGCATGTTGCAGATCAAGCTTTGGCAAAGGTAAATGGAGAACTTCTACTAATAAGCAAAAATGTGCTAATTATGCACAATCAAAGAAGGACAACAAAGATGAGAAGAAAACTGAAAAGCAGAAATTTTGCAAATATTGTAAAGGAAATGATCATATCATAAAGAGTTGTCCAAAACTGGCTACTAAAGAGGCAAGGAAGAAAGAGGATGGAATGGTTGTTGCAGAGGTCTCTACATCCAAAATAGAATCTGCTAATCTTGTGCAAAACGAAGAATGGGCATTTACCATTGTTTGCAGTTATGACCCATCTTCTTATGAATAGTGTATGTCTGCAGTAGACTCAGATGTTTGGTACTTTGATAGTGGGGCAACCAAACATATTACCTTGCAGTACAGTTTCTTCACTTCACTCCAACCTGCCCCTACAGGGAATACTATCATATGCACCAACAACTCCTCTTATCCTGTCATGGGAATACATAAGATCATTTGACTATTGTTGATGGCAGTTCTTTCACATTTTTGGATGCTTTATTTGTGCCAGGAATCAAGAAGAATTTATTATCAATTTCATCTTTATCCAAGATTGGCTTGGTTGTGAGATTTATTGATGATAGACGTATAGTTCATGATATGTCAAATGGCAATGTCATTATTGCTTCTGGCATTTTATGTCGTGGGATGTATAACCTCATAGACTATGAAAAATATGTGAATGATTGAGAATGTGCAGTACATGATTCTCAGGCTTTCTTAGATGCAAAGCTTTGGCATGCACGCTTTGGTCATATGAAATTTGCTAGTTTGCTATGCCTCAGAAATCTGAAATGGTGTCCTCTCTACCTAAACTTGAGGCACCTGTTAAACATGTCTGTTAAGGCTATATTTTGGGCAAAATGCAGCATTCCTCATTCCCAAAAGATGGTTTACTTCGAGCTATTCAAAAAGTGTACCTTGTTCATAGTGATGTCAGTGGTCCTATGCAAACACCCTCTTTTGGAAACTATATTTACTTCATGACTTTGATTAATGATTTTTTCAGGCATGCATGCGTATATCCATTCAAAGCAAAGTCTGAAGTGTTTATATGTTTTAAACAATTTTGGGTTTTGGCTAAAAATTTATCAGCATGTAAAATCAACACCCTCCGTTTTGATCGAGAGGGGGAATATATGTCTTCTAATTTTAATGCATTTCTCATTGAACATGGGATAAAACATCAGTGTAGAGTGTCATATACACCTCAAAAAAATGGAGTTGTTGAATGGAAGAATAGGTCACTCATGGAGATGGCAAGGTGTATGGTCAAGAGTCAGGTTTTACCACGTAGTTTCTGGCTTGAGGTTGTTATGTGTGCAGCATATGTACTTAATAGGTGTCCCACTAAAGCATTGCAGTCTATCACTCCATATGAGGCTTGGCATGGTCGTAAGCCATTTGTTGCTCAGCTGTGTGTTTTGGGTTGTCTGACATATGTATTAGTGCATGAACAATAACATAGGAAATTGGATGATAAAGAAGTGAAATGTATTTTTGTTGGGTACAGTTCTAAAAGCAAAGGCTATCGTTTGTTTCATCCACTATCTAAATGCATTCTGGCTAGCCATGATTTTTTCTTTGTGGAAGATGTTATTCAGTCATTACTTTCATGTACTAAGAGACATCTCTTAGCTCCAAAGACATGTATGACACTTTGCTACCTCTTTTTACAGGTGGATAGTCTAGCGCTAGTCCTAATGAGGCACCTTCTCACCCTATACACATTTCATGTGATGATGCAGATCATTCCATTTTTTATGCAGATTTACATGATGCACTTGTTGATGAGAGAGTCGATATTTGGGGGGAGGGGGGGGGGTTATGCCAAAATGGTTGGTGCAGAATTTATGTGACAGCAAATTAGATGCACCTCTATCACGTTGTAGTTGTTCGGGATCTCAAAGTGCTTCTTTTGCATGAGATTGCTATGCTATGGCTGCCTCTAGTCTCTGTGATGAAAACGAGCCTGTTTTGTTTGATGAAGCACAAAATTCTCAAAATTGGATGGCCACTATGCAATCAAAAAATGATGCTATCATGAAAAATGGTACCTGGTCTTTATGTGACTTGCCTCCTAGCAAGAAGGCCATCGGCACTAAGTGGGTATACAAGCTGAAGTGTAAGCTTGATGGAACAGTTGATAGGTATAAGGATAGGCTTGTTGCAAAAGGTTATGCACAGAAAAGACACATTGATTTTGATGAGATCTTTGCACCCACATGTCAAATGACTACTATTCATAGCATTTATGCACTTGCAGCTCATCATGGCTGGAATGTACATCAGTTGGACATTAAAACTGCATGAATGGTGAATTGCATGAAGAAGTGTATGTTTTTCAGCCCCGTGGCTTTATGCGGAAAGGGCATGAAAAGCAAGTGTGCAGATTGAAAAATACATTATATCGTTTTAAATAAGCACCACATGCTTGGAATGAAAAAACACATGCCTACCTGATTGCACATGGTTTTGAGAACAGTCCAATTGAGAGCACCTTATATGTTAAGCATACAAATGATGTGCTTCTAATCATTGTTGTGTATGTTGATGATGTGTTGCTCATTGGTCCTCATGAGAAGCATATTGCTGATTTTAAGGTTGATGTGCATGCCTCATTTGAAATGTTAGATTTGGGGCATTTGCATCATTATTTGGGCATTCACTTTATGCAAGTTGATGGTAGAATAGCTTTGTGTCAAACAAAATATATTGACACATTATTGTAGTGTTTTGGCGTTAAAGAGTGTAAACCCATTGCCACTCCTATGGAGACAGGTTTATGGTTGAGTCTTCATGATGCTGGACATGCATTTGATGTTGTTCTCTATCAGCATGTTGTTGGATGCATGATTTACTTATGCATTACTCAATCAAATATTCAATTTGTTATCTCACAGATGAGCAGGTTCATGCATTGCCCAAGTGTCAAGCATTGGCAAGCGGTTAAGCACATCTTTCACTAATTGAGTGGTACCCGGTTACTTGGATTGTTTTATCCCAAGGGGGGATCGCTACCACAAAATTTACATGCTTTTTCTGACTTTTTCTAGGATGGTTGCTATGACACTCGTATGTCCACTAGTGGTTTTTGCTTCATGCTTGGTAGCTCATGCATATCTTGGTTGAGCAAGAAGCAACCTACTGTGGCCACTTCCAGTTGTAAAGCTGAGTATAGGGAAGCTTTCACCACGGTTGTTGAGTGTGTGTGGCTCAGATGCCTTATGGCTGGTTTGGGTATTGATCAATCTTCTGCCACCACCATCTTCACTGACAGTAAGAGCGCATTGGCAGTTGCGAGGAACCATGTGTTCCATGCTCGCACTAAGCACATTGAGGTGCACTATCATTATGTCAGGGAAAGGTTCTCTATTGAAGGGATCAATTTGGCATATATGCCCACACAAGAGAACATTGCAGACCTTTTCATAAAGGCTCTGCCTAGGGAGAAGTTTGAAGCTTTTTGCAAAGCTTTGGGCTTACTTTCTTTTGTGGATTTATTCCACGTAGCTTGGCACTTTCTTATACATACATGTCAGCTCCTTGTTCACCACATTACTCCCAGGGGGGGATTTGTTGACATATTTAGGTAGTGATGTGTGTGAATACACTAGGACCTCCGGGGCACTTTTTTCCCTCTTTAGGAGGTTTTTTCCCCAGCTTGTATATACACCTATAACCCTAACGGATCATTTTATCTTTGTACATTCTAGTGGTAATACATTCAGTATTGTGTGTTGTGCTCCAAGCTTCTTCTTCTTCCTTGTGTTGTTCAGGTCCTTCCGCAGACCTCGAACTCCAACAATATCAGATCTAAGTTTCGTCAATGATCTACCTGTATGATTCTCCATATATGCTAGGTACTTCTTGATGCATTCAGACACTTCATGCTTATTCTTGATAAAGTACATAATGGACCATCTACTATGATTATCAACAAAGGAAACATAATACCTTGATCTTGCCAATGAAGGTCCTTGACTTGGTCCCCACACATGAGTGTGTACTAGCCCAAAAAGTTATTGTGGATGTAGCCTTTGTGGTTCAATGATTGTCTTTATGCCTTCCCAATTTGACATGCATCACATTTGTTGATCATGTATGCTTTGATATGTTTCGGATCCCTAGAACACTTTGATCCCTACATATATATCCTTCAAGGCTCTTTCATTCATGTGAGCAAGTCTCTTATGCCACACTTCAAAAAGTTGTTGTGGATATAGCCTTTGTGATTGAACGGTTGTCTTTGTGCCTTCCCAATCTGACATCCATCATATTTGTTGATCATGTGTTTCTTTGAAATGTTTGGGAGCCCTAGAACACTTTGATCCTTGCATATATCCTTGAACGTTATTTCATTCATGTGAGAAAGTCTCTTAGCCACACTCAAGGTTTGAGACCCAAAGTTGAATAGAGCTATGTTCTTGGTTTCTCCTACTTAAATAGTTACGATCCTACCATGTTTCTCACCTATGGCTATCTTCTTGAAGCCTTGACATGGATCTTCCACAAAAGCTCCATGTTTGGTGAATCTAACTTGCAAGCCTTTTTCAACTATTTGGCCTACACTTATTAGGTTTTTAGTGATAGTGTTTACATAGAGAACCTTACTCAGAACGTTTTTCCTTCCATTGGAAGCTTTGATATTACCAATCTTCTCCACATTGTGCTTAGTATCATCTCCTGTTTGTAATTCATCTCTATGCTTTGGACTTTCTAAGTCACGTAGAAGAGAAATATTACCTAGAACATGGTTTGAACACCCTGGATCTATGTAGAACAAATGGTCATCTTCTTTACCTTCTTTGTGCTCAGATTCATTAGAAGCAATGATTCTTCATGTGGTTGATCTTTTGAATTATTTTTTAAGGCCATTCTATTATGACTTCTATTGTTGTTGTTGAAGTTATGTCCACCTCTGCCTCTAATGTTTCCAAGTCCACCTCCTTTCTGAGTCCTTCTATTGAACTAGCAATTTTGAGTGGTGTGGTTTTTCTTCTCAGAGATGGCACAAGGTTGAACACTTTGACCTTTTAATTTGCCATGCTTTGCTCCTTTCTTCTTTCCTTACCACTTGCTCTTGCTTGCATAGTTAGCTTGGGAGGTCTCTTCTTCATCATCTTCCTTCTTCTTGCCTTTGTGTTTCTTGTCTCTATTATCTGCATAAAGAGCACTTGTAGTATTACCTTGATAAGAGTTACCTTACTTCATATTTTTTTTCCCCCTTGTTTGAATGCTTGTCAAAGGAATATGTTGAAATCTAGGGTTTGTACATCCATGATGAGATCCTAAGTTGTGGTGAAGGATTGCCATTGTTTATCACTTCTAATTCCATTTAGAATCTGCCTCATGATGGCCTCTTCTTCAATCAGCTTTCTAGTGGATGCTAACTGATTTGCAACCTCCTTGACCTTGGTAAAAATTTTGTGATAGATTGTTTATGTGTCTTCTTCGTTTGGTTGAACTCGTTCCAAAGATGATTCTTTCTTGCTTTGGTACTAGTAGAAAAGAAATTCTCCAAGGCATCTCAAGTCTCTTGAGATGTCTTGCCTCCTCTAATATGTGGTAATAGAAAATCAGAGATAGAGTTTAGTATGTATGACCTTTCTTGATCATCCCGTGCACACCAAAGTGTGATTCTATCTGTTTCCTCTTGTGTAGGTCCTCCTTTGGATCTTGGAGTAAGCATAGCTTCATCACCTGCTATAATTCCATATAGATTTCTACCTCGCAAATAAGCCTCCATTCTAATTTGCCAAGCAGCATAGTTGTGTCTATCAAGCTTCTCAATCGTTGAGGCGAATCCATCACCCATCTTGATCTAGCTTGATACCATTGAGAGAACTTGTAGAAGCTTGCAAGAGGTAGAAAAGTGAGTTCCCAAGTGATGAAGTTTGGTCCAACTAACTAGCATAGGACCGGTCCTTGAGCTTTTGGAAAGTCAAATAGACCTTATACGCATGTGATTAGTGCAATAAAATCCACTACATACTTTGGAACACCAAGGAGAAAGACTTTGTATAAAATACATAAGTTTGCACTTTGACTAGCTTTAAAAACTTGTTATCTTTGGATGAAACAATCAATTTTAAATACTAATAGCAGCCATCCTGATTACAATTGGAAAAATTCCTTTTGGACGAATGTTATACATAGAGTTAAGCATCTAAAATGCATAAGAGTACAAGTAATAAACAAGATATGATTCTAGAATGCACTTAACACTCAATAGAGGTACCCCTCATTTTGCAAGGCTATGCAAAGATAGACCTCAAGAGTATAAAATTAAGATTTCTCAAAATCCATTGAACTAAATATCAATGAATGCTCACTCATCCAATTCAAAGCTCTATAGAGAGAGCAACAGCCTCTACAAGTTCACCGTTGTTGAAAAAGATGATGCAAAGAAATAAAGGAGCAACACAATGATGACACAAAGTGTATGTATATTGCTTCAATGTATTGTACAATGGTTTTGAAGTCTTTATATAAACTCTTGAAGTGATCCAAGACTTCTATAAGTGGATTTTGAACTCAAATCAAGACGAAATAGGTTGTTGACAAGAACCAATTCACTTTCCTACAATCTAATCTGATCTACTTTTTAGTGATTGATTGATTGATTGATTTTCAAGCTCAACCATCTCAAATTCGTGGAATTTGAGCTCTCCTTTTCTCCTTTTACAAGTATAAAGTTCTAGGCTTTTACATTGGCAAATGATCCATAAAAAATCTTTATGAAAATACCATAAAATTAAATATTAATGAAGAACCTCTTCAAGGGATATCTGTGGTACATTCCACATGATGGTTTGATTAAATAGAACAAATCCACCTCAAGCATAGTATAAGCTTGATGTTCCAACAACACATGTACTTAATATGTATCCCACTAAAGCACTACAATCAATCGCTCCATATGAGGGTTGGCATGATCGCAAGCCATTTGTTGCTCATCTGTGTGTCTTTGGTTGCCTAGCATATACATTAGTGCTTGAACAACAACGAAGAAAATTGGATGATAAAGTAGTACAAAAAAATCTTGTTGGATACAATTCTGAAAGCAAAGGCTATCGTACGTATCATCCATAGACTAAATGCATTTTGGTTAGCCATGATGTTTTTGTGGAAGATGCAATTCAACCATTACTTTCATGTACCAAGAAGACTTTAGTTGGCTCTAGAGATGTGTATGATACTTCACTGCCTCTTTTTACAAGTAGACAATTAAGTGTTGGTCCAAATGAGGCAATTTCTCAACATTTACATGTTCCACATGATGATGCACATCATTCCAATTCTAATACAAACTTACATGATGCGCTTATGAGCGGGTTGATATAGAGGAGGCAAAAACTTTGCCTAAATGGTTAGTGTAGACATTGAGAGAGAGCAAATTAGATGCATCTTTATCATATCGTGCTCGTTCACGATCTCATAGTGCTTCCTTTGCATCAGATTGCTATGCAATGGCTTCCGCTACTCTTTGTGATGAGAATGAGCATGTTCCTTTTGTTGAAGCATAAAATTCAAAAACTTGGATGGTTCATATGGAATCATAATATGATGCTATTATGAAGAATGATACATGGTCTTTATGTGATTTGGATCGAAGCAAAAATGTCATTGGTACTAAATGGATATACAAGTTGAAGATAAGTCTGATGGAACAATTGATAGGTATAAGACTAGGCTTATTGTAAAAGGTTATGCTCAAGAGGGAGGCATTGATTTTGATAAGAACTTTGCACCCACATGCCAAATGATCAATGTTCATAGCATCTGTGCACTTGCAAGTCATCATGGTTGAAATGTACATCAGATGGACATTAAAACTCCATTTCTAAATGGTGACTTACATGAAGAAGTGTATATATTTCCACCCCAAGATCTTATGCAGAAAGGACATGAGAACAAAGTATGCATATTGAAAAAGACATTATATGGTTTGAAGCAAGCACCACGTGCTTTGGTATGAAAAGATACATGTATATTTGATTGGATATGGTTTTAAGAACAATCCAATTGAGAGCACCTTATATGTTAAGCATATAGATTATGTAATTGTGATCATTGTTGTGTACGTTGATGACATGCTACTCATTGGTCCTAATGAGAAGCATATTGCTGAATTTAAGGCTGATTTGCATGCCTCTTGTGCGATGTCAAATTTGGGGCATTTGTAGACCTTTTCACAATGGCTCTACCTAGAAGAAGTTTGAACCTTTCCACAAAGCTTTGGGCTTACTTCCTTTTGTGGATTGATCTCTTTCTACATAGTTTGGCACTTCATTATACATGAGCGCGAGCTCCTTGTTCACCGCATCACTCCCAAAGGGGATTTGTTGATATGTTTTCGAAAGTGATGTGTGTGAACACACTTAGCACTGTTGAGGTACTTTTTTCCCTTTTTAAGAGATTTTTTCCCCCTGGCTTTGCATAAACGCCTATAACCCTAATGGATCACTTATCTTTCTACATTCACTTGGTAATACATTCAATATTGTGTTGTGCACCAAACTTCTTCTTCTCCTTGTGTTGTTTGTGTCCTTTTGCAAACCTTGAACTCCAATATTTAATATCATTTAAGGAATTAAAACAGCTCTAAGACCATGAAAATATGACACAAAGATAAATTCAAGTGCAATGAATAATGGAAAAAATTAGATAGGTTGAAAACTCAATATGAATTTCAAACTCATGTGCTCAAGTAACTAAACATCTTATATTTATCTCATTTATCCTCTCAAAACTTAAATAATGAATTTGAACAAAAATCTAAGGTTTGTTTAAAAAGAAAACCTTGTCAAGTACCCTTAGTTTTTTTGTGGTGACTTATTTGACTTTTCTACCCAAGCACTTCCACAATAAAGAATATATGGTGGTCTAGACAAATCCTAGATGAGGGGAGGGGCTCTTAAGCTATAAGGTATTATATCCTTCTTGCATCCTTTCCACATAAAATGCATCATCAATCACTTCGAGATCTCTTTCCACATGAAATGCCAAATATGGACCGCTACTTACTTCCTAAGCAAAGATGAAAAGATCATGATGTGATGATTCTGAGATTGAATCGATCTCTACAATATTTACAAAGAGATCACTTCTGATGGAACTTGGGATAATTCCAATTCAACCCTTTCATGTGAAGGTTGCTTTAAAGATGTAGGCATATGCATAAGAAATTTGTCTTTGATCTCATCCATAAACCTGAATTTAATCCTATGCATAGAACCAATTTATCTAAATGCTAAGACACATACACGGCATTTCTTTAACCAGCTTTGTCCTTCAAATCGCTTACCCTAAAAGAAAACATGTGCATGACGTTTCCAATGTATTTCTATGCTCACAAAAGTTATCTCCAGCCTCTCATAATTGCTTCTCATAGTTGGGTTTTCATAGTGGCCCTTTCAAGTAGACCTCTATGGACCATATTGTTCATCATGAGATGCAACAAAGGCCACCAATGAAAATTTCCTCATACAGAGGAAAAAAAGAGAGGAACCCTATCTATCAGCGAGCCTAGCATCCAAAATTTCAGGATTCTCAGACCATTATAAACATAAATATTCATGGGCATATGACTACATAAGCCTCCTATCTTGGCAATTTATCTGCGCGTCTCATAGCAACCTTGGTTTGGTAAATTATGTGTTTAAATTCGGATAAATTTACAGACATGGCTTGACTTACTACACTACATAACCTTCTTGTTTCCTAGTATCCTGCATAATTCGTGCAGAGTTGCAATAACATTGAGCTGTGGACAATGGCAACAAGATTTGAGACCGACTGATACATCCTGTAAACAGAAAACAGTGCAACGTTACAGAGAAGATAATTCTTAGTCACACATAATCTCAGGGATCTTCGGATCCGAATTCCGATATTCATGTCAAGGAACATAGTGTGTGTGAGAGAGAGAGAGAGAGAGTGTGTGTGTGTGTGTGTGTGAGAGAGAGAGAGAGAGGGGAGAGAGAGAGAGAGAGAGAGAGAGAGAGAGAGAGAGAATTCTCAAGATACTCGCGAGTGCCTGGGATTGTATGCACCAAAACAATTTAAAGGAGTTTAAACAAAACAGCATTTCTTGCCCATACAAGTGTAAAACAAACAGGGATGAGAAAACTTGAGCATGTATAAATCTTTCAACAAACAGGCATGAGTATTTTCGAGCAGCTAATCAATTTACAGGTTGTGTTATTCACTTAGAGTGTTGGTCAGTGATTAATCAGCAAATATTTAATAAGCATTTGGGCTGGAGTAAACGGGAGAAGAAAAGGCTGTTTTGAAAGCAATTGCTATGTGAACTCATAAAGCATAAATTGAGGGCATTCAAGTAAACCGATGAGCTTGAAAGTCGGCAGTCAAATAGTATCAGAATACGTAACGATTACTCCTGTGCACGTCATGTGTATATTAATTTGATCAACTGAGTGTAAAAAATAACACAAAGATTGATCACTAAAACAAAGGAATAGTCGTGGAACTGAGTAATGCAAAATTAACAGGAAGATTAATCATGTGCATATCGATTTGATTAACTGAGCAGTTTTAAATATATACAAAGATTAATCATAAAAATAAAGGAATACCCGTGTAACTCCTAATTTATATTCTGAGTTTTCAACTACAGATATTACCTGCAAAGGGCTTTGGCAGAACCATTTCTGGAACTTGCATGGTTGCCCACTACTTTCGTACAAAATTTGTGGTAATGAGGTGCGACGGGGAGAAAAAAATGTCAAAAGATAAAAGAATTAGGTCCCCGATGGTAAACATCATTCTCTTTTGCAAACACAATCGGGTGCAGGATATGTGTACAGAGACTGCTTATGCTGACGTGGTTTGACATTGCCAATCCTGTTTCTGTGCCCATGTCTAACTTCTTCTTGGAAATCTGTCCACTTTATAGTTGCATTCATAAAGAGGCGAGACAAGAGACTAAGGTCTGGCCGAATTGTCTTTTTTACACCAGCATATGTTCTATGTCCAACCTATTTAAAAGAAAATTCTCTCTCTCTCTCTCTCTCTCTCTCTCTCTCTCTCTCTCTCTCTCTCTCTCTCTCTCTCTCTCTCTCTCTCTCTCTCTCTCTCTCTCTCTCTCTCTCTCTCTCTCTCTCTCTCTCTCTCTCTCTCTCTCTCTCTCTCTCTCTTCCCCCCCCCCCCCTCCCCCCCCCCCTCCCTCCCCCCCCTCCCTCCCTCTCCCTCCCTCCCTCCCTCCCTCCCTCCCTCCCTCCCCCTCTCTCTCTCTCTCTCTCTCTCTCTCTCTCTCTCTCTCTCTCTCTCTCTCTCTCTCTCTCTCTCTCTCTCTCTCTCTCTCTCTCTCTCTCTCTCTCTCTCTCTCTCTCTCTCTCTCTCTCTCTCTCTCTCTCTCTCTCTCTCTCTCTCTCTCTCTCTCTCTCTCTCTCTCTCTCTCTCTCTCTCTCTCTCTCTCTCTCTCTCTCACCCCGCCCTTACCCCACCACCTTCGAGTCGTCATTGGGCAGCTCCGAGTTTCATCACATCAGCTAGAGATTGAGAGGGGTCGATCTAGGGCAAAGTCACATGGGGATGCGTCCCCGGGTCCTAGGGACGCAAGTACACCGTCCCCAAACTAAATGGATGAGGGACATGCAGCCCGGACGGCAGCCGTCCCCAAATGACCTTGCATAACACCGATTTGTCCCCGGGATGTTTTTCTGTGATTCCACATATCCGGGACGGATGGGGACGGGACTACCGATCGCGGGAGGTTTTTTTGGTGTTCAAATTTGAACTTTAAAGTTTGATTTTTTAGCGCCCAATTTCTAGGGTTTCTAGAAGGTTCTTAAGCCCTCGTACAAGCATAAAAGGCCATCATTTCAGCTCATCCAGCCATAAGTTCATTTGGAGCTTTCATTGCAAGTATCCCTTGTGTGTGAGAGCTTGAGCTATCTACCCCTTGCATGTTCAAGGGCTTCTCTCTATCCTCTCACCCCTCTCTTCACCATTCTCCTCTTTTCTCCTCTCCTCATAGTGTTCTCTTCTCCTATGGCCTCTTCATCGCGAACAAGTGCAACAACAAGAAGAGGCATCCTACAAGCAAATGGACATGGTGGGAAGAGGTGGACTCTCCCGTATCGGCAGGAGAAGGAGGTGGTGCAAGGCCATGGAGTTGCAAGCTATGTCACTACAAAAGAACGAGTGGAGCAAACAAGGTGCGTGCACACTTACTTCATGAACGTGGACATGAAGTAAGATTTTGTTCCGCAATCACTTCAGAGAAGAAGCAAGAATTGCTCAATAAGCTTGCTATTAGTGATGCACAAGTTCATGCTCGCCATGCCTCACAAGCTCCCATTGACCCGGCATCATTTGTGAAGTCTTCTATGCCATCGATTTCAAGAGCCTCATCTTCATCGGCTCCGGTTCGTGCTCCTACTCCTACTCACACTCCTACTCCTCCTACTCCCTCTTCCACACCATCGGGAACGCCCTATGTACGTCAATCACGTCAACAAACACTCCATGAAAATTGGAACCCTATATTGAAGGAGGTGGACACGGCAGTGGCACGTTTTTTTTACCATGACCACATAACTTTCAATGCGGCATGGTAAGTATTGAATCTTGGTTCTATTATTTTGTTTCAATCTTTATTTTTAATTTGTTTGGCATAAATCGTAAATGCTTATACATGTGGCATTGACCATTACTTATGAATGTTATTTGTTTTATGATTTATCCTTCTTCCACATATCACCATATTTCAAAGACATGGTCAAGAAGATAGGTGAATATGGACTAAATTATGTGCCTCCATCTTCTAACTTGCGCACCACTTTACTGAAGAAAGAGAAGAAGCTCATTGAAGCCGCACGCGAGAGCATAAAAAATCATGGGAAAGAAATGGAGTTTCGTTACTTGTAGATGGATGGAGTGATATTCAATGACGCTCTATCCATGGAGTGGTGGCTTATTCTCGCGGGGAGATGTACTTCATCTCATCACACGATGCATCCGAGACACGGAAGTCAGTAGATGTACTTGTGGCAGAGTGGGCAAGTGCCATAGAGATTGTGGGGCAATCAAATGTTGTTTGCATTGTCGTAGATGGAGAGCCAGCAAATAGAGCTGCAGGTGCAATTATTGAAAATCTATATCCTCACATCATTGTTTGCTTCTTCATAGCCCATTGTTTAAATAATATTCTCAAAGATATTGGGAATTTGGATTGGATTTTGCCTCCCATTAATGAGGCAAATTCATTGGTTAGTTTCATCAACAACCACACACGTGTGAAGAATGAGTTTAGCAAAAGGTCTACTCTTGCTTTGCTCAAGTATTCAGACACAAGATTTGCATACAATTTCACTATGTTACACAAAGTAGTGAACATTTTAGAAGATTGGCGGATGATGCAACATGATAGGAGAACATTTCTCACATCGTGGATATTGTTCATCCACTTGTGCACTTATTGAAAGTTGTGGATTCCATGGAGCCATGCATAGGTAAAGTGTATGAGGCTATGGATCGGACAATTGAGTCGCTAAAAACATTGGTGAAGGACAATGACAAGTATGAAGAAATTGCAGCTATTTGTGTTAGCAAGTGGAATGCCTACTACTCCCCACTTCATGCAAGAGCATACATGTTAGATCCAGAATTCCAAGGTAAAAAGCAATATGCAGACCCAGAGGTGGCTAATGGATGGAGGATCATATTGGAGAGGCTTATCCCAGATAGTGTAAGTAGAAGACTTATCAGAGATCAGCTCTCCAAATACTGGACCGGGAAAGATGCTTCATATGCATGTGCAGATGCCCAAGAGGATAGATTACGTGTTGGTGCTGCCATGTGGTGGGAGGACTTTGGTTTTCAATTGGCCATTCGTATACTTAGTCAGGCTTGCACCACGAGTTTCCTTGAGCAACTATGGAGTGTGTATGGACATGTATCCTCTAAAAAGAGGAATAGACTTGGTGTGCAGCGTGCTAGTGATCTTGTGTTTGTCAGTGCTAATTTGAGGATGCTACGGAGGACTCGATGCGTGGAAGGAGATCCTTTCAGAGAAATGGAGGTAGAGCAAGGTTGAGACCAAGTGGCACATGAAGAACATGAAGAAGTAGAAGCAACTGATTGTGTTGCAGAAAATGACACTCCCAACTTGAATTCTCCATAGTCATTACATTTAGCATTTATGTTGTAGTTTCTACATTTATCATTTATGTCCTAGTCAGCTGCCATATGTAGTCCTTTTGTCGATCAATGATATGTAGTATGATCATTGACGTAACATCTTTTTGTTCTCATGACATAACATCTTTTTGGTATGATTATGATGATGTATTCACACTATTTGACATGATAGTATACATATGACTTGTCACTTGCACTTTTGACTCTTGAGTAACTCTAAAATTTGAATGTTCAACCATCAACGACGAATGTGCTTCGTACATGTGTATTGTTTATACTTTTCTTGTTATGCTTTTCTTGTTATCAATCATTTAATATGTTAGCAAATTCATTCTACATGACTTTCATATGATATTTTGAAAAAATCAGCATTATTTTAGTGTCGTCTCGAGGATGCATCCCTGAGACACCCTAGGCACCGTCCCCGTCCCGGGGACACCACCGTCCCCGTCCCCTGGTGACTTTGGTCCAAGGGAGTCCCACTTGGGACGCTTCCCCACAACAGCATACGAGAGGCAAGAGCGGTCACTACAGCCCACACATCCAATACAGGTGAGTACCCAGCAGACCATTACTCAGTTCTTTCAACGAGTTGAGCTACATTAGAGAGGTCCATCTATAGGGCTCACGCTCCACCAAGCAGCAGCACAGAGAGCACGACGCCGACCACGCATGGTTGGATATCGTCGACCACGACTATATCAGGAGGATATCTCATGCATTAGGACAGCCTACGACCGCATGATGGAGCAGAGGCATACCACCACCCCCTGGGTTGTCTTCCTTCAAGAGGCACTCAGACCACCACCGATGTGTACCATATACTACACCCACCTCCACCCATCACCAATAGCTAGGGTATTTTATTCACTCACATTATGGATCCCCCATGTATTAGATGGCCATTATCTACAGATATCAAAGCCAGGTCTCCCGAGCCTTTTCCAGCCTTATATAGCTTGTGTGTAGCGAGTACTTTTTATTTCATTTCATTTTCTATACAAGGTTACTACACTTGTACATGGTTTTGTCTCATAGGCCAAGTTTGGCCTCCAGAAGACATTAATATGACTCTCTCTCTCTCTCTCTCTCTCTCTCTCTCTCTCTCTCTCTCTCTCTCTCTCTCTCTCTCTCTCTCTCTCTCTCTCTCTCTCTCTCTCTCTCTCTCTCTCTCTCTCTCTCTCTCTCTCTCTCTCTCTCTCTCTCTCTCTCTCTCTCTCTCTCTCTCTCTCTCTCTCTCTCTCTCTCTCTCTCTCCCCCTCCCCCAACTTTGACCATTTTGACTTGATTTGACTAAGTTTGACTTTGCTAAAAATTTTAATTTTCTTTAAAATTTCCTTAAAATATGTGCACTCCTCTTGTGGAAGGTTTCTATTTCCAGCAATGTTGCATGCCATCACTTCATAATCTCCTTTCGTGTAGAAGACCTGGCAAGATTAGCATGGCTAATTTTGAATAATAAGAACATAACACTTCTGTTTTTACATTGTAATAGGCAATCCTCCTCATTAGGCATAAGGATTTGACATGAACCCTTCTTAAAAACGACTTTATGACCATCTCATAAGAGAGTAGAGGTAGAAAGCAAATTCTTCTTCATTATTGGAAACATATAGAACATTAGAAATAGTAAATTTACCACATACTCTTGACTTTGGAGTAACTTTTCCAATATCAATTACATCGAAATCATGACCATCTATTATGGTCGCCCTTCTACTTGTAGAGTTAGTCAATGAAGAAAATTCCTTCCCGAGACTCGGCATGTGCTTAGTAGCTCCAATCTAAAAAATCTAAGGATTTGCTAATATTGCATTTAATGCTCTTTGATCAAAAGCTACTTTTTCTATACTAACATATGCAAAAGACTCTTCACTAGAAGACTTAAATTTTGATCCTTCATCAACATTATTACCTGATGCTCTTTTCTTTTCATTGAAAATCTTTTTTTTGCATTGCTATATGGTGACTTGGTTTCTTGCAATAATGGCATATGCCTTTCTCTTAAGATCCCGCAATGATCGCAAAAGCCGAAGATTAGCTTTGCAATATACCAGCTGCTCAAGTTATCCCACAATGAGACAATTGTGCAATTTGGTGTGCACCAATGAGTTGCACTCCAATTACGCTCACATGGGCTCGTCGAAGCTCAAAATATTGAAAATACCTGGGATAACATTCGTAATGCATATGGAGTGATTGTGGGGTATCCATAGCCATAATGATTCTGCTATTCAAGCGGTTGAGATGTAACATCAGTCCATATAGACGTGGGACGTGCATATGCTATGCCGATATTTCCCATATATGCTGAGAATTTGCTATCAAAAGTGATTCATATGTCGAAGTGATCCATGACTCCAGAATTCAAATTATAGCATACCTAGATGGTGATAATATCATAGATGCTCAAATCACCTCTATCATTCTTGTGTACATGTGGAACACAAGTTCGAGGGTTGAACCCTCCATGTCAACATAGCCTAATACTACATGAATATGTCTCAAGATAGGCAAAATGTTTCCTATCTCTACCCAGAAATCCATGTCCAAGTACATGATGTGCAATCTCTGTGTTTCCTCTTGCCATACTTATCCATTTCCCATCTATTACAGTCATCCTCAGGGCATCAATGCACGTGTAAGCGAGAGACGATGTGAGAAGTGGAGAGTGACATGCCTGGGACTCACCTCCCAACCTATTTATAACCCTTGCCTAGTCACCATCTAGATTTCTCTCTAAGGTCCCTCTACTCATCTCGCCATCATGAGTAGGTACCTCGTATGAACTCTCTGGCTTTTGGCATTGGCTATCCCCCGAGCAAGGAACTTCTCTTTCCTCCAAGCATGTACATCTCTCGAATATAACACCCTCTCCCCCTTCTAAAGATCATTGTCCTCAATGATATAGAAGGAGCTATAAACCTGGGAATCAAAATCTGTGATTCCAAATAATAAGAGTAGAGTCTACTAGGTGTCTGAAATACTAGATGCTCAAAAAGTAGGCAACTAGTCTTTGTGCTTCCTATCTAGCATTTCCACCAATAAATAGTAGTCCTTGCCTTGCGCATACTATAGGAATCCCTCTAAGGCCCAATGAGTCCATATGTGTGCAGCATAAGTACTCGAAATATCCTCGGACTCCCTATGCCTAGACCTTGACCACTAACTTGTGACGGCTTGTCACCTATAGAGACCTTGGCGGCTTTCCCTTGTCTCCGTGAAATAACCATTGAAAGCTAGGCACATGGTAAAATTATGCAAAATCACTTACTCCACTAGAGTAACAAAAAAATACTATGCTTATCCAAAACAATCTAACTATGTCCTAATCTCTGTGTAAAAATAGTAAAAATAAATGGAAATCTTTTCCAAATAGTGCTTAATCTCTAAGCTCAAGTAAATTTGCTTCATTTACTCAGTGTAATGAAATGAAACTCAGAAAGTCTCATCATGATCCAAACTCTGAATCCAAGATGTCAATTTATCAATGATCCCGACTATGGATCAAGATCTCAATCTGTCATATCCAATCTATGGATCAAAATCTTGATCTATCATACATAATAATCCAAACTATGGATCAAAATATCTCCCATACAAAGTAAATCCCAATCCACTCTGTGGAACTAAGTCCATCGTGCAAAGTGAAGACGTGCTAAGAAAGTATAGCAACTAGTGGAACTACCACCGCCTTCTCAATAATAACATGCAAGTTGTTCCGAGTGGATGAAACTTAAATATATGAAATGAGAACAACTACTAAAGTTCTCCTGTTCCAACTTCCATGCTCTCATGGCACTATATATATTATTGAAAATTTCAACAGAGTCTCCTCTGTCCTACTAAAAATGATCACCATGAACGAATGATCAATAAACAAGTATCTAGGGCATGGCTAGCCCATGGTGATCACACCATATCAAAAAGGTATCATAAAAACCTGTGGAAAATCTTTTCCTTTCAACAAAATCTCTTGTATAAACAGTTTCCAATAGTAGCATAATTAAGGCTTAATTTTAACTAACTTTTACTCATGCAAAATATATGAAATGTTCCAACTTATGTATCTTTGCCAATGTTGCATCGCAACGCGTTGCGATGCGTTCGCAATGCAACGTTGCGACGTTCGCAACGCGTTGCGATCAAAAACAAAAAAATTTGCCTCAAATGAGGCCGTTTTGCCGAAACGGCCTCATTGAGGCATTTTCGACTTTCGACCCGAGAGCATAGATTTGCAATGTGGAAGAGCAAAACATCAAGATTCAAGAAGATTCAAGGTACTTTATTACACACACACCCTCACACACGTGACTCCCCTATCTATTGCAGCTTGCTTCCTATCTTGAGTCCTCTCCAAGCTTCTAACCTCTTCCATCAACATGCCTAAAGCAAAACAAGCATGTTGGGAATATGTGACAAGCCAAGGAAAGATGGACTCCGGGGGTAGTGAGAGATGGACTTGCAAGCTTTGTGGCTATAGTGGAGCCGGTGGAGCCGATAGGATCAAGGCACATCTTGGAAAAGTAAGTGGCATAGGAGTTGCACCTTGCAAAGAGCCAATGCCCGAAGCTATAAAGGGAGAGCTAATGGCATGGGTAGCTCAAAAAGCCCAAGGTAGAAGGAATAGTGGAGCCCAATCCCAAGCTAGATCATTTGCAAGCGGTTCACATGGTTCTTGTGCTCCCCAAACTCAAGCATCTCAAGCTCATGAGACTTCCATAGACATTGACATAGAGCATGAGCCACCAAGAAAGAGTACAAGAGTAGAGCATGATCCACAAGAGCACCCACTTGGCTCTCTTGGAGGAGCATCTATACGTGCTAGCTTGCAACAACAACGTAAACAAGAAGCCACACAAGCCATCATGAAAGCTTTTATACAATGTGGTTTGTCTTTTAATGTTGCACAGACACCGGCATGGAGAAATGATTGAGAAGGTATCACTATTAGGGTTTCGTTGGCAAGGGCCTACCTATGAAGAGTTGAGGACAACGGAGCTCAAAAAAACAAAGGAAGCATTAGAGAGAGAGCTTCAGCCCATGAAAGAGACATGGACAAAGTATGGATGCACAATCATGTGTGACGGATGGACGGACATACGAAAGAGAAATGTGTACAACATTTTGGTGCATTGTTGCAAAGGGACCATGTTCCTTCGAGCCATAGATGCATCAGCTGCTAGTACTACAGTCATAGGTGAGTGAATTGATTTTTGAATTTTCAGTATATTTGATTGTGCAATGCATGATTGTTTGATTGTGCAATGATCAATCATGCATGTGGCATCTCGCATGTGCATGTGCATTGTGCATGTGCATTGTGCATTGGCATGTATGCATGTATGTACATGCACAATGCACATGCACATGCACATGCACAATGCACATGCACATGCATGATGCATATGTGTCATGCACGTGCATTGTGCATGTGCATGACACATGTCAAGATAAATTATAATTTATCAATTGATTAAAGATTCATTGTGTTATATGTAAACAGGTCGGTTCATTTATGACCATATCCGTCAAGCTATCATGGACATTGGTGTAGAAAAGGTAGTCCAAGTGGTCACAAATAATGGAAGTAATTGTGTGGCTATGGATAATGGGCAAGCTTCTAGAAGAAGAATTCCCCTCTATTGTGTGGACACCGTGTGCTTCCCATTGCATTAATTTGCTGATAGAGGATGTGGGGAAGATACCATGGATTTACACCATTTTTACCACTTGCATAAAAGTGGTCTCTTTGTTCACAAAGAGACCAAAATTGCTTGCTATATTTCGGTTTTACAGTGATATTGATTTGGTGAAGCCCGCAAAGACCAGATTTGCATACATGTGCATAGTCATGGAAAGATTATTAAGAGTGAGGCAAGCACTGATGCAGACAGTTGTATCACCTGATTGGTTAGCTTGGGATGGACATACTAGTCCAAAGGAAGAGCTTGTACGACGCACATGTTTGGATGACAGTTTTTGGAGGGATGTGGAGGGATTAGTGCGGGCCTTATAGCCCTTATATTCACTCATATGCATAGCAGATAGAGAGGGCTGCACACTTCGACTTGTTTATGAGTTCATGGATCGTGTCGGAGAGTCTATACAGAGATGTCCTTATTTGACATTGGAGAGGTAAGTTGAAACTTGGGTAACCATATTTTATTTTTTGTATGAGCATACATATTCAAGTCTTGACTCTTCAAAGTTCAACATGCTTAAGTCTTATTGTTTTCTAACTTGATTTGTTTTTTATCCATAGGATAGAGGAAATAAAAGGAATATGGAGGAAGAGGTGGGATTGGTTCCATCGCCCTATACATGGGATGGCCAATCTATCTACTACATCCTTTATGGAGATCTGCATCACAGTCATTGGATATGGAGCTTGTGAATGCTTGGAATGACTATGTAGATCGATTGTATGGACCTTCTGATGTGGAGCTACGTGGGAAGTTGGAGCTTCAGCTCACCCAGTTTTAGAATAATGAAGGACTTTTTGATAGAGACACGGCATGCTTGAGAAGCATGCAGTTGATGCCTGTGACATGGTGGGAGAGATACAGTGTTGGTACACCTGAGCTAGTAAGTCATTCCAATTTCCTCTTGAGTCTTTAACTAATAAGTTATAACTTAGTATCATGAGTCATTCCTCTTGAGTCTTTAATTTTTAATGAACTCTTTCTTTTTTATCTTGCAGAGAAAGTTAGCCATCCGCATACTTTCACAAGACTGTAGTGCCAGTCCATGTGAAAAGAATTGGAGTACATGGGCCCTCTTCCATACAAAGAAGAGAAATAGACTATCTACATTGCAGTTGGAGCGGCTTGTCTATTGCCACTGCAACTTGCGTTTATTGGAGCGTGGTGGCCACTCAGCAAAGGTGCGGCAAGTGAACGTCAATGAGCTTGATATAGAGAGGGTCCATGATATACCTAACATTCTGGCAGAGGACCTTGATCTGTATGACATGCTGTATCAGGAGTTGACAGTGCCACAACATGATACGAGGGCATCTCGGACTCGTTCTAGTCATAGAGCACACAGTGTACCAGATCCATCTACTAGTAGGATGGAGGCATCTACTAGTCGAGCACCACAAGATGATGATGATGATGATGATAGTGATGATGATGATGATAGTGATGATGGTGATGATGATGACGATGGTGATAGTTATTAGTGACTCAGAGGATTTTGAGGATTGATGACCGATCATGTGATATGTCATATGTATTATGATATTATGACTTATGATTTACTTGAAATTGATTGATCATTGTATTATTGACAGTTTATTGTTTGACTACTTAGTGGTATCGTGGATGATGGTTACTGGTATGATCATTGATGTATATGTATTATGAACATTGGATTCTGATATCACATATGAGTTATGACAGTCACCAGTGTCATAATTTTGAGATGAGGTTGACTTTTTCACATGTTTTTGTCATAAATTATAATTCTTTGAAGTTTGTTTTTCAATGTTACTTGTAACTTGTAAGTTGTGTAATATATATATATATATATATATATATATATATATATATATATATATATATATATATATATATATATATATATATATATATATATATATATATATATATATATATTAATGTATTTGTCTGGACTCTGATGTTATATGAGATGCTTTGAAGTTTGATTCTTGAAAATAATGCAATTGCCTGGTGCCAAGTTCCAACATGAACATTGCTAAGTACTAAGTAGTAAGTAGTAAGTACTAAGTAGTAAGTACTAAGTAGTTACTAGTAAGTTGCTTGAATGTGCATTGTGAATTTGAATTTTAGAATGAGTCATTGAGTCATGATAATGATTATTCGTAAATTCTGACATCATACATGTGCAATGTGCAATGTGCATTGTGCATCTTCCATCACTGCATTGAACAGGCCCTAGGGATTCGGGAATTTGGAATGAATCATAAATATTCAATACACATTACATAAATTAACATAACACATACTACATAATACATATTATATATGTATATACTATAATATACATCTAGGTTACTATATTTGCAAAAAAAATGAAAAAAAAAAAAAGAAGAAATGGTTCGCAACGTCCAAGCCCAAACGTTGCCATGTTGCTAACGCATTAGCAACACGTTGCCTTGGACGTTGCGAAAACGTTGCTAACAACCTTTATCTTTGCTCAAGCTTTCATTAGGCTCAAAAATCACTTGATTTGGACATTTGCTCAAAGTTTTATCACCATTTCATTGGAAGGGTCGAACACTTGACGACAAACTCTGGAAATGTCCAGGGTTATCTTCTTGAAGCCCTTAGACTGACCAAACAAACTCCAAATTTCATTTTCTTTGTGCCCAAATCTACATCAACTTATCTAGTTTGATTTAACAAAATTTCAACTTAAAATTCAATCAAATACTCATTCAAATGTATTATTCTATCTCTGCTACATCTTCGCTTAGGTGAGACTAAAAACAATGCTACTTCACTTTTAGAATATCTTCCAACTATGAAGATGAATTCCAAAATCTTTGAATTTTAGGAATATCATAGGGTTTACACTGGAGAAGCTTCTCCAAGAAAAATTTTTGAAATCGGAGCTTCCAATATGAAACAATCATGTGTTCAAAAGACAAATGTATCACTCTTTGGCAAATCGTTGCCACAAATTGTTCTGAGAAGAATAGGTCATTTGACCTACCAATTGATCATCTCTAGGTGACATGGTCTCTGGTCATTTCATAAATTCGAGAGACTTCATTTTCATGTACAAAGATTCTTTGACCTATCAAATGATCTCCATAATTAATGAAAATTATTGTGGACAAAGTTCGACGATTAAGCTTTCATGTCCAACAAAAATCACGCAATTTGGATCTACCAATGAAGAGCAATGCTCTTTGTAACGGGCCTATGTCACTTGTTTCAGGCCTCTACTTCTATTAGCCGCACTTCTAAGCAGAAGGCATTTGACCTTTGTAAAAATATCCGAATTACTTCAAATTTGGTCAGCTTAAAGAAAAGCTTATGAGCTACTTACCCTTCAAATTTCAATGAATTTGGGCATTCCCTCAAAGAGCAGTATCCAAATCTCTATGAAGCTGCTACCTCACTAACTATTTGCTCAATTATTTTTTTAAACTTAGAAATGATGAGACATGTTAATCCTTCTGATTAGACATACTAAGTCATTCTCTTGAATGGATTATGACATGGAGACATATCCATGAATATAATGATCATCTAGATCAATGCAAACCAATTAACAATCCAAATCATCTCGTGGAAAATCGATTCTATACATAGTACCCACCTTTCAATGAAAGTGAATATCTATGGATGTCACTCTAATCATTGTGCTTCTTGCACATTCATTAATCTCATCACAAACAATCACATACAAGCATTTAATACTTATATTGATAATCATAACCATAGCACTAATTTATGCGGCATAAAATTCCATATGAAGGACATAGATTCCCATGAAGAACTATTCATGTGCTAATGAGTTACTAAAAGAAAACACATCTTAATTGTTCTTGAGGGATATATCTTTGTCATTTACTTTCGAAAGGCAAAATTATCCTATTCATGGTACTTCTATCACATACATGATGCTCACAGTAACTCATCGTGGTGATACATAAAAATAATCTTCTATAGATAGAAAATGCATCATGTACATCACCTTTCTAGAAATCATATTATCTATATATGCATGTATTCACTAATGCATCTTCTTCTCTACTTCAATTACTTTATATGCTTTTAGTTATGTTGCACACATAAGACTTCCTCTCCCTTACAACTCAACGTCACTCTAGTTCTCACATAGCATATAACATATAAAAAATTCGACAATATTTCCTCAAGAAAATGAGACTTGGAAAAAAAATTAATAACCATGATACAATGATAGGCATGAGCCTAGTGGTAAGCAAACCACTTTCTTAGCTCCAGAAACCTACAAATAAGAAACTTTTCCAATCTATGTTGTTAGGCACTACACACCCTCATTACAATGTCTTTCCTTGCTCCAATGTCTGCACAAAGATCTTGAAACACACAACAACAACCTTTGCATGCTTTTATGAATCAACATAAGTTACTGTAACTTCATGTGCATAGATGAATTCATATCAAACTAACTTTCATGCACATTCCCATGTTAGTTTCATAACATTGGAAGAAAATACAATGCAAAATTATAAAGTTCGATGCAAAAAGTAATCAAATAAAAAAATATGATGCAAAGATATGAAAATCAATTCATTCCTATCCAAAATGGTTCAAAATATGATTAGGAACTCCAAATTATCATAATTGGACACTCAAGTAATTCAAAAAGAGTTTCTCGCCAGTCAACAGCCATATAAAAGCTTGTGCAGAGATGGCTTGCAATGGTCAAAATATGGCATCTAACCAGTCAAAAGAAAGTCTTGAAGTGTAGAATCTATAGCAATTTGAATTTCTTGATTTGGATATTCTATGAGGAAGTTATGGCCAAAACAATGGAGCTAGGTGAGTGAGCAGCATACCTCTTTGAAGAAGTATGCAGAGAATTTAATGCTATGTACAAGTGGTTTTTAATTATCCAATCATAGCTTCCAACCACTCATTGGAAAGCTCTTTGAGTCTACTTTCTATGCCAAGTGGAATCATCCAATTTGGACATCATATGAGAGAGTTATGTCCATTTTAGTAAAGGTAGATATGCTAACCTTGCTCTTTCTCTTACTTCTTATCTTTTTTTCTTCTTTCTTTACTCTTCTCTCTCTTTCTAATCTTTTCCTTCTCTCTCTAATCTTCACTTTCATCTTCTCTCTTCCTCTTTGTTCATCCATTTTCTTGCTCCATATTCTTTTATCTCTTTCTCTCTACGTCTCTTTTTCTATCTCTTTCTCTCTACCTCTCTTTCTTTTCCATCTCTTTCTCTCTCTCCATCTCTTTCTTTTTCTCTCTCTTGGCTTCTCTCTTTCTATCTCTCTCTTTTCTCCTTCTTCTCTTTCTCTTTCTTTCCCTTTTTCCTTCTCTTTCTCTCTTTCCTTCTTCTCTTTCTCTTTCTTTCTTTCTCCTTCTCTTAACCTCTCTCTTTCCTCTATCTCTCATGCATCAATTAATTCAAACTGCGAATCTGATTGTAGATTATACTTGCGCAAACTCATCATCAACTCGTATGTAGCTTAGCGGATAGTAAACTTACCTCTAAAGGCAAAGGCTCTAAGTTCAATACTTGTGAACTGCCGTTGAATGAATTTGGTGGAAAGAGAAGCTTGATATTGCCTTTGAGTAGTGTCGCCTTTTGCACAACTCTCGAGGCTGAAACTCCGATCTTCTCCACGCATGCAAAACAAACAAAACCTCCATGGCTGCTCGAATTGTCTTCTCCGAGATGATGAAGGTGTCCCAAATTAGCATCGAAAATACTCCCCTTCTTGCAAGCCAAAAGATTGTTCTTCATCTCCATCAAGCTCTCCCCAAGGTCTCATGCTCTCATACCAAATGTGAGAAGTGAAGAATGACATGCATGGGACTCACCTCCAAGCCTATTTATAGCCCTTGCCTAGTCACCATCTAGAGTTCTCTCTAACGTCCCTCTACTCATCTCGCCAGCATGAGTAGGTACCTCGTATGAACTCTCTGGCTTTTGGCCTTGGCTATCCCCCGAGCAAAGAACTTCTCGTTCCTCCAAGCATGTAAATCTCTGGAATATAACAGAAGGCATTATATATATATATATATATATATATATATATATATATATATATATATATATATATATATATATATATATATATATATATATATATATATCCAAACCATGTTTCTGATGTGCAAACTAACTCCTTGTCACCATAACTGCGAAAGATACTCAAAGCCTGGTGATTCTTTCTTATAAACAAGATAATGTTTTCTTATAAACGAGATAGTGTGTTTGGCATCTGAAAGCAAGGGAGCCAACCATGATAGTTTGGGTATGTCCTCAAACAAAAGGTCAAGACAACGTGCGCTCCAAGGGATCCAAACAATGCTTAGGAACTCGGCTTCTATCATCTCCCGCATCCTCCTACAATTAGAGGCATTGTCTCTCAGTATTTGTACCATCTTGGAAACTTCTACCTCTTCTATAGCTGATTTTATATGCTCACAAATGTATTCCCTTATGATACGGGAACCTGTAGCACTACAATCCAATGCCTTTAGAAAATAAATCTCTAAGCAAGAGAAAATCATTATATTGATAATCTTGCATCGTCTAAAATCGCTCCATCCATCGGATAGAATGGAGCAACCATAGGTCTACCACCCGCTTTTAATGGGCCCTAATTGTAGGTTGATCCTCTCTTGCTCTTCAATAAGTGTGGATGTACGTAGGTGAATATAAGGAATCCCATGCCAATCATCATTGGTAGGCCCCACTTGGACTATTGTCCTCACCATCATCTTCCAAGCATCAGTGCGGACAACATTAAAAGAGAGGTTGCATTCAAGTATGCAACGCTCAATTTCAATTTCCGTAACTTTTTGGCCTTGCTTCTGTAAATCTATACTTAGATAAGAGGAATGGAGGGCCCCTTGTCTAGGTCTTTGGCTTGTCGGCTCAGATGACTCAAGAGGGGTAGAGCTTTCACTCTCTTCTCGTTGGAAAGATGCACGGTTTCTAAATGAACTAGCACTAGGTCCAACTTCCAAGTTTTCTAATATATCTATAGAAGTTGCATAAGACTCGCGCCTGAGAGAAGGAAACGCGTCTTGGTTCAGATTGTGCCCATGTCGCACAGCCTTGGCTATGTCATTGGGGACTTTTGGACAAGCTGAAATGCAAGATCCTCGGCTACGTCATTGGCGACTTTTGGACAAGCTGAAATGCAAGATCCTCGTAGTGCTGACACAAGTCGAATGAGACCTATAGTTGTTGTGCTAAATGTTTTCGCACAATACTTAGACACCCACCTCTATGTTCTCGAGCCAAAAACGATAGGATTTACCAATCATCGCTTGAATTGTGAAGGGCCCAAAGGTGGGAAATACTACTACGAGGTATAGTTTTAAATAGAGGAAGAAGCAAGGATCACAAGCCTCAAGTTGTGTGAAAAGTTGAAGTAAGAGGATGTGTGGACCCCACGGGGATGTGGAGCAACTTGCAAGTGTGTCACTGTGTAGAGCAAGGGAGAAAGGGGGAAAGGTGTCCCAGTGTGTGCACTATGGAGCAAGGGGGTCAAGGTCAAGGGGAAAGATTCAAGAGGGTGAATGTGTGCTCAAAGCTTAAGCATCAAAGACTCAAAGCTCAAGCATCGAAGGCTCATACGGCTGCTCGCGCATATGCATCTCCCAAAGAACGAATGTTTTAGTACCTAAAATTTTTTTCGATTAGCTTAATGCACTGAAAAAAACGGTACACACCGAATTGGTCAAACCTAAAAATAGCACCGTTTCCAGCCGTGCGCACACCAATGCGGCCATGATAGATATAGATATAGATATATATAGATATATAGATATATATATATATATATATATATATATATATATATATATATATATACACACACACACACACATACATACATACATACATTACATACGTACATACATACATACATACATACATACATACATACATACATACATACATACATACATACATACATACATACATACATACATACATACATACATACATACATACATACATACATACATACATACATACATACATACATACATATATATATATATATATATATATATATATATATATATATATATATATATATATATACACACACACACACACACACATATATATATATATATATATATATATATATACCTTCATAAGTTTAGAGATATCCAAACTTACGAACTAAAGATTTTATATATATATATATATATATATATATATATATATATATATATATATATATATATATATATATATATATATATATATATATATATATATATATATATATATATATATATATATACACACACACACACACACATATATATATATATATATATATATATATATATATATATATATATATATATATATATATATATATATATATATATATATATATATATATATATATATATATATTCATAAGTTTAGAGATATCCAAACTTACGAACTAAAGATTTAGAACACAAACACATACACATTGGAGGAAGAAGGAAGAAGAATAACAAAAATAAAAAATAAAAAATAATAATAATAATAATAAAAATCAAGAGACTTAAGATCAATATAAGACATAAAAATACAAACAAAAAAGAAAGTCAATACAAACTGAGACACGCAAAAAAATAAACAATTAATGAAAATTGAAAAATAATAATAAGCTTAAATTATTTATAAAAAAATAATAATAAATAATAAAAATATATTAAATACATAAATAATAATTTTAAAATAATAATAATAATAATAAATAAATAAATAAAACTAAAAAAGAAAATGAATAAAAATAATAATAACTATAAAAATTAAGAAATTAATATATATATATATATATATATATATATATATATATATATATATATATATATATATATATATATATATATATATATATATATATAAAATACAAATTAAACAAAACCAAAACAAAACAAAAAGTGCATCATCAACTTCTATGTCTGTCCCAAACAAGAAGTATCAGAATTAAA
>CM035408.1:63211626-63246626 GCA_020310875.1 Ceratopteris richardii | reverse complement strand
AATTATTGGACAGCTGTAAGTAAATGTTAAACTAAGTTCTCATGAAGGTGAAGACGTGAAGGATGTCACCATGTATAGGTCAATAATTGGCTATCTCTTGTATGCTACTATGACAAGACCAGATATTGCACATGTAGAGAAAATAGACATAATATATAGAAAAGACTACACATGAGAGAGGTGTAAGGAGCTCAAATATACTCTTTACATTCCATGATTGAAGTTACAAGATAGCATGGAAGATACACTTGTAGTACAAGATGATGAATACAAGTTGTCCAATAACTCCAAAATCTCCAAAGCTGAAGTATGATCTCCTCCAAATAGATATAAGTTGCTTCTGCGCACCTTGAAGATGTGGAAAACACAACTTTGCAGCCTCCAAGTTGAATGGGTCTGTTTTCCAAGCTTAGCTCATGTGAAAAGCTCCAAAAGTTATGAAATTAGTGCCCAAGATGTATTGTTTATATAGGCCTTGTTTGCCTTGGTCAACAAGGGTTTTTTTTTTTAAAGCTAAAATCACCCCAAAAGCTTCCCTACGTGATTTGCAAGGCCAACGAGTCCTTTAGCCTATAAAGTCATACCAATTATTGTGTAATTTTTTTAGTTATCATTCCCATGTTCTTATAGGCTCTAGGACCTAGTTTTTAAGTATTTTAGCCAAACACAATATGAAAAGGATCAAGTCATTATTAAGTATAAAGGACAAAAACCCTAAGTTGTAAAGAAATTTTCGAATGAAAGAGAGTGGATTTTCATGCATCTTACTTCTTTGGCCCTTTTCTCTCTTCTCCTTCTTCATTTGGAGCTTCATGGTATTCTTGGAGTGGCCCCATCTCTACCTTTGAAAATTGTTCTTTCATGCTCTAGTGTGTTTCTTGCTATTTGGTTTTGTGTGCGGGTTTATATGTAAGAAATAATAGGGCAGCGGAATGGACCACTGGACCAATAGACAAAGTTGGGAAAAAACGCAGACATGAGAGACCCAGATAGAGAGATAGAGAACTCAAATTCTCAAATTGCCAAGAGTATTGAAGCTACAAAGATGGTGTTGTCCACTCGTGCTCTCTCAATATGGAGCTTAGATGGCGATCTAAATAGACTATAGATGAAGGGCTTACTAGTGCGCGATGCTATGTAGAGCTACACATGGGCCATGCTTATATAGCTTTTACAATGGGAGTCAGTATAGATAAACTTAGATGCGAGAGACAAAATGGTTGGCAAAATATATAATGAGACAATGTCTCCACAACCAGAAGTCCTACCGTCGTGGCCCTATGAGCCGGGGGGATAGCCCCCCCCCCCCCCAAAAAAAAAAACAAACCCCGCAGAAGAGGGCAAGCCCCCCTCTATAGTCCTCCCATTAAGGTTCTATGGGGAAACTATGCGGCACCACAAGGCCTTTATATTCGCCTTGAATGGCAACCCAATGGCCCGGAAGTTTATGCCCTACCTAAGCTAATGGCTAGGCTCACAAAGACTTGGATGAAATTAGTCATTAGAAATGGTTAGAAACGAACCCATTTTTAGGAAATTGTCAAAATTTTTTATCACATTCTTATAGACCTCCATGAGAGCTATCCAATCGTATATAACATTTGTGTGTGTTTGGCGCCTAAATCAAGGTCAAAGCTCAAACCCTGATTGCAAAATATATATGAAAAACACTTTAAAGATTAAGAAGCAAGTGCCACATGAAACAATCCTATTTAAAGAAGTGGTTTTAATCTAATGGCAATTAGGTATGCCATTTGGCATTGTGAAAAGTACAAGAAAAGACTAAAATAGGTGATGCCATAGTTTGCGACGAGAAATCCATCGAGATTTGTGGAGATAGCTTTTTGAGCAATTCACTCCTTTACTTAGCATGCTTATATATACTCCATAGTTTGGACACTTAGAAGTATCGCTTTTGAGTGCTCTCTTCATGAGCTAGCTTGGAAGTGCGATCTTCCTCGGCTTGGAGGAGGTCATAGTACAACAAGAGGTTTAAAAACGAGATTTAAATCGCAATTCGTGATTTAAATCATTTAAATCATAGAGGCTTATAAAATCCAAAATAAAAATCAAGGTTTTATTCATTGTGAGAGATTTTTATTATTTCTGAAACATAAAGCGATGTACCAATGCATGTTTAACACCTTTTTCATTTACTTGACATGAAAAACATATAAAATCACCTAATATTCTATAATTACCATGCTACTTTCAATATTTAGATCTGAACTTTCAAATGCATTTCAAGTAAAGGTATTTTTTTGAACTTGATTTTTTTTCAGAAAAACCTCAATAAAAATCGTAAAAAATCGTTTAGAACGTTGTCACGATTTAAAAAACGATTTTTATTTTAAAAAATCGACGATTTAAATGTACTATGGAGGAGGTGTTAGTTCTTCATTAATGTTAAGGTGTGTAACAAATTGTATCTTTTGTGGACAAGATCATACTTCTACTTTGGAAATTTGTGAAGTTATTGGACAGCTTGTACATCAAGGCATATTCCTATGCTATCTTGTAACTTTTATAATGCAATGTAATAATCATATTTGGAGCATGACTCCTTACATCTCTCTCATGTGTAGCCTTCTCTTCATATTGTCTCTATTTCTTCCTTGTTTTAATATTAATTGTAACCCTAAAAACCAACCATCGGTATTAGTGCAAGAAAACATAGAGTACTTAAAGAGTTTGGCCACATGATTAAGACATAGTAAATAAAAATCAAGCTCAGCCATACGTTCGATAGTGGACATCAAGACATCAACTTATATGACGAAGCTGAATATTATTTTGAAGAGTTTCACCCTAGGAAGGGTGATATTGAAGAAGAATAAGGCAGATTTCAGCTATTATATAAGCAATAAAAATGTGGACATCCTATATACAAAAGTACAAAAAATTTCTAGATTAATGATTTAATTTTTATATCGATTTGCAGGAATTAAAACTTGTCAATGGTCAAAAACAGTTTGGAGAGCATTGCTTCTTGGATGTGTACTTGAGTGATGCTCAACCACTTAGTCAACCTTTGGGTGTACTACTTAGATTGAGATCAGCCAAAGGACAAGTGCTAGCATCTACATTTTGATGGTCATGGAGAATGAGTTATGCGATCATGAAAGCAAGGAGGGGTTTTGTCTTCGACATAGAGAAGCTTAAAGAGGATCAACATGTGGTGAATGTAACACCTTCTTGTATGTATCTGTGTGTAATAGGTGTAGATGAAAGCATATAACCTTGGTTTGAAAAGGCAAGGCCAACCTTGATAATCTTGGGAGTACATTTAAGTCTATATTCTATTTAAATAAATAGCACCATTTTGTTGTCTTTATCCTTCCAACTTGGTTGCTTGTGGATACTTTGCATGCCCTGTGAAAATTATAGTTATGAAAATTATATAGGTACCTGAATCTTCCACGACTACAACAAATATATCCATAGTTGTTACTGACTAGACTCTAGCTTTAGACTTCTGATGGGATTTCGATGTCCAACGAGTCCATTAAAACATCTCTAATGTTTACTAATGCTATCTTTTTTTCCACATAAATCCATGGAAAAAGCATATATACTCATAAAAATATATTAGAAACGAATTATTCATGCCTAAAACCTGATGTATGCATAAAATGATGATTAATCAGAAAACAATAACTTTGATTAACAACTAGCCATAAAATCCATAGACCTTGTTTATAAATATGATGATAGATATATCATACGTCGAAATCATCAATCATCATGAGGTCCAATTTCCTCATCTCCATGTGGAGCCTCATCTCCATCATCAATGCCATCATCCTCACGAAGAGAGGCACATAAAGGACCCTCCTTATCATCTACAATTCTCTTTGTGATGATGCTATTAAATGTGAGGGCAAATTCCTTACCTTCTGTATTATCTTGCCACAAAAAAAAGTTTGTCATCACAAAAGACGAGGCAATGCATCAAAAAATATGCATACATATAATTTGAGGCTAGGCAAAGCAAAGCCTTATTACTAACACGTTATTAATACGTATGTAATGGGATTTAGCAAAGGGTTAGCCATGGAGGAACCAGATGAGTCAGGATATAGATGAGCCCAGATACAACTATGACCATACCTACTTGGCATACTCCCCCCTCTTGTCCGGTTAGGAGGGGATTGTTAGTAAATATGTCAAATGGGCAACCTTCCACTAGGGAAGCCCTACCTGCAAGTTTACAAGTTGGATAAAATTAGTCATTAGACATGGTCAGAGATGGACCCCCTTTTGGGAAATGGTAAAAAAAAGGGTCAAAAATTCTTATCACATATTCTTATAGAGCTTCATGAAGCTATCCAAGCATATAAAACACTTGTGTGTTTGGCACCAAAATCAAGGTCAAAACTCAAACCCTAATTTCATAATATATATATATAAAAAGCACTTTCAAAATTATAAACAAGTGCCACATGTCACAATCCTATTTAAAGAAGTGTTTTTAATCTAATGGTGCTTAAGTAAGCCATTTGGCATTATGAAAATCACAACCAAAAGGCCAAAATAGGCAATCCCATAATTTGGGGCAGGAAATCGGCCGACATTTGCAAAAATAGCTTTTTGAGCAGTTTTTTGCTTTATTTAGCATGCTTATATATACCCCATAGCTTGGACACTTAGAAGTATCACTTTTGGGTGCTCTCTTCACGAGCTACCTTGTGACGGCCCTGTATTTCTATCCAGCCCCCTCTGGTGCTTGGGTGGTATTCCCTGCTACGCCGAATTGTGCGCAACTATAAGGGGAGTGGGTTCCGTGACATCCTCTGCACTGCGGACCGGCTTGGAGTGCCCTCCAACGTGCGGGCTAAGAAGCACTATGGGCGTGTGTGCCGAGCCTTCCCTTCCTCACCATTCTTGGAAACGTCGGTTGTTATTAGAGCCATGGGTAGATGCCAAGTAAGGGGAGCGTCCCCCGCCCTCATCTCGGCGAGTCTTGGGTCCCTTGACAGCTGCGTGCCGTGAGGCCGGCTCATCTTGGATGGCCACCTCCTATCTTCGAGTTGAGGTCCCTTGGGGTTGGTTTGAGCATGACGGCGGCCCCCTTTGTTGGTTTTGGATATGAGCGAGGTGTGGTCTTCTTGAGCTTGGAGGAGGTGGTGGTTCTTCATCAACTTCAAGGTGCTTACATCTCTCTCATGTGCAGCCTTCTCTTGATATTGTATAAAAACCAACAAGACTGCAATTCACTTCGAAAGGCTTTGCATCATTCATGTTAAATCTGTGTTGAAGCTCAAGGTCAAGGACAAAGCATGGAAGCGCATCAAGGAAGTGGACACACAAGAAGGAGCAAGTAGGGAGCTCCAAGAAGCACCCGTCAAATTTTCAGAAGAAATCCCTACAAAAATAGTGATTTTTATCACTAAAAACCATTGTAAATACCATTTTCCATTTTTGTAACTCCATTTTGTTCAAGCCGAGGAGTCCTCGAGCTTGAGGAGTATTAGATCTACCATCCTACCAATTTTCATAATTTTTAGACTCCGTTTGAGCCCCCAAATAAGCCCTGGAACCTATTTTTTAACTAGGCCGGACACTAGGTCTGGACAGGGCCAAAACCACTCAAAAACTATAAAAAGGGATGGAGAGCTCATTTTTGAGGTTAGCTTGTTGTAGATTTCAGTTTGGTAAGAGAGCTCTTGGGTAATCGAAGCTTTCCATTGTTCCACTCTTTGCTCTTACTTTGTGCGCGTGTGTGTGTATGTGTGTGCATGCTTGTGTGCTTTCACTCACGCACTTGTGCCATCACTTGCTCGCGGTCTTCATACCGGTCCTCACGTCTCCACGGATTGACATTTATGAGGTGTATCTCCTCACGTTGGTACTCACCATTGTGCTAGAGCGACACCAAATTTGGCGCCGTTGCCGGGGAGAGAGCTTGGAGGACGAGCGTGTGACGGTAAGACGTAGAGTAGCGACGTTGGAAGGTAAAAAAATCATCATTTTCAGTTCAGTTTTTGAATTTTCCTTCTTCTTCATCTTCACCATCATCACCATCTCCACCCACCTTCATCTTCTCAGTTTTTCTCCATTTTTCAGAGTACATTCACCTTGTTTTTACTTGTGGTTGTGAGCAAGAAGCTTAGAGAGGGTGCAGAACAGAGGCGCTAAAGAAGTAGTACCAAAAATAACAAAAAAATCTGAGTGAATAATCCCGGACAAGACGAACCTGCACCAAGTATCGCGGAAGCTGCGCCAGAGATCGTGAGTGAGAAATCGGGCAAACTGGGGTTACACAGAGCAAGGGGAAGTGACTAAGAAGTTAGAGAGGCTCTCAAGGTGAGAAAACACACATTTAATCTATAATTTCTCAGTAAACTAAGTTTGGAAAGGGAAACGATCTGCGTCAGGTATCGTTTGGTATTGACAGAGGTGAAAAGGAGTGATTTGGGGTGATACAGAGAGTGAGGAGAGAAGAGAGGAAAGAGTAGAGCATGTGTACAACCAAAACTTAGAAAAAATCTTTCCCAAAACTTGTCTAAGGGTCAAGTATCGTTTTGTTCCCGCGGTCGAGTATCGCGATACTTAGCAAGTATCGTTTTACTCCTGTGGTCGAGTATCGCGATATTTCCCTTCTTGCGGTATCGTTTGGTCGAGAGATCGTTTTGATCAGAGATCGCGATACTCACTAGCGATCGTGTATCGTCTTGATTAAAGATCGTGTATCGTTTTGCCTAAGTATCGTGTATCGCTTCTCAGAGATCGCGATACTTACCAAAGATCGCGTATCGTTTTGATTCAGGTATCGTCGATCGTTTTGAGCCAAGTATCGAGTATTGTTGGTGCCAAAGATCGTTTCAATCAAAGATCGCGATATTCACCAGCGATCGTGTATCGTTTGGTTCATAGGTCGTGTATCGTTTGCATGAGAGATCGGTATCGTTTCGGTCGGCGATCGGTATCGTTTATCAGAGATCGCGATATTTATCAGAGGTCGTGTATCGCCTAAGTGAGAGATCGTGTATCGTTTTCTTCCAAATATCGAGTATCGTCTGGAGCTAAGTATCGTTTTGCCCGAGTATCGTGGATATCAAGTATCGCGATAATTCTCAACTATCGAGTATCGTGATAGTCAAGTATCGTGTATCGTTATACAGCGATCGCGATACCTATCAAAGATCGTGTATCGTGGAGTTTGCTCACGATACTTGTTGAAGATCGTGTATCACCTACTTCAAGTATCGCGATACATACCAAGTATCGTGTATCGAGTTCCTCAAGCATCAAGTATCGTGTCCTACAAATGTCGTGTATCGTATGATTTGGAGCATTTCCTGAGAGACCCTGTTTCCCTGTTTTAACCCCCAGAACCCTGAACTGGCATAACTTTCTCATACGAAATCCGTTTGCTGTGATTTTGGTTTTGTTGGAAAGCTCGTGGGGAGTACAACCAAAACATCGACTGGTTATGTTAATATTAATACCAGGATTATTAGATAGGGTATTTTGAAGTTGACCCTCAGGGAAACTAGAAAACCAAGGTGTTCCAAAGGATTTTGAGCAATATAAGAGAACTTTGGGACTAGAAGCCAAGGCTTATGAACCTGAGATCTGGCAGACACTTAGGCAAGGATAGACAAAGCATTAGGTCATCTGAGGCTAGTGTCAACCATACATCCAAGTCTTGGGCTCAACAGCTTAGTGGTTATCCTTACACACGAAGTTCAGAAACCAGTGACTCGGAAATGTCTTTTAGCATGGAAAGACCCACACGTAGCTCAGGCACTGCCTATTTACAGACACCAGAAGGTCCCTATAAGACCCAATTGGAGTATATTAGGACCAACCAATTAGGTGCTCGCATCTATGAGGATGGTCTAAGGCGATCAGTGGTTCAACTTAAAATCCTGACCAACCCTTTGGACTTGAACACCCAGTAGTCAAGTTTGAAGAGGGTGCCTACATTGATAAGGAAGGAACCATGTATGTGGTTACCAACTTACCATATAGGACAGATGAGTTTGGAAATATCATTCCTGAGAACGAGATAGGAGACCTAGAGAAAGGAGACCTAGGAGGAGAACCCAAGACCCCTAGAGGTAAGTCAGTCTTAGCCAGAGTGCTCACTCCAGAATGGATTCCTCAAGATAATAAAAGCATAGAACTATTCGTGAATAGAGAAACGGAGGAAGCCTTTTGGAGATTTAGGCAAGATCAACCCAGCCCAGTAGTCACCATCTATGAATTCAAGGACCCAGAGACACCAGGGAAAGCTGTCTATCTAGATCACACATCTCAGAAATTATTCTTAGTATCAGATCATGACAGACATGCTTACACTTGGCAAGGTGAATCAATTTTCCCTCCACCAAGATCTAATGTTTCCCAGGGCCTCCAAGGAGTCGGATCATCCAAGGCTCATGAAACCCAGAGGGAAAGAACTAGAGAGAGACCGGAGGTAAGCTTTGTAGACACTGTAGGCAGAGACAGATCAGGATATGGAACGGAAAGACTTGAAAGAGAGAGACATAGAGTTCATAGGCATCAAAGAGATGAACATGATTTTCCATTGCCTAGACCACGAGAGCACTCAAAAACCCTTAGACCCTCTCAAGTGGTTAAGACAATGAAGAACTACTTTGATGGATCTGGAGATCCTTATGATCATGTGGCGGAATTCAAACAAGTGCTAAGAGCTGAACAGGTTGAAGACTTATTCACCCAGTTCGAGGCATTTGGTTTGACTCTTAAGGGTACTGCCTTAGCTTGGTTTCAACCTCTAAACAGTCGCAACTATAGAGAGATAGGTAAGCTGCTAGAAGAATTCATTGTGGAATTTCCAAAAGCGGTATCAGGCATAACACATCATCCTTGATCCACAGCTTCAAGCAGACACCCCAAGAAACAGTGCGACTTGCAGGAAGAAGGTTTAGACAGTACCTGGAAAGATGCCCTGTACCAGAATTACCCACATCAGCCAAACAGGTGGCACTGTTTTTAGATGGCCTATTGAGCACAAAATTAAGGTCATATGTATACTTGAAGGAGCCTAGATCCATAGAAGAGTGTATACGGATATGCATTGACATAGAAGACAACTTGGGTGAGGAGTTAGAACTATCCAAACTCTATAAGGACTCTGATAGTTCTACAAGTCATACCTCTAGAACCTCCACTGAGATAGATGAGATAGCTGAGCAAGTGGCCAAAAGACTAGGAGTTCAAAATAAACAAATGCCAAGGGTCACTTCAGTGAAGCGATGTTATACATGTGGAGGAGATCACATGGCTAACGTTTGCCCGTTGACGACTCAACCCCAAGGAAACCCTAATGCTCTATATTGCACCATTGAGAGGAAATATACAAATCATACGACCCAAGATTGTCCCTATAATAAGCAGGCTATTAGACAAAATTATCAGCAACCTTACCAGCAGGGTAGGTATCAGAATCAGTACCAACAGCCATATTATAGGCCACAACAATATCAACCTCAATACCAGCAGCAATATCAAGCACCATATAGGCCACAACCTGTCCTAGGAAACCAACCGCCAGCTCCTGCCAATGTGATCCCAGTTAAATATACGATGGCGGAGGAGAACCATAATAGAGCATTGGTGCCACTAACCCCATTGATACCAGAAAATGATTTTCACGCTCAGGGTTCAGACTACGTCCATGAAGATAGTCCACATGCTTACTATATAGAGTCACCTGAGCAAAGTGAGATTTCTCAGTGCCAATATGAGACACCACCTATGGAACAAAATTGGGAGCCAGAATACTCCAATGTCATGTATACGAATCCAAACCCAAGGCCCCAATTGAGACAAGTAAGACCACAGGCCCCTAGAGGACCATGCTTTAGATGCAAGGGCGACCATTTCATTCGTGAATGTCCCCACCAACTAGCTCTGGGACAAGGGCAAAACATTACGATACAAGGATTTTGTCCTGAGTGCGGCAAGGAACATCTTCCTAGAGAGTGTCCCAGGAATCCTTCTAGTGCACCCAAGGTCACACCCATCAACGTGGTAGGCTTAGTGGAAGATTCAAGTTCAAGTAGCAGTAATGTGGCCCCTGTACAGGCAGTTACTAGGGCACAGGCTGCACAACAAGCAAAACCATCTGAGCAGTCGGAGTCAAGTGAGGCAGGAGAACCTAGCAAGAGGAAACCAAGAACATGGAAGGATACCAGAGAGAAGGCTAATCGCAAGTGGAACAAAAAGCTATCCGAGCTAGAAGAAAGCCTAAGGGATACCAAAACAAAAATAGAAGACATTGAATCTCAAAGCCACTCACATGCGGAAGCTCCATCCACTCCACCTCATTCCACCCCACCACCCATTGTAAATAACCCACAACCAGGGTCTGTTCTTGCAGATCCAACCCCAGAAGGCTTGGACATGGTGTTCAAGGCCTACCAGGCTCGTCTTCAAGAAGGGCCAACAGCTGCAAACCTAGACAAGAGTTACCCTAGAGCAGATTTAGAGATTGAACGGATGAAAATGTGCATGAAAATGGTAGAACAAGCTCAAGCTATACTTGAGACTAGTCAAAAGTTCAATCAGACAAACTCTGTCAAACCGGATTTGCATTTCCAAGGCTTACTAGAAAGATTAGAGCAGTTGGTAAACAAACCACAAGTTTCTTTACCTCCACAGGCTCAACCAGTTATTGAAAGAGGAAGCTCACCACCAATGGGAGCTTATGTTCCTAATTCCACGGATGCTGGAATACCTCCTTCAATTCAACAGTACTCTCAAGAGTTCTTGCGGGAAATACAAGAAGAGAAATGGGCCAAGGAGAAGGGTAATTCCCCTCCTATTCCTGAGATTGATGATCTTCATGATCAATTTCCCCAAGACATTCCGTCTCTCTATGGAGACCAAGCAGAGCAACAAGAAGATGAAGGATTAGATTTTGAATCTAATTCTTTACAAGAGTTGCCTCATTTCATAGGCCCATGGGAATCTGAATCTATCCAGATCAGAGCTCCCACAATATTGGTAAGAAATGAAGACTCGGTGATTCCAAGAAACACTGATGTTGTGAAGAACACTAAGGTTCAATGTCATCTCACTGTGGAAGAGCTGCTCAAAGCAAAACCTGAGCTCTGGAATCATGTGAAGGATCAGGTTCCACAACTTGAATCCAATATGCCAAAAGTAGGCTCTAAGCAAAAAGTTCCAGAGATACCTCTCGACAAGATAGGAGATATGAGCGAAGGTGAAGAAGGTAACACTTATCTTCCAATCACCTATCAAGGTTACACAACCAAAGCAATCGTAGATTCAGGTGCCGGTGTTGCTATTGCGACCACCTCCTTGTGGAAGCGATGGGGCAAACCCACATTAAGACCAACTAGAATGAAGCTTCAAATGGCAGATGGTCATTTTGAAAGACCTCTAGGATTGCTTGAAGGGATAACTCTAACCACTTGTGGTGTAGAGTTTGAACATACATTTGCTATATGTGACTTTGAAAAAAATAATGTCTACGAGATGATCCTAGGAAGACCCTTCCTACGACAATTGCAAATAGTACAGGATTGGGGAACCAACTCCTTGTACTTACAGCACTTAGGGGTCACCACCAAGGTCAATTTGAAGGATTACACCTTCAGAGATGTACCACCCCTACAGTGGAATCCTATCCACAAAGCGAAAGAAGATTCAATCTCTGTGCATTCTGGAAGTTCACCTGATCCATCCTGGCTGCATGAAGATACTCACTTGTGGATGTGCAAGGTCGCGGAGGAAGAGGAAAAGCGTTTAAAAGCAAGAGAAGAAGGAACTTCCCCAGGAGATAGACCAATAAAAGACCCAGCCTATACACCGATGATATTTCCAGATGAGGAATTTGAGCCTCATGGTTGGGCAGAAATCTTAGCTACCATGGACATTGCAGTCAATGAAGAACAATGGACACCTCATTGTGATGAGGAGGGTTATGATATTTCAGTGTTCATGTGTCAGCCCCTGTTGGAAGAGTGTGATCCTAATGAGTTCATAGAAGAAGAAGAGAATGACGATGATCTAGAATCCATTGTGATGGATACTTACTTTGACTCAGAGGAACACTATTTAGAAGACATAGGAGTGTTAACCCAAAAAGAAGAAGAACCCTTCACGAGTATTAAAACGATAAATTCAAAGGAAGGAAGTGAGAAAAAGAAAAGAAAAGCAGTGAAACAAGAAGAGGAAGAATCATTGTTTGAAGTACCAGAAAATTTCAAGAAATATGAAGTGGAAGACCGAAAAATTTTGGTACGAATGCCTAAGAGAGAGGCCATTATAGGAGAAGCATATGACAATAAGGAAAAGACCAAAAAAATTGTAGTGACCATTGAAGGGAACGAAGAACGATGTACGTACATAGGAGATGACCTAAGTGCAAAAGAAGAAGCAGAGCTTGTAGCCCTATTAAGGGAATATAGGGATGTATTCGCATGGCACTATAGAGACTTGAAAGGAGTAGATCCAAAGATTTGCTCTCATACGATTCCGATGACCGCTGATGCCAAGCCCACTAAACAAAAGCCCTACACATATAATGACAATTATGCAGCCAAAATAAAGGAGGAAATTGACAGGCTGATTGAAGCTGGATTCATCTATGAGATTGAGCACACTGAATGGGTGTCCCCCATTGTGGTGGTGCCCAAGAAGAATGGGAAATTGCGAGTGTGCATTAACCTTAAAAAAGTTAATGCCGCTACGATCAGAGATAGTTATCCACTTCCAATCACCGAACATCTATTGGAGCGAGTTGCAGGCAAGGAAGTTTATAGCTTCCTTGATGGATTTTCAGGTTATAACCAAGTAGCCATTGCCCCCGAAGATCAACACAAAACGGCCTTTGCCACAGAATGGGGAATCTTTGCATTTCGTGTGATGCCACTTGGGCTCACCAATGCACCGGCAACATTCCAAAGGCTCATGTGTCATGTCTTCAAAGAGTTCTTACGAAAGAGCTTAGAAGTATATGTGGATGATTTACGTGCGCATTCCCAACAAAGAAGATACCACATCCCTGAGCTCAGACAAATCTTCAACAAGTGTAGAGATTATCGAGTGTGTCTGAACCCAGAGAAGTGTGTGTTCATGGTACGACAAGGTAAGATCTTAGGTCACATTGTTTCTAAGAATGGAATTTCAACAGATGAAGACAAGGTAAGAGCGATAGCAGAGCTGCCAAGACCAAGAAATGTTAAAGAGGTACAAGCCTTTATGGGCCATTGTGGATATTACCGTAGGTTTATCCACATGTATGCCATCATAGCTAAACCTCTTTATGGGTTGTTAACAAATTTTGAGTGGAACGAGGAATGTGAGAATTCCTTCAACGAGCTGAAAAGACGTTTGTGCACAGCACCAATATTGACTACTCCGGATTGGAGCAAACCCTTTCATGTCCATGTAGATGCCTCCAATCATGCAATAGGATGTGTGCTAGCACAACCCACAGGTGAAGGAAACCTAGATTTGCCAATAGCATATGCTAGTAGGCAATTAAATGCAGCTGAACGAAATTATACCACAACGGAGAGAGAAGGCTTAGGTATGGTATATGCTGTGAAGAAGTTTAGACACTATCTATTGGCCAATAAGTTCAAGTTTTTCACTGATCATCAAGCTTTACTATATTTGGTCAATAAACCTTGCAATACAGGCCGCTTAGTAAGATGGTTCCTCTTACTAATGGAATACGACTTTGAAGTTGTTGTCAGGAAAGGTAGAACCCATCTTAGGGCAGACCATCTTTCTCGCATCACTTCAGGAGAGCCACCGCAAGGAGTGTCTGATGAATTGCCCGATGCTTATCTGTTCAATTTAGAAGTTGTTCCTAAATGGGCAAATAAGTTGGTACCAATCCTAACCTTCGGGCCTGCAAATAAAAATGTGAAGACAAGCAAAGAAGAAATTGTAAAATCACAAAAGTATCAAATATTGGCCGGAAGTATGTACAAGCAAGATACCGAGGGCGTATTAGCCTGTTGTGTTGAGGACGACGAACATACTAGTTGGATGCAACAAGCCAATGAGGGACTGCTAGGAAATCACTACTCTAAACAACGAACATTGCAGAATCTAAAACGTTTAGGAGTGTATTGGCCTAGCATGGACAAAGAAATACAGGAGTGGATCCAGAATTGTCCAGTGTGCCCGAAGAGACCCCCAGTGGAGCATGCCACTCTTTATCACGTGTCATTAATCCCAGGTTGGAGTGCTCCATTGGTGGCGTTCATGAGATCGGGAACATTACCCAATCAGGCTAGTCTTGCAAGAAAACGGAGCATGGAGCAAGAGGCTCAAGACTATGCCTTAGTAGGAGACAACCTATATAGAAGAGGAAAGGATGGTTACCTAAGACTGTGCGTTCATGAATCAGACTATTTGAAAGTCTTAGAAACTGCACACAGCGGTGCTGCAGGTGGACACTTTGGGCCTGACAGAGTAATTAAGACCATTCTATTCTCAGGACTTTGGTGGCCCACTCTTCATATGGATGCACATACTTATGTGAAGAAATGTGACACATGCCAACGTGCCCAATATCCGATAAGAAAAGATGAGATGCCTTTGAGGCCAATGATGGGAGGACGTGCATTTTCAAAGTGGGGTATAGACTTTGTTGGTCCTATTAACCCCCCAGCTAGAAACTCCCATGCAGAATACATCATTGTAGCCACAGATTACCTTACAAAGTGGGTGGAAGTAAAAGCCACGACAAAGAATGATGCTCAAACAACGGCTAAGTTCTTATTCGAAAATGTGTTCACTAGATATGGGTTACCAATAGAGTTGGTTAGTGATAGAGGTACGCACTTCTTGAATGAGGTCATTGAACATCTCCTTCAAGAATTCATGGTGATACACAAGAAGTCTGCCCCCTATCACCCACAAGCTAACGGACAGGCCGAGAGCACGAATAAGATCCTATGTAACGTATTAACAAAACTGGTGAATAATAAACGCTCTGATTGGGACAAACAACTTCATCATGTTGTTTGGGCATACCGAGTGGCCTACAAAACGGTACTCAATGCTACCCCATTTCAGATGGTCTTTGGACAGAATGTCGTGCTACCATTGGACTTCTTAATCCCAGCCTTGAAAGTAGCACAAGAGCATGAGTGGAATGGACATGAGTTGTCTTCCAGGATCTTTGATCTAGAACGCTTAGGTGAGACGAGGCTACGGGCAGCAGCAGGCATTTATGCTGCAAAGAAAAGGCAAAAGGCATACTTTGATGCCCATGTAAAGGATAAAGGCTTGAAGGAAGGAGATCTAGTGCTGGTTTATACGCTAAAGCAACATGCCCGCAAATTGGAGAAACGAGGATATGGACCCATGATCATTAATAGACTCTCCACTAGCGGTGCAGTTCAATTGGCCACTTTAGAAGGTGATGTCCTACCCAACTATATTAGTGGATGCCGAGTCAAGTTATATCAAGAACCTCTTACAGAGGAAATGCTCACGAGACTCAACACTGCTAAGAAGCGAAAAGAAGAGGAGTTAAGGGTTAGAGAAGAAGCACAAGCAGAGGCTAGAGAGCGCATCAGAAGAAATAAGTTACGGCGGCTGGGCCTAGATGTCAACACAAAAGCTCCAAAATATCACATGGACATGTGCCAAAAATCGGGAAGAACTACTTCTCAAATAATTGATCGACGACCCTTTGTGACTATAGAGGTAGGACAAGGAAAGAGTGTAAGGACTGTGAGAGCATTGGTTGACTCAGGAGCAGAAACTAGTGCAGTTCGATTTTCATACTCCCAAGACCTGAAATTGGACATCAAGCCCATAGAAGCCTATCTCATAGGATTAGGAGGCGTGGAAACACCCTGTTTGGGCGAGGTGGAACTTCCCATCTACCTTCAAGATGTTCCAATAAAAGTCAAAATGCTAGTGTGTCATGATGAGGACCTCACAGAACCACTTGTCTTGGGTCAAGACTGGATTTACGACCATGCTGTCAACTTGAACCTAAGGAGTCAACTTCTTCAAGTGTGGGTATATAATCAATGCATTACATTAGAATTGGAGAATCGCATGCCCACTGAAACTGACACCACACACTCTCTTTGTTCCTCTAAGGCTAATCTTCTCGAACAAGATGTTGTAGATGTCAAAAGCTCTATGATCCAAACGGACACAATCACGGAAGGACAGTCGCAAAGGCAAGATGAACCTTCTTCTTGTTTTTTAAAGAGCAAAGCATCCACAGGAGCTCAACCTCAGAAGCAAGCAAAACAGTGCAAGACAACCAGTCTATCAAATAGACAAAGAGCCCTCAAGAAGAAAGAAGTGTTGGGCATGACACAGATCTGGGTAAAGAAAGGCGTACAACCATCGATGTTGCCTCAAGGACTCCCACCCAACCAGATCGACCATGACTACAGAAGGACCAAGCACCAGGTCAAGCACGAAGAATCCATCAAATTTGGGTACCGAAGCTATCAATGAAGGCCGACCACAATCAGGTACAAATTTGGGTGCCTAAAAAATTAGCTACAGCTCAACAAGGGCGATTACAGATGTGGGTACCCAAGAAGCTCTTACACGTACAAAGACCTATGCTCCCCACCATGCGAAAGGCCTCAACAAAGAAACCAAGAAAAGCAAAGGGTAAGAACAGAGCACAAAGACCAAAAGAAGCTAAACTCAACCCTTCTACAAAAAAAGGTAGGCACTCACCCAGGATATGGGTTTGGAAGCCAAAAGCACAAGCAACATCCACAGAATCAAGGGGCCAACCACACTGGATACCAAAGTTTGGACAGCATCCAAAGAAGAACGGGCCTGAGGTGATCTCTACAGGGCCAAATACTATCCGGAAATGGGTCCCCATGAGGAGGATTACATCATTTCGAGATCCAATCGACACCTCCAAACAAAGAATGCATCAACTATGCGAGTAACATCAAAAGCCTCGACGTGTAGCAACCATGTGCCTTTGGCATAACCTTGTCTTTTGCACCATTCAGGTCATGCATTTCCAAAGTATGCATCAATATAGGGCCACCTTACATGGCCGTGCATAGACACAATTGAGAAATCCCAGGCACATGAGACACAACACAATTTTCACATGCAAAATATGTTATTGATACTAATATCTTTCTTCTTGGTTGATGCCATTGTTCAAAAAAAAAAAAAAAAGGCAAAGAAGAGGATTGTGCTTGAAAATGCTCATCAGCGAACTTCCAGCAAGAACATCCCTCAACAAAAAGGACAAGCCGATGGTCAAACACCAAGTGGAACCACAACACGAAGAGATGAAGATCAACGGACCCTTCACCATGGTAAGACGTGTATGTTTCAACAACACTATCGCCATGATCGATTAGGAAACCTCTTCGTCAGCATACCCTTGAGCACTTAGCTCAAGACCCAATCTCTTGCACCATACTTCTTGCCATGCATTTTCCAAGTACGCATACGTAGGGCCACATTACAAGGCCATGCACAAGGCACATATTTTGTTCAACCCATGCACTAATGCACTTACCCACCATTCATTATGGGTTACAAGTACTTGGCATGAAAACTATGAAAAGCCATCTTTGGAAGAACCAGACGACATCAAGATGACAACAACAAGAGCAAGGAAGCCATCCACCACCGAGAGTTGCTCACAATCAACATTGACCACCTCCTTTGAGCAGCTAGCAGTTTTGGAAAACTTACAAATGCACCACCCAGATGGAATACAAGGCAGAAGTACGTACAAAGGGACTACAAACTGCAAGAGATAACAATGGCAAAGTGAAGAACCAGACAAATGACCAGGATACATTGGGAAGAGGGATCGCCCCTGTTGAACGTAACGGACACTACCTCTCAATGTACTACAGGGAACAACCCCGACAACAAGGGTCTGTCAGGGACGACAGACTCAAGAGGGGGGGGAGTGTTGAAGCTCAAGGTCAAGGACAAAGCATGGAAGCGCATCAAGGAAGTGGACACACAAGAAGAAGGAGCAAGTAGGGAGCTCCAAGAAGCACCTGTCAAATTTTCAGAAGAAATCCCTACAAAAATAGTGATTTTTATCACTAAAAACCATTGTAAATACCATTTTCCATTTTTGTAACTCCATTTTGTTCAAGCCGAGGAGTCCTCGAGCTTGAGGAGTATTAGATCTACCATCCTACCAATTTTCATAATTTTTAGACTCCGTTTGAGCCCCCAAATAAGCCCTGGAACCTATTTTTTAACTAGGCCGAACACTAGGTCTGGACAGGGCCAAAACCACTCAAAAACTATAAAAAGGGCTGGAGAGCTCATTTTTGAGGTTAGCTTGTTGTAGATTTCAGTTTGGTAAGAGAGCTCTTGGGTAATCGAAGCTTTCCATTGTTCCACTCTTTGCTCTTACTTTGTGCGCGTGTGTGTGTATGTGTGTGCATGTTTGTGTGAGTGAACACTTGTGCCATCACTTGCTCGCGGTCTTCATACCGGTCCTCACGTCTCCACAGATTGACATTTATGAGGTGTATCTCCTCACGTTGGTACTCACCATTGTGCTAGAGCGACAATCTGTCCAGCACTTTTTCAATGTATTTCTTTTATGAGAAAATACGTGTGCTGCTATCCTTTTCCTTTTTATCCTTATACTAAAGATATATTCAGCTTCTCCACTTTCATTGAGGATGTTCGATGGAGAGTTCAACTGCTGTTTTAGAGCATTTAAAGTGCTCTTTTTCTTCCCAGCTAGCAGCATATCATCTACCTACAGCACTAGAATGATTGAGCTTCCGTCATCATCCTTTTTGGTATACAAATAGAAGTCTGCATGGCTTCTTTTGAATCCATGTTTGAGCACAAATGTATTAAGCTTCTTATATCATTGTCTAAAGGCTTGTTTCAGCCCCTAAAAGCTCCTTTTCAGTTTGCATACCAGATTTTCTTTTCCAAGAATGGCATATTCTTCTGATTGTTTCATGTACGACTCTTCATCTAAATGACTATCCAAAAATTTAAAAGGCTATTTTAACATCCATTTAGAATAAGTCCAAATCCATGGCCACTTCTAGGCAAAGCCCTTCGCAACCAGCCTTGCCTTGTACTTTTATTTGCCATCCACGGTCTTGATTTTGTATACCCACTTGTTAGGAATCGCCTTCCTACCTTTGGGCAACTCAACCAAATCCCAAGTATGATTCACATGCAAGGTCTTTATCTCTTCCTCCATGGCTAACCCCCAATCCTTCTTGTGCTCACATAGCTTTGCCTCTTTTAAGTGAGAGGCTCACCTTCATCATGTAATGTACAGAGGGGTCATATCTGTTCACAAGCCTCCTAAGACATGTAGATCTTCTTACCCAATGATCGACATTCTCTAGCAATGGATCTACATCAAGAGGTGTATAGCTTCCTCATTATTAATGGGTTTTGGTGCATCATTTCCAGCCCTATTTGAGGATCCACGATACCTAGCATGGGTGAGAACTAGGTTCAAGATACAGAGGTTGAGAACAAGGGCTCAAGACACCAAGGTTGCGAACGGGGCAACCGTAGGCAAGTGGCAAAGAAGCACAAAGGCAAGGTTCAAGACACCAAGGTTGAAAGCAAGGGTTCAAGAGACCAAGATTGAGAACAAAAAGGTTCAAGAGACTAGGCAAGGGTGAGGACATTGATTCAAGGGGAGAAGGCTTAATCATTGAGGACAATGATCTCTAGAAGGGGAAGACAGTGTTGGACTCAAGAAATGTCAGGGAGGAGATGGTTGAACCACACTTTAAGAGGGAGGATTGGGAAGTAATCCTTAACCATGACTTTTGGGGCAGGTGGTTAGCCCATCATACTCCTAATCAATAACTCATGAGTTCAATTCCCACTGACTCCATGGTAGCCATCCAATTTTTTGAATTATGCTCTTCATCAAAAGAGAGAGGCTCATTCTCATCACAAAGACTAGAAACAGCAATTGCATAAGAATCTTATGTAAAAGAAGCACTATGAGAGCCTGAATGTGTATGATATGGCAAAGACAGATCTAACTTGCTATCTCTCAAAGTCTACACCAACCATTTAGGCATAGTGTTAGCCTATCCAATGTCATCTCTCTCATCAATAAGTACATCATGTATATCTGTATCAGAAATAGAATAATTTGTATGTTCATTGGAAGCCTATATAAGCTGAGAAATCGCCTCACTAGAAGATACACTTGACTGCCCATCAGTGAACAAAGGCAATAGAGTATCAACAAATCTTTTGAGTTGACTGATATCTCCTTTGTACATGAAAATGGGGGTCAAACAACATTCCCTAGAAATACTATATATTGAATAACCAGAATCCTTTTGGCCACTAGATTGTGCAAACAACAATCTTTACTTTCAAAATTGTACCCAGCAAAATACATCTCAGAGCCTTATCATCCAATTTGCTGCATTGTTTCATAAGCACTAATGGATATGCCAAAAAAAAAAAAAAAAAAAAAGCACACAAATGAGCAACATATGGCTTGCAGCCATGGAGTGATAGATTGCAATGCTTTAGTGGGACACCTATGAAGTAGATATGTTTTGCACATAACAGCCTCAAGCCAAAAGCTATGTGGTAAAGCCTCACTTTTGACCGCGCACCTCACAATTTCCACGAGAGATCTATTTTTCTTGTCAATAACTCCATTTTGTTGAGGTTTATGTGGCACTATACATTGATGTTTTATCTCACGCTCAGCTAGAAATGCACTAAACTCAAAAGACATATATTCCCCCCTTGATCTCAGCAGAGGGTGCCCATTTTACATGATGACAAACTTTAGCCATAACTAGGAACTGTTTGAAGCACACAAACACTTCAAACTTTGCTTTCAATGGACACACCCATGAATGCCTAGAGAAATCATCTATGAAAGTGACGAAGTAAAGGTAATTACCAAAAGCTAGGTATCTCCATAGGACAACATACATCCCCATGAACAAACGTCAATTTTCGTTCAACTATTATTGTACCATCTTTGGAAAATGAAGAATGTTGCATTTTACCCAAAACACAACCCTCACAAACATGCTTAGAAGGTGCCTCAAGTTTGGGAAAAGAGGACACCGTTTCATATTTTGCAGGCAAAACAAACTTGCAAAATTTGAATGGCCGAAACATGCTTGCCAAAGTTTCATATTTGAAATAGCCTGAGAATCTTGAACTCCATACGCAAATTCATTTACAGATTTGCCATAGTTTGTGAGCTTATGCAACCTACAACATAGCTTTCTAGATGCAATGTTTTGGTCATCACCATAGAGATCATGAAATGTACATATATCATCAAGAAATTTCACTACTAAGCCATTTTTTTCTAATGCAGAGAGTGACAACATATTCTTTCTTATCCTTGGTACATAGAAAGCATCTCATAAAGTGAATGTGCTTCCATTTGTAACAATAAGAATAATCTTCCCAACTCCGATACCAAGATAAAGTGAAGTGAAGAAACTACGTTGTGAGGTAATATATTTGGTTTCACCATTGCCAAAATACCAAACATCTAAGTCCATTGCAGACATACATTGCTCATGAGAAGATGGATCATAACTACAATGAGTGGTAAATGCCCATTCTTCATTCTTAACAAGATTAGCATACTTAGTTTTAAGAGTCTAGGCCTCCGAAAGAACCATTTAAGCCTCCTCCTTCTTTGTCTCTTTTGCAGCCAATTTAGAAAAACTCTAAATGACATGATCATTTGCCTTACAGTACTTGCAAAACTGTATCTTCTTCACTATTTTCTTGTCATCTTTAACTTCATTCTTTGCCTCATCAGCATTAGTAGATTTCTGCTTACTAGTAGACCAGCTCGATTTACCTTTGCCCTTATGACTAGCTAAGAAAGTTTGATTGTGCAGCATGCATATTAACATATATTGTCTATATTGATCTTCTTGTAGCAAAACAGAGACTAACTCCTCAAAAGTTAAAGCATTTGGATTGTCTTTCATCATCATCAAACGAAGAGTAGAGGCAAAACTCTCATGTAAATCTTGAAGGTCATTTAGGACAGTATGCAGAAGTGAACTATTTGACAAGATTTCATCTACAGAAATTAATTGCTCTTTCAAATCCTTGATCTTTGCTTAAAAAGTGTCCATTGAATCTCCTTCATTCTTATGTTGACTCTCCAACTATTTTCAAAGGTAAGCAATAGGAGCCTGATATCATCTTGGCATAGTGTGGAAAGACTATCTCAAACATCTTTGGTTATTCTACATGAGCGAATGTGAGGGGTAACGTAACTATTTCTTGCCTTGCATAGTGTGGAAAGACTATCTCAAACATCTTTGGTTATTCTAAAGGAGCGAATGTGAGGGATAATGTAATGTTTGACATACAAAGCTATCGATGCATGTGCATGTGCATCTCTACCATCCCAATGAAGTTTCTCTATAGTAGGTGCAATACCAAAGCAGGACCAAGAACATGAAGATCATCATACCACAAGCCTCCTATCACAGTATTTGCAGACATAGGAGGACGTATTTCAACACCTTGCACAATATTCCACATGCGTTTTTGCTACCAATACATGACACATCATGTATGCCCATAATGGATAGTTGGAACCATCAAACTTATCGTCAATGGCCAACATACGAAATAAATCATTGCTTTCAGCCATAACCGGTGCTTGTGCGCTAATGCAAAAAATTGACTGCCCATAAAAGAAGATTTACAAAAATACCCAATCGAGCTCTGCTAGACTTGTAGCAAACTTTGAGGCACTTGTATTGGAAAACTAAAAATTGTATGTACGTTTGGCACAAGGAACGAAATCGCGTGCACAGTCACAAATTTAGTGTGATTCTGAGACAGTGATTGGTTGATGAATCATGACGCCATGTAGAAAGTGGCAACATGCTTTGATACCAATTGTTAGAGATTGAGGACTTCAAGAACATGCAAACAGCACAAGGGAGAAGAAGAAGAAACTTGGAGCTCATTACTGAGAGTATTACTACGTGGAATGTACAAAAGATAAGTCGCCCGTTGAGATTATAGTATATACAAGCCGAAGGAAAAAGCCTCCTAAAGGGGAAAAAGTGCCCCGAAAGTCCTACGTATATGCACACACATCAATACCAAAATATACTAACAAAAATTGTCTTCAAGTTATCATCAAAAGCGGGTAGACTTGAATCTTGGAGCTTAGAGAGGATACCTTTGAGCAATGACAAAGTGCTAAGCTGCATTCTCATCAGACTGTATATTGATGAGCTTTCTAGGTAGCTTTCAGCTTTTCCCACACTTCATACTTAGTGGCACATCCTTTCAAATCCACCAAAATCTCATCACATACAGCCATCTTAATGTATATGATGGCTTTCTTATTGAGATTACTACAAGCTTCATCTACCATTCCCTTTGATTTAGTTTGTGCAAGAGCTTCTTCACATTCTTTTATTCTCTTCCACGAGGCAAAATCACTTCTTTCAAACCTTTTATTTCAAAAAGGCTTTTCACTTCTGAAGAGGAAACTATTATTTTGCATCTATTGGGCATCAACAAGAAGGAAGAGACCAAAAGTTATCAAAAGATGCAAAACCCCCGAATCTGAAATTTTTTGCAGAAATTCAAGCAATTAGCCACGAAAACCATACATAAAGCAAAAAGGATGTTCTAGAAGCTTAAAATTGTAAAAGTCCCAATTTGTATTGTAAAATGCCCTGAAATTAGACCCTTTTCAGCTCAAAAAGACCTGCTGTAATTTATTTAATTTCCAACAAATAATTCTACTCATACAAGTATTAGATTCAATCCCACTCAAAGCGGGAGTGCTAAAATGCAATAATGACATGCAACCTGTAATTTCAGCAAGTATGATGTTGATAAACACTTGTGGGAGGAGATATAAACCTAAAGTTAAAGTTTCTCGCAATGATTCTCTCCTAAAATTGTAGGTTCTATCATATCTTGGTCTTCACAAACAAGAAATTTAATATTCAAAGATATGTTGTTTATGCGGATAGAAACAGTTACCTTGCCTACACACCTTTTTTATATGCCCCGAAAGCCTATTAAATAAGCGTCACTGGTCTTGATTTTTGCCTTTAGTGCAAGAATCAAGGATAGTCTGACAATGTTGGCAATTGCTCCCATGTCAATTGGGAAATTGACATGAAGTTTAGTGGCATCTCCTAAACTAGCAGATATTCATGGTCATCTGTCTTGGACTGGTTGACTTTTGTACTTGAGTTGACACATAACCATAGGGGAGGACCTAGGCTACAGCAACAAAGCCATTGGAATAGGACATGGCTCTATGGAGCGCATATTCTCTACAACATACCTGAGTAACAATCCTTTGTTGCATATTCATTCTAAGGCTTTGACCCATGGCGGACCTGCTTCGTCTACATGTTTGCTAAGATAACAAAGAGTGAAAAGAGGAAAAAGAAAGGTGCTAGTTATCAAAAGAAGGCTCCCACCTATTCCTAGAGCGCCAGCTACCAAGACCTTAGAAGTAGCACTGAGAAAAACAGAAAGGGAAAGAGAAAGATAGTCCTGAGGGCGACTGAGATAATGCCCATCTAAATCAAATTCAGGCAGAGCCAGAATGGACATTTGCCCCCATCAAGCAGGGAAGCAGAACAGCTAACAGTGGGAGATCGGTTGGGGGCAAGGAGGGATTGATGAAGATGTCAATCAGCTGATGAAATAGAGTCAAGAAAAGAGGCAGGATGCAGTATTGGTGCTCAACCCAGTGAACTCACAGTGCTTCATTTTGAATACAAAAAGTGAATTCTTAATGCCTAGGGAACACAAAATTACAAAAATATGCACCAAAAATATAAAACTTTTAATTCTACTAGTACAAGCATTAGTACAATTCATAGATGGTGGAACTACATGACCGAACTCTGTATTCCAGAGCTATAAGATACACCCATGAATAATAATTCAAGATGAGTAAACTCAGGAAGCTATAAGTTACATCCATGAATAAAAATCACAACAGAATCCTCAAAGAAAGACTGTTACCCTATCAAATCGAAGATGTAGAGCTAGAAATTTCCTTCTATTTCTTCCCATCTTTAGATCCAGATCACCAGCTTTGATGCTTTCCAGATAATCAGTGTCCCTTTGAATGAACCTTTCAGTCTCCATGAACTGCAAACGCTCAATGATTGCATCCCCAACTCTTATGATTGCAGGTACAAAACGCAATGCCTGAAAATTAACTTTACAACGCAAGCGTTGGATATGCAGTGGAATATCATCATATGCTAATCGGTGGGAAAAGGGAACAACTGCTGCTATGCCATACCTGCAATAAACACATGTTACGAACAAAACAGCATCTTTATTGATAATATTTGTACAGCCAAACACTCATGTATGGCCAGTATAATCATAGAAAAAGCCATATGGTCAGTCTATGCCGCTTCCAAATCAGCAAAAAAGTGAAAAAGTAACCACGCAACACACAATTTCACTCCAATACATAACACACAACTTTCACCCAGATAAAAGCAAACACATAGAAGGGAGGACCTTTTGTAGTGACTTACATTTTGATTACAGGCAGTACGTTCTCAAAAAACCAACTTGGAGGTGACCGAGCAGGAGTGTTCTTCACCCTTGTAGCCCGGATCCCTGTGGCATAATACTCCCGTGAGCTCCAAAAGAATTCTCTAGGCAGATCTCTCACTATTGAAACATCATGCGTTAAAGCTTGTAGAAAATGGTCCACATCAAATATATCAGCAAAGGAACTGTCAAGACAACACATCATTAAAAATGATAATAGTCATATGAGGCTCCAAATCAAGATATGAACCATACTGTACCTAGAATCCTGCCAAAAAGGGTTTACATCAAACTCTGGAAGTATCAAGGTTACACCCAACAATTTAGCAACAGCAACTGCATCACATATCTGCAGTTATGACAGCTGTAAAATAAAGAAGTACAAACATAAAACAATGTGAGAATCAAAAACATGTGCATTGGTTTACCGCTATCCTTTGCTGATTCAAACCTCCTTCTAAAAATACTTGCAAATATCCACTAGTGTTTTGTGCAGAAGCTGTCAACCAACGACTTATTAGTACACATTACAAATAACCCAATTTGTTTGTCACTAATGAAATGAACTTTACAATTTCTATGATTGACATTTTTCATAATCATTAATGTGATACACATCACTCAACCTGTTAAATTTGAGCTGAAATTAAAGACAAATTCTACCCGCGCCATTTTGGGATGCCACATCTCATCAAAAAACTTTTCCCTTGATCAAGAAAACCAGATACCACATTCAAGCCATCTCCTCTGTATTCCCCTCTATCTATGCTCTCTAAATTATTGGACAAAGTAACTGTTCCATGATATAATCTCATAGGTACTAGTTGGAGGAAACTCTCACATTCAGTGACTTGTATGCATAGCATGTGTGATGATCCAAATCTCCCCAAACCACTTGTAATTTCAACCGGCTATATTTTTGTGCAGGCCAAAATATTATGGAAAGAATTAGAAACAATTATGCTGAAACAAGATTCCCAATGTATAGAAGATAAGTCCCTGAACTCCAAAAGAGCAGGCGAAACATTAAATGCCGTAATGCAGATTTCTAACACCTTTGATGATATAAGACTGTTCAAGCCAAAACAATGCCCAAAGATATGGATCACATTGAGTGGACATTATCTGATTGATAAGCGTATTTGGGCATCAGCTAATGGGTGTCCCATGCTCCCAGCATCTGGGAGCATCAGGTCTATATATAACACAATTTCTTCATTATGTCGCATAAAGATTCATCTAGTTAACATCAGGTATGATGCAAATTTTCCATCAAGAATGTAATACAAAGGAAAATCCATAATAAAGATCATGAAAAATAGTGCAATTATACTGGAGTTCTAGACATGTCTCATTCTTTTCACTCGAAACAAGAAGTACAGACAATCTGCAAAATGGAAAACTGAAGAACACAAAATTGTCTTGAATATATTTCAGACAGCATCATAAGCTCAAATAGATACCCAGTTTTTTTATATCAAGCTCATTGCACCTTAATAGCCGGTAAGTAAACTGTAATATGTGATGGAAAAGTTCACTCAGGAAAGCTGGCTAGCAAAAACCAACATCAACTAAAGGCGACAATGATGCTCAATCAAATAATTGCATAACAGATCAAATGTATAGCAAACAAATCATCCATGATTTAGATAACCCTAAATTATGAAGGTATAGGCATTTTCATACAATTCATTGCAGGTCCCGTATCAATTGATGGAAACCATAATTCACTGTCTGATGGTGGTGTCCACAGATCTGGAGGTTCTTCCTCTTCCTGAAAGGTAAAATAAAAGTTTAGAACTTTCTTTAAAAAATCAAAGACCTCTGTACAGAGGATAGTGCATGCAGCTTCAGATGCATGATAACATACAAGACGAGCCTTGAGGATTTCTTCCATTAATGTTCCATAAACAGGCTTTGGGGCCTCCCATTCCTGCAGAACCAAGAGAAATAACCAAGTTCAATAAAATAACCAATCAGATAAATCTGCATAATCATGTTACATTAATCTGTTCATAAAATTAGAAACCAGGTATAATCATGTTATATTAATCTGTTCATAAAATTAGAAACCAGGATGATACCAGAAACCGTCCACACAATGCCACTTTGAGTTACCAAAAACAGTGAGGAAGAGAAATAAAAGGATGAATCAACGTAACAATAAATTGCAAGGTTCAAGTATCTACATATCACATAGAGCAAATATCAACAAAATTCTCAAGTTCCCACAAACAAAGCTTGAACTCTTATAACAATAGAGTCAGTCTAAATTGCTTGGGAAACCTCCCTTGGCATTTTGTCACATGTTCAGTTCCAGACCTGAAACTTTCTTTTATACGAGCATGTTATTTCCATGAATTCAGTTTAACAAGATGCTTTCACAGGTTTTATAATCAATGTTGACATTGTGAAATGCTGTTGTGGCCTAAGTGTCATGTTTTTGTAATAAATTATGATAACACTGTGGGCTTCAAGATGGAGCTCCCAATGCTTGCTTATGGAATTATTTTACAACCAGCTATGTTATTAGGATTTTCCATCTTTTTCCTCGATATTTTGTAAATGTGAGAGCACCGTTGATCTGACATGGTCCAACACATTCATTTGTTATATTTCATCAAATTCTAACTAATGAAAATTAGAAGCTTTTCAGTGCTTGTGTAGAAAATCAAAATTATGTACTTTTTCATTGAGCTTTTTAGTTTCACTTTTCAACATAGTCTTCTTTGAGCTTTACAAACACGCTTTACCAACAAACTAGGTCTACAATTGTTCAGGTTTTGGGGCCTCGTAATTTCATGAGCAGCCCTCTTCCAAGTTTGGCGAAATTGGTCCCAACTTAGATCATACTTTTTCTTGCAAAGTTTTTTCAACCAACCCTCTTCCTATTTCTCTTGCCTCTTGCCTAGCACACATGTATGTCATCTAATTGCAGCCACACTCTCTGTTTTGTACCTGTGATCAAGTTGTGTGCATCTTCATTAGCATGAAGCTTTAGGCCTTGAAGAGCTGTATGTTCTTCTTCATCAAGTTTGGTTGTGATTTCTGTCATAAGGATCCCATATGCTTCTGTTTTCAATACTTGGGATTGAAGCAACTTCATTTTGTTCCTGATTCATGAGAATTATGTTAATTTTTACACTAAAAGTTCACATTTTGTGTATGGCCTTGTTCAAGCTTCAAGTTTGCACATTCTTCATGCACTTTTCTTAATTTACATCATGTTTGAAGACCTCTACATAAATGTGCAGGATAAACATTTCTACTTTTTCCATTTATCTTTCTATAAATACTTTGTTCTATGTTCTTCTTCAGCCATGGCCAAAACAAAAGATCAAAATAACAGATTGGGTGTTCTTTTCCAATATATTAAATTGAGAAAATAAACAATTACATAGTACAATCTTTCCAATCTTATGCTATGGAATCTTCTTCTTGTCCAAGTTTGGGAGATCTTCTTTTCTATGGTCTCCAAAAACTCAAAAGCAGTGCTCATTTCAACAAAAGGAGAGATTCTTGTATAACCTCTACTTCCTCTGCTGCATCCAGAGAATTTTCTACTCTATCATCTATGCAACCTGTTAGATCCTCCGAAATCCTCCCTGCTAGGCAAGTCAAGACACACACACACACAAGCAACAAAAGGGAGGACATCAAACTCACCTTACAGCTCATGCCCGAGCTTGGAAACCTGCAGTCAAGTGGGTGGTCATCCCTCCAAAGCTTGATATCCCATATTACCATGCGCACAGCGACATGGGTCTAAGGAACTCCACCAAGTAAATTACTCCCACGTGAATTGGCTATCAGATAGTGAATTCAAGGCATTGTATGATGATCTACATGTGTCTACTTCCTATTGTTATTTGCAGTGTTTCCCGTTTCAGCTTTCTTTCCATGTTTGTGCATGAACTTACCAAGGTGCATGGTGATCGAATGCATGATTGAATGTGCATGATGTGGTGATTAAGGTATGTCTAAATTCATTGTTGGGGGTGTTTGTGGAAGTGTTTTTGCAAGATTCATTGTTGGGGGTGTTTGTGGAAGTGTTTCCACCATCACCTGCATGCCACAGAGGACGAGGTAAGGATTTAATGAGCCGACTAAGCTCTCTTGGGGCACTCAAGACCTCTTAGTGAAGAAGAAGGACAAGGGAATGCGCTTCTGTATGAATTATAAGGAACTCAATAATGTGGCCATCGAGGACTAAAATTTGTTGCCCAAGATAGATGATGTGATTGATTGACTCTTTGGTGCCAGACACTTCACCAAGATCGATCTCAAATCCGGTTTCATTTCCTGAGGGGATGTCTTGAAGTCTACATTTCATACCCGAGATAACCATTATCAGTTCTCAGTCTTTACTATTGGCTTGGGCAATGCACTAGCCACTTTGCAACAAACGATGAACCACTTTCCAACAAATGATGAACTACTTGTTTCGTCCAAATCTAGGGACGTGAGTCATGATATTCCTCAATGACATTTTGATCTACTGGTAGGACCATAGAAGACCATTGACACCACATGTCTCATCTTATTCATCCTAGTATGATAAAGGTTGTATGTGAAATAAAGCAAGTGTGATTTTTTTTGGCATTGGACTACTTTATATGGGCCATGCCATCTCAAGTAATGGCATATGGATAGATTCAGATAAAGTGGGGGTTTCGCTAGATAGGACCATTCTATGCTTGATTCACAAATCACAAGGCCAAGGCCTTATTAAGAACACTAGTTTTTTTGAAAGCTCATTAGAGGTTATGCTCACATTGCAAAAAATCTATCATGCATCCATTGAAGAATGTACCTTGATGCAAGCATAATACTAGTCCACCTATCAAGTGGGAAGACATATTAGATCACTGTTTTGTTCGAAACAATGTCAAATTGTGCTCAAAACTCTAATTTCCACCAAACCCTAAATACATAAAGTCATTGTTTCTCGGAAATGGAAATGGTCAAAACGGTCAAAGATGGTCAAAAACCATTATTTGATATTCTTGAAGAGCTTCAAACAATCTATTTATTGATATATAACATATAACCATTTGGCCACATATGCTCCTTCAAACCTCAAACCCTAATTGGCTTCTTTTCAAGGTACTTAATAAATGCATGGTCCATATTAAATCTTAAAAAAACATCTAATCCTAGGGCTAATAATAATTACACATAAGATAATGCCAAATAAGCTACTTTTGCAAAATCAAAGCCCGCGAAAGTGCTATTGAGGCTTTTTCGTCAAATTTTACACAAAAGAAGCATGGCTGCTATTTTTGGTCATACCTTCTATTCTTCTTGTTGTACCAGGATTTCTATCTACTACCTCAAGAGAAGAAGTAGAAGTAGCTACTTATATCATAGACGAACCTGATTTCTATTAAGGTTGCAGATTTTTACTTCTATTACAGCACATATGCTATTTTTTCTATAGAAAATCTATCATTACTCCATATATCCTTTTCCAAATTTTGTATATTTCACACACATTGTATAATAGCCCTAACAGTTACTTGTTTCATATTTCTGTCTCATCTATTTTTATTCTCATTCATCTATCCTATTTGGATCAAGATGTGTATGCGTGCAAGGAATTAAGTGTTGAAAAGATCATGTGATTTATATTGGGCCTATCTCACTTCCAATATTTGATTTAAGCATTTGTTGCACATACATAACTTGTTCCCAAAATGAATGATTACAGAGATAGATTGGAACAAAAAACAAACTTGATGGATTGTCTAACTATCTCATGTGGAGTTTCATGATGATGAATTTGTTAGATTCCAATGACTTGTGAAATATTGTCAATGACTTGTGAAATATTGTCAATGACTTGTGAAATATTGTCAATGCCTTGTGTAATATTATCAATGGTAAACTACCAAGACCAAGACGTGGACTCTTCTTCCAAGAAGCCTTCTGCTCCAATTTCTACTCAACAGAGAGAAGTAGAAGAAGAACAAGTTCTCTCATCATCCACAAACAAAGGGAAACAAATTCAACCTTCTGAAAAAACAATCCAAATGGGATTGAAGAGATGCTCAAGCACTCTCTCTTATAGCTATGGGTGCGAAGCGTCATATTATTCCTCAAGTTTGTTCACGTAGAACCTCTTGTCAAGTTTGGTTGGAGTTGAAGAATCTCTATCAAAGGAGAAATCCTCCTAGGAAGGCTCATCTAAGGAGGCAATTAACCAACACATGCATCAAGGTTGGTGAGTCAATTCAATCTCCTATTTTGAAATTTAAAGACATTTCAGATCAAATTCTTAATGTTGGAGTTAACATATATGATGAAGAGATGGTTAATACTCTTATCAATCCACTTCTATCTACAAGAGATAGAGAAACTACATTTAAAGAGTTCTTTTGATGCTTTTCTCTCTACAAGAGATAGAGAAACTACATTTAAAGAGTTCCAACTCCTCTTACTTCAAGATGTACATGTGCAAAAGAGTATGGAAGAGAATGATAAGGCTATGATGTCAACATCCAAAGGCAAGAAGAAGAAGAAAAAGATGGAGATTAAAAAGAAGAAGGAAACCCAAGAGTCTAAGAAAGAAAATAAGCCATCTTCTTGTAAGTTTTCAACCAGATCTTCTTCATGTCAAAAGACTTTAAAGTCTTTTCTTGAAGACGAAGGTATTTCTCATCAACTCACTATTGCTTATACACCATAACAGAATGGTGTTGCAGAAAGAAAGAATAGGATACTTGTTGAGATGATGCGTAGTATGATGTCATCCAAAAGGCTTTCTCCCAAGTTTTGGCTTGATACAATATATATAGTTAATCACATTCTGAATAGGTGTTCCACAAAAGCTTTAAAGGTTCACACCCCTTATGAAGCTTATTATGGGAAGAAGCCCAATGTGAGTTACTTCAAAGTTTTTGGATCCGAAGCTTATGTTGGATCGTGGTAAGCTTGATGTAAAAGCCATTATAGCAATCTTTATTGGTTATGAAATTGAAAGCAAAGGATACAGATTCTATGTTCTAGATACAGGTGATATCCTACTCTCATGCAATGCATATATAACAAAAAGTCAAATTTATGATAAGAAGGAAGAGATTCATGATTTCATAAATGAAGATGACTAAGCATTTTTCAGAAGGAATTTGGATGCTTACATTCATCCATACAAGGGGGGTGATGAACCTACTCAAACCCTAAGAGATGCAAGTGAAGAGAGAGTTACATTACCTACATCAGTACCTAGTCCATCATCAGTACATCTTGAAGTTCCGATTTATGAAGTTGGAGAAGGTTCCAAAGTTCCAGAAGAAAGAGATATTGAAGAACTAGAAAAGATTCCACCATTTTTCAGGAATATGCCAAAGTGGTTATATCAAACCTAGAAGGATAGTGGTATAAAGGAATACACTGGAAGATCCAAAAGTAAGACTAGGAGACAACAAGAGAGCCAGGTAAATTATGCATAACATTTTGAGATTCATAATGTGTTAGCTCTTACATCAGTTGAGAATGAACAAGCTAGTGTTCAAGATGCACTACAAAGTGATATGATTATCACACGTCCCAAGATTGAGTTCATATATAGAGATGAGTGTATCCAAATGACACAACAAAACTACATTGAGAAATTATTGGAAAGGTTTGAGATGATAGATTCCAAGCCTATGAAGACACCTATGGATGTAAATGTGTCATTACCGTCGGTAGTAGATTCAAAACCATTTGATGCTTTATTATATAGCAAGCAATTGGTTGCTTGATATATCTATGTAATACATGTCCGCACATTCGGTTTGCAGTTTCTCAAGTATCCAGGTTCATGCACGGTCTGCTCAAGATTAAGTGGAAATCAATTAAGAGATATTTGCAAAAATTAGAAGTTTTACAGGTTATTAAACCTTGTACCATTATGACATTGAAGGGGGGATTATTTGAAACAAGTCATAATAGGTCCTAAATCTTCAGCTAACTCTAGCATATGGTTTGTCTTCTATAGCTCCCACTTCAAGAAGAAACGTGGGCGGCGTAGATAGAAGGAAGCGCTCCCATATAGGCCAACAGGGTTCGATTCCCATGGGCAGTGGAGGCAAAATAAGTCAATTTTTTTGATAGCAACACATTGCTTTTTCTTTGCAGAGATTTATTTCCGGGCATCAGTTTTTTTCGCGATTCTGATCGTAGTTTTTTGTGGCACATAGCGAAAGCTTTATTGTGCTTTTCATTGGGGTACACAAACTATATAAGGAGACCATATGCTCATTGTTCAACATCACTCAAGGTGATCATAATCATCTTCTCAAGGAGCTCTCTCAAGTGCTCAATGCAAGGAGATCTTGGAGGCCCTCTTGGAGGGAGAGTTTCTACACTCTTGGAGAAGATCTGCTCTACATCTGGAAACATCTGGTGGAGTTCGTGTCAGCTTACCATCAGCATCACTTGCTAAGTTACTCTGAGTAACAAGTCTATTTCCGTTCTTACTTGTTCATTCACTAGTTTTGATTTAGATAATCAGAATTCAGATTTGTTGTAAAACAGTTCTTAATTGTTCATATTCTCCATATTATCACACACACACTCTTCATACCTCTTAGGCACACAATCTCTTGTATCTAGTTCCTATTTCTGGCAAGATCTAGTTCATTTGATCCAACGATGGGAATTTAAACTCGATAAAATAACTAGAAACATGGGAGAGAGCTTTTCTAAAAGATATGCCGAAAAAAGCGAAACTGCAGCTTTTTGTAATTTTCATACAGTTTTTCCGTATAGCTTTTTTGTAGAAGGATTAGCCTATTTAAAGACCACATGGCAGGTTCATATGCATACTTGTACATTAGCTTCTTGAGCTACTCTCACCTTGGAGCTCTTGGAAGCCCTTTTCCATATCTTGTGCATATTGTCTCTTTCACTCTCTCTTACTTTGTCATGATATTGATTGTGGGACCACAAAATCCAATAATTGGTATCAACACAGGTTTGTGAAAGTGTGTAAGAGGGTAGCTTGAGCATATTTGCTTGAGTGAACTCATAATAGAGATCTTGCACCCTCCTCTATGGTAGGAGTTGACTGTTTCAATGGAGGAAATTTTCACGATTGGCAAACGTAGCTTCAATACTATCTCATGATTATCGATCTATGGGATTAAGTTATGCAAACACAAAACCCTTAGAACAAGGAGGAATTGGCTGGGACACAACAGCTCCTCAAAAATACTTTAGTGCACAAAGCCCGCCAAGCTCAAAGTGCTTCCTCATCATTGACAAGTTGTAGGGCAAGAAGTACACAAGCAAGAGGGAGTACACAAGCAAGAGGGGCTACAGTTTCTATAACTCTGAAGAGGTCACAATCCAAGGACCTAATGGAGATGCTATATCCGAAAATGAAAAGACTTTGTCCACTATAGGTATGAGCCTAGGCAATGAATACATCCATCATCTTGCAGGTCTTAAAAGTGCATGAGAAGCATAAATAAAATTGGAAGGGATATTTGGAACAAGGAGTT
>CM035408.1:63071626-63201626 GCA_020310875.1 Ceratopteris richardii | reverse complement strand
CTCATGAATCACATCATCTATTGATGGATTAATATCTATTTCTGGTAATTCCTCTTCCTCATCAGTAGAATCAACATGTAGAGAATTATCCTCTTCATAAAAAAGATTAGTATCATTATCACGTATAATGATTCTAATTTCTATTTCAGATGTTGATGTATCAGTATCTGATACTGAATCATCAAGAGGACTTTCTTTGATCTCTCTAACAATAAACTATTCAAACAATGACCTACCTCTAGGTTGCACGAATGACTTGCCACCAAGGATGAGCATCTGGGTTTTTATAAAAAAATGCTTGTTCAATATGCCTAGGAAGAATATATGGTTCTTTAGTAGATCGCATTACCTTGGAAGAATCAATTGCCCAAAACCCAGATAATTTCTTTCTTAATGTAGAATTACTACCTTTATACTCCGCTCGAAACCAGTCGACCTTCAAAATGACCTATCAAAATATATAACAACAAAAACCCATTATTAGGTGCTTAAAAAAATAACTAACTCTAAAATATATATATAAACTTTTTTCTACCTGTTTGAATGTACGAAATGAAATTTCATAGATACCAACAATAGTTCCTACGTAACCAAGTTCGCTATCTATAAGGTTCGTGTCTTTTGAGCTAGCACGTGATAGTTGCTTGAAAGAAGCAACAATACTAGAATCCTCTATTTTACGTAAAGAATCAATGGCTTTGATTCTAATATGCTGTCCAAAAGCCCACATATTAGTAAACATTTGAGCTTGCAAAATAAATTCAATTAGTAAGTAGAAACTAACATACATATATGAAAAAAATAAAATATTATTTTAATAAAATTACCTTTTGTTCACAACCTATCATTAACTCTCTTTGCTCATCTGAGATTTCTTCATTATTTGCGTTGGCGCGTTGCAAACGACTATATAGCCAATCCGTGAAAGAAGGTATATCTGTAATCTCATTATTATTGAGATTACGTATAGATCTTTTGTTTTTTCGCCTTTTACTTCGGAGACTTTGAAGTTCCTCGTACTCGCTAAGGAATGCTTGCATGCATTCACTATTATATGCTACAAAAGTAGAAACATCATTTTTTTCTTGAAATGTAAATAAGAATGGAACCCCCTTACCTGATAATACCTCATCTGTTATTTTTGAAGAAGACTCGTTGGTCCATGCACGTGGAGCTTCTTCATGAACTCTTTCAAGGTACTCACTAACGTAATACATGCACTCTTCAAGCATCCAACCCTTTGCCATGGATCCTTCTGGTTTTGCTCTTTGTCGCACATAACCTTTTAGTATTCCCATAAATCGCTCGACCCAAAACACCCATCGAGTGTTGACAACACCTGCAATCTCTATCTCATCTACAAGATGGACTAATAAATGAACCTGAATATCAAAAAATGAAGTAGGAAGTTCTTTTTCCATCAAACATAGTAGCTCTTTGCATTCACGTTTTTTTTGTGGGATTGAATTTTTATCAATCTCTTTGGATGTAATCCACCTATACATATCATAAAAAAAATTATAAAGAAGTTAATTAAAAAATAAAAGATATCCAATATTCATACATATTAAATATAAAAGTATCATAATTACCTTATACGTGATCCAAGACGATAGATCACATCTCGTACTCCTTTCGTTGTACATCCATCGATAACCAAAGGTAAAATATGTTTCAAAAAGTTATGCCAGTCATGGGTCTTTAACCCAGATAAGCTCTTATCATCCATGGTAAACATGTTTTGAAACGATGCTCCATATCCTGTAGGAGTCTTAATCAATTGAATTCTATTGTTGATAGTCTGTATCTCTTGTGTTGTAAGTACCCAAGGAGTAGATGCATAAGTCGTTTCTTGTCGATGTCTATCAAAAATTGGCCATAACTTTGGTTTGGATTTTTGATCTTTCAAATCATTCCTTGATGCTGTGGTATCTTTTAGTCCAAGAAGATGCTGCCATAGTGAATAACCAATATTTTTGAATATATGCATAGGATCAAGAAGATGACATACTTTTAACTCTTTCCAATACTCCAAAGAATACCATATTGATATGTTCTCATCGAGTGCCAATTTTCCTTTACCTCTGTTCACATACTCATTATCTGAATCATCACTAAAGATTTTTTGCTTCTAGATCTATCAGAGGTCTATCTGTCCATTTTTTATACCAATCCATAGGCGTCATAGGTTTTGGATACTGGCCTGTTTCAAGCTTTCCATTAAAATGTATCGCTTCTCTTTTAGATCTTAATGGATGATCATCAGGCAAGAATCGTCGATGTCGAAGATAAATATTTTTGTTGAGATTCTTACTATAGATTGATCTCAACCAATCACCACAATATGGACAAGCTTTATAACCCTTAGTAGATATTCCTGCATCATGGAAAATGATAAAAATATAATTAGATTAAATCATATTTATTTACATGCATATTGAATAAAAAAATTACATCAATACCTGAACAAACGCCATATCCAGGAAAATCATGAATAGTCCACGAACCGTAATATGTCTTTCATTGATGCTTTTCGATACATCAATGACATTAATACCTCTCCATAACTCTTGAAGATTGCCAATGAGAGGAGCAAGATATACATTCATATCTTTAACTTGTCTTTTGCCTGGGATTAAAAGTGAAAGCATTAAATGTTCCTTTTTAATGCTAAGATATGGCGGAAGATTGTAGTTTATGACTACCACTGGCCATGTTGACCATTTACTGGATTTCATGGAGAATGGATTAACCCCATCTAATGCAACTCCTAACTTTAGATTCTGTGGATTTTGTGCAAATTCAGGCCATGTAGAATCAATATGCTGAAAAACAACACTATCATGAGGAATTCTGATTATTCCATCAGTACTTTTGTGATCATGTCCCCAAGTCAAAAGCTTTGATAATTCGGGGCTTTGAAACATATGTCTAATCCGTGGAGCCAATGGAAAATGTCTCAATACCTTTTTTGGGATTTTACCTTCTTCACCCTTATATCGAGGAGATTGACATTTGGGACATGTCAAAGAGTCTGCATATTCACCTCTATATAAAATACAATCGTTAGGACATGCATGTATACATTGATAATCTATACCAAGATTGTTGATTATCTTCTTCATTTCATCATGTGAGGTAGGAAGAATATTCTGACTTGGTAAAAACTTTTCAGATAATAACCTGTAAGTTTATAAAAAAAGATATATTAAAAAAGGTAAATAAATAAATATACATATATACATGTAGGTTTTTATTCTTACTTTAGATAAGGTAAGAACAAGAACTTGAATTGAATGGACACTTTTTGTCCGCGCATCTTTTAAAACTATTAATGCATCTTTCAAAATATTTACACAAAATTTGATTGTTTTGGATGGCAGGATACGATTGTTTGTTTTGGACACATGAAGTATGTACTTTCATTGAATGATTTGTCGATTCACACTTTCAAACTCAAACATATGTGTGAATCGACAAATCATTCATATCCTCCAAAACAAACAATCGTATCCTGCCACCCAAACAATCGTATCCATTCAATTCAAGTTCTTCTTCTTATCTTATCTAAAGTAAGAATAAAAACCTGCATGTATATATATATATATATATATATATATATATATATATATATATATATATATATATATATATATATATATATATATATATATATATATATATAGATAGATAGAAAATTGAAAATTATACCTTAATAGTGTCGAAACAGATACATTACTCCATCCAAAACGATTTTGAAGGTTGAGAATAAGTAAGCTCGCACTTAGTCGTGTCAAACGACTTCCTTCATATACATGCTTTAGACATTCCTCTCAAAGATATTTCTCATTTTTAGAAATATCAATGCTCTCACTGTCATTTTGATACCAATCCTCAATAAAATCTGCCATGCCATCATCTTCATCATTGTCACACAAATCTTGTACTTTATCGTCTTTTGAATATAGATCTTTCAACTTTGCATATTGCACAGGATTAGTTTTGCATAGCCTCCTCATGGAAGCTTCTGATAACCGTGGTCTTACTGGTAATTGTGAATGCTGTGGACAAATATCATCAACATCATACGTTGGAATCTACACATATAAATAAAACTCATTAGTATTCCATAAATGAATAAAAAGTAAACTTCAAATGTAAAATTAAGTATATAACTTATTAAATATGGATAGAAAATTTTTATTCTCTCTAACTAAAAGGTGCTCTTGGAGGTCTACACCATCCATAATTCACTAATAGTTCATCACCAACATGTAATGTAGTAATAGCATTGACAACTATGTATCTTGATACATCTCTACTCATATATGGTGATTCATGACTATTTTCACGCTCCTCAAATGTGCAATTAGTCCTTGAACTATTATGTAACCCTCGACTACTATTTATTAAACCTGCTATATTTCCATGTGTAAGGTCTTCCATCAATATATAATCTTTCATTTTTTGCATGTAAAATCCTTCTATTAGTAAGGGATGTTGCGTTCAAGCATATTCCATAAGTACTCATGCTTTGAACATAACGTGAAAGTCGATGCCAATCTCCCCATCCATATATAGGACCACAAAATGGCATAAGAGTGACTTCAGAGTTCGGAGGCACATACAAATCCTCTACAATAAAGAGACCACGACCAGCATTAGTAATAGTGGATGGAGCAATCATATAGCGATTACCCCAAAAGTTGAAAACCTCTCCATTTAAAGGAAGTGGTCCTCTATTCCATCCTCCATATCTTCTTCTATCATATGTTTGTATTAAAGAACGATCACGAGCTGGCAATGGATAATCTCCAGCCGTTTCATTCTCTAAACCAGGAGGTAGAGGATTTCTAGAAACCTCTACTTGTAATTGATGAACAGCAAGTCCATGACGTGTATGAGGTATATTAACATTATGAGAAAAATCATCATCATCATCATCATCGAGCAAGTATTCCTGTATATCAACAATAATTTGATTTTATATGGTTTTTAAAGAAAATAATGACATTAATATATATAGAAAATACATACCCAAGCATTATCACGTTGACTAGGTGATGGTGCACGCTCAAAAGTACCATACTCTGCCTCATGTTCAATACATTCCAATCGTGGTCTTCGATACGTGCCATAACAAGAGTTACACCAACATATAATATGCTCTTCATAGTAAAATTCATCATAATTCCTATCGGAGGACACATGTGAAGTTGTTGCATGGGTAGGAGGTGGTGGAGTACCCTCTGATTGATCAGAATCTGCAAATAATAAGAAACATAAAAAAAAATATAAGTTATGTATCCATCAAATATATTTAAAATTAAATATTTCATATACTTACAGTATAAAGTCGTTGCACGAAGAGGAGACGGTGGTGGAGTTCCATCTGATTGATCAGAATCTACAAATAATGATATTTGATATTAATAATTTGATTATCTACATAAACAAAAAATTCACATATACATATTTACACATACACACATATACACATTTACACATACGCACATATTCACATATACACAACTACATATTATTGTGGGATAAATGCATGTATTTTGTATGAATGAGTGTATATGCATGCATGTGTGTGTACGTATATATGTGGATATGTATATCTATGTTTATGTTATATGTATGTATATGTGTATATGTATACATATATGCATGCGTATATGTTTGCATGTATATGTGTATGTGGGTATGTGGGTATGTGTATGTGTATGTGTATGTGTGTGTATATATGTGTATGTATTCTGACTTTTTTTTCTGTTTGAGATTAAATTAACAAGAGATATTGTATGGTCGAAAAAAATAAGAGGCGAGCTAGCATACCACCTGAGTCGTGGCAGTTTTTTCATAGACAGCTACGTCTTCAGGAGTCATTTCCTCAGTAGAAGGTACACAAATTAATAGTTTATATTTATAATTTTTATATATTTTAGTAATTTTTTACATTTAATTTATGTATTTTTTTCTTGAATAAACAAGCTGCTGCAAAGAAGAGAGTGGAGTCGGGCCACACATCGCACCTAGGCCAAATGGGCCATAATGGTTTTGTAGCTACGTTTGTAAGTATATGTGTTATTGTGAGTATATTTTTTATTTTAGTTAAAATGCAAGCAACTAATGTTTTTTATTTGTTTCATTGCAGCATAAGGATTATGGCTGATATCCTACGAAACAGGAGATCGAGTATGCTACACATTTTGGATATCGGCGTTTGAGCGAGTATATGCAAGATCATCCTGATGCCTTTGTGAGTATTTTTAAATTTTATATAATTATTTTGTTTTTATGAATGTTTTAATTATTTTATTTATTTATTTTTGTTATATGTAATACATGAGTATTATGGAGAGACAAATATGGATGAGGTGGAGAGACAGACACAGGAGGGACGATCTCGATCGTCACAGGGTGATCATGACGATGAGGATGAGGAAGATCAGAATGATCATGATATTGCTGATGATGATGATGATTAGGATTTTAGTTGATTATGACATTGGATTATATGCATTTACATTGATATATATATATATATATATATATATATATATATATATATATATATATATATATATATATATATATATATATATATATATATATATATATATATATATATATATATATATATATATATATATATATATATATATATTATTTCAGTTATGTTTTGAATTGTGTATATGGTATTAAGTAATGAAGAGTTTTATTCTATTGATTGTTATTATTGTTTATATTAGGCATGTGTTTTAATACTTTAATTATGTATGTGTGTATATGTATGTATGTGCATGTGTATGTGTGTGTATATGTATGTATGTGCATGTGCATGTATAAGTGTATATGTGTGTATGAGTATGTGCATATGCATGTGTATGTACGTATGTGTATATGTATATGCATGTATATGTATAACTCTATGTGTATATGTGTGTATGTGCATGTATATGTGTATATGTAGGTATGCGCATGTGTATATGTGTTTTAATACTTTAATTATATAATTCATTCATATGTGTGTACCTAAGTGTATATGTATGTGTGTGTATAGGTATGTATGTGCATGTGTATGTGTGTGTATATGTATGTATGTGCATGTGCATGTATAAGTGTATATGTATGTATTAATATGTGCATGTTCTTGTGTATGTGTGTATATATGTATATGCATGTATATGTATAACTCTATGTGTATGTGTGTGTATGTGCATGTATATGTGTATATGTGGGTATATGCATGTGTGTGTGCATGTGTATATGTGTTTTAATACTTTAATTATATAATTCATTCATATGTGTGTACCTAAGAGTATATGTATGTGTGTGTATATGTATGTATGTGCATGTGTATGTGTGTGTATATGTATGTATGTGCATGTGCATGTATAAATGTATATGTGTGTATGAGTATGTGCATGTTCTTGTGTATGTGTGTGTATATGTATATGCATGTATATGTATGTGTGTGTTCATGTATATGCATGTATATGTATATGTGTGTATATGTATATGTATATGTATATGTATATGTATATGTATATGTATATGTATATGTATATGTATATGTATATGTATATGTATATGTGTATATGTATATGCATGTGTATATGTATGAAACATGCATGTGTATGTGGATGTGCATATACATGTATTTGCATATATGTTAATGTGTATATAATGCATGCATGGACGTCTTTTTATGTGGATGTAGGAATGTTTGTGCATATGCATGTGTATATGTGTGTATGTCTAAGTGTATGTGCACATGTATCTATGTGTATATATGTGTGTGTATGTGCATGTGTATATATGTATATGTGTGAAAGTGCATCTTCATCATGTATAAGTGTATGAGTGCATATCAATAAGTGTGAGTATGCTATGTAATGAAAATAACACAATTCAAATGATCTACAAAGAATAGAAATTGTACTTACAATTGTTAGCCATACTTTTTGCTTGGTTAGCTTCTTGAATAACCTGCAATAAAGAGAGAAAGAAGAGAGAGAGAGAGAGAGAGAGAGAGAGAGAGAGAGAGAGAGATCTAGAGAGAGAGAGAGAATTCAAAGAGAGAAAGATGTAGAAAGAGAGAAACAAAGACAGAGGGAGACAATAAGAGAGAGCTTAGGCAAAACAACAATTTTGCATATACTTGCTTCAGCTCGTAAGCGCAGCGCAATTGCGAACGTTGGAGAGCTCTTCGATCGGATGCGTGAAAATGCCGATCGTAGAGCCTCCAACGTTTTAATTTTTGTCCGTCAACAGATCGTCGTGTACGCGATGCTATTTGTCGTCGAATACGCGACAATTTTAGCGTCGCTTATGCGACGGCAAGTAACGTCGCCTATGCGACGCAAGAAAAGCGATGCTTTTAAATTGTGTCGTTTTAGCAACGTTTTATGGGAACGTTGCAATCCCGTCGGGTCACAAGTCGCAAATACCGTCGTTTTCTGCGTCGTTTAATCGACGGTCGGTGCGCGACGCTAATTACAACGCAAGTTGCAATTTTATAGCGACGAAATTCTTTTGCCTTAACCGTCGCTAGACGCCCATATTCCTTGTAGTGGTTGTCCAGTTCTAGTTCCAATTGTGGTTTCAATTTCTTGTTTCAATTCTTGTTCCTAAACCTAAAACTATAGTTTACGACTACAATTTAAACTTTCAGCTTACTGCTACGTTTACTTCTTCGTCTTACTCCGACATCTTTGACTTCCCTGGTACCCATGGCTCTCTTGGTGGCTGTTGGCAGTTGTTGGTTACCTACGAGCACTCTTTAGTTAAGGAGTGGCAATAAGGAGTCTTTCATCTACCAAGGAGGGAATTTGAACCCACAACTTCACATTCACAATTCAAGTGTTTTACCACTAAACTATTCACTTTTGTTGTCATTCTACTCCTTTTTACTTATATTTAACATAACTTTCATCTCTCTCACTTTTTCAATTCCCAAGAATGACCCTTCCCTTTTCCATTTGAATTCAATAATTCTTAAATTTGTTTTCATATCTTTAGCAAGGGGGGGTTTCTTTATCTATATACCCATGGACCCTATGCATACCAAATTTGGTGAATCACCTCTACACGAGGCACCACTCAAACAATACCTAGAGCCCCTGTATCACAAACTTTGAGGTGCCCATAAGAAGATTTGAGAATATTCCAAATACTTCAAAAGATGCATTATGAGGAGGACAACCTTATAAGGGTGGTGAAAGTCATTGTTATTGCTCAAGTTGATGGCACACATTCTAAGATCAGCCCAAGAACTTTCAATCACGATTTGATGGCCAAAAGGATGGACAACTTGCTTTATCATGGTTATCCTACTTTGACTATTTTTATTCAGATGAATTCTACTCCGAAAATGATAAAAAGTGAAGTTTGCTACTAAGGCCCAACTCTAGTGGAATATTTAATGACATAGTGGAGATTGTCCTACAACATGGAAGGCTTTAAAGAGAAGGTTAAGGAGTTTTTTCTTCCCCCTTAATTCCATCTATATGTTCGTCATTCATGGACCACGTTCACATGGAAGGAGGGTGATATTGCAACTACTTACACAGAGCAGTTCTTTCAAAGTGTTTTACTTGTTCACATGCTTGAAGATGTTCTTGAAGATACCTTGCAGAGGAAGTATAAAGATGGTTTTGAGATGGGGATCCAAGGCAATCTTCAAACACTTATACCTACAATGCTTTATAAAGCTATTTCTTTTGCTCATGATGTAGAGAAGGAGTTTCAGCCCATTACCAAATTGATCCATTTGCAACAACCGCATCACAATAACCTTTCGATAAGCCTAATTTTCCTTGATTATAAAACTTTTGTTCTTGTTTTCTTTGATCATATACTTGTTTTATTGTAGAAATAAAGTCGAGCATGAGAAGCATTTAGAAATAGGTTTTAGTACATAAGAACATAATTTAGTTACTTTTTTTAAAGTAAACTAGAATATTTAGAGCATATCATTTCTACTCAAGGAGTTCATATAAACCCAACAAAAATCAAAGTAATTGTAGAATGGTATGTACCTCAATCAGTCAATGATGTATGTTCTTTTCTTGGGGCTGCTAGTTTCTATAGGAAGTTTGTTATACACTTTTCCTATTCAGCACTTCCCCTTACTTTATTATTAAAGAATCACAATAGATCCATAAGACTTCATTGACCCCTCATTATCATCACCTAATTTTTGCATATCATTCACAATCACAATAATGTAACTCCTCCAAGACACATTTACATGCATGTGTTTTTACATAGAACATGATTATTCTTGTTCAATGATCGAACATGTGACACCAAAACACATTAATACATTAATAAATTAACATTCCAACATTTCCTTGTTCAACACATTTCGTAATTCATAACATGCCCCTCAGTTGAAAAAGCGACTGACCTCAGTTGATAAAATAAAAAATAAACATGGATGGCCAGTCACATGTTCCATCATTGAATGAAAATAAGCATGTCACATGTTCCATCATTGAATAACAACGCAATAAATCAAGAATATTATTGTTTGTAGCCTCACTTTGTCCATTACTTTCAAGATGAAATGCAGAGCTAAAATCTATTTTAGAACCAAAATGTTGAAATAAGGCAACCCAAAACTGATTACAAAATTTAACATTACGATCAGATAACATTACTTTAGGAAATCCATGATGTGGGAAAATGCATTTAATGAATAATTTTGCAGCCTCAGGTGCAGATAAAGGTTTTTTTTACAAGGAATGAAATATGCATATTTACTAAACCTATCAACTATTATCCAAATCATATCATTATGTGATGAAGTGATAGGAAGAACTGTGATAAAATCCATAGAGATTTGTTTCCATGGTTCGTTCGGAATAGGAAGTGGCATTAATAATCCACATGGTTTACCATGATGACATTTTACACGTTGACATACATTGCATTGAGAAACATAATGTGCAATATCTTTTTCCATGTATGGCCAAAAGAAGAAATCTTTGCAAGCAAAAATGGTGCTCTTTATGCCTCTATGACCTATGTAAGATGGTTCATGCATTTTTTTAATGACAAAATCTTTAAAAGCTTGGGTTATGCAGAATCCATGTTGAAAATAAAGTAAACCATGATTAAATCTATATTGTTCATCAGATAAAGATGCACCATTGTTGAAGTCATGCCATGCACATGAAAAATACAAATCAGATGCATGAGTGGAAATCATTTCTTGAAAAGAATGAACTTGGATGGCATAAATATTATGAAAAACAACAAAATGTGAAGGAAAATGGCTAATAGCATCAACGACAACATTAGCTTTACTAGGTTGATATTGGATCATGGGGTGGAAATTTTGAATGAATGAAGCTCATTTAAGATGTCGATCAGAGATGAAGGGCTGATTTAATAAATGCTTAATAGCCTGTTGGCCGTTTTTTATTAAGACCTCAGAGCCCATAAGATAGTGTTTCCAAAATCACAGAGCATGCACAACCGCTAACAATTCTTTATCATATGTACTATAATTCTTTTCTGAGGGCTTAAGGTTCCTACTCTCAAATAATAAGATGATCATTTTGCATTAAAACAGCACCTATTCCTGAACCACTAGCATTAGTAACAACATGAAAGGGTTGTGAAAAATCAGGTAACTATAAAATAGGTGCATATGAAAGTGCATGTTTGAGTTTTTCGAAGGATTGTTGTTGGGTAAATCCCCATGCAAATTTTATTTTCTTTTTCAATAATAAAGTAAGAGGTTGTGCTAAGTAAGAAAAATTTCAAACAAACTTCCTATCGAAACTAGCCAACTCAAGAAAAGAATGAACATCATTGACTGATTGTGGTGTAGGCCATTCTACTATAACTTTGATATTTTTTGGATCCACATGCACACGTTCACTTGAAATAATATGTCCTAGATATCCTAGCTTATGTTGAAAGAAGTAACTCTTTTCAGGATTAGCGTAAAGTGTGTTCTCTCATAGTAATTGAAAAACTGCTTTAAGATGCTTCTCATGCTCACTATCATTCTTATTGTAAACAAGTATATTATCGAAGAATACAAGAACAAGAGCTTGGTAATCAAGAACAATGTTGTTCATCATTCGTGCAAATGTAGCAGAGGAATTAGTAAGTCCAAAGGGCATTATCATAAATTCATAATGGCCAATTTGAGTTCTAAATGCAGTCTTAAAAATATCACTTTGTGTCATACGAATCTGATGGTAACCCGATTTTAGATCAATTCTACTAAAGACACGAGCTTCTCATAATTTATCTAAAAGATCATCTATTCGAGGAATAAGGTATCTATTCTTTATTGTGATCTTGTTAAGGGTTCTATAATCAATGCACATTCGATAAATTTTATTCTTCTTCTCTACTAAGAGAACTGGTGCTCCAAATGGGGAAGAATTAGGCCTTGTAAGTCCTTTCTATAGTAGGTCTTTTACTTGGTTTTCTATTTCCGTTTGGTGTACTTTATGAGGAGGAGAACTAGCAGGGACAAAGACTATGCTATGGTCAAAGGATCCTCAAGATGGTGGTAGTTCAAAGGGATACTCAGACATAAAACAATCCTTACAAGTAGTCATGAAAGGTTTATGTGCATCAGGAAGTGTATGAGTATAATCATTGATGACATTGACAAAAACAATGCATGAATTGAATCCTTTCCTAAATGCACGTTTTACTTGAGTATGACTAATCAATGGAAATGGTTGGAAATCATGTCGTGCATCTACATATGGGCCTATGCTAATCGTAACATCTTGCACTTCTTGTGTTACATTATTATGGCTCCCTTGAAATGCAGCTTTCACTTTATACAAGGAAGGAAATGTTTGCAATTTAAGCTCTTGTACTAATAAATGCGAAATGAAATCATGTGAACTACCATCATAGTGTAAAATCTAACAAGCTTGTTATTGATACTACCCTGCATGCAAAGTACAGAATGAATTGAGATATCATTACCCGAGGTACTTAAGTCCTTTTCCACTGCTTCCTCTATCCAAATAGGAGGAATTTATTCATTATTGGCCTCCTTATGCAATTGAGCTGCAATTGGTTTCATGTGAAGAGGTCGTAATCGGCACTTTATTTTTGTATGTCTAGGTTTACCACAATTCCAACAGGTGATAAGTGGTCACTTCTGTTGGGCATTCACCATTGAAGTTTGGAGAGTAAGTGGTTTGGTAGGTTGGAGAGATGAAGCAATAGGTGGAGTTGAATAACTGGATTGTGGAGGACAAGGAAAACTAGAGTAAGATGGGGCATTAAAATTATGCTTCATGGGAAACGTGGTTTTAACAAAAAGTGGTTGTTGACATGGTTGTTGTAGATGGATTGACTTGGTTATGGACTCGAATTCCTTCTCTGCATCATAGGCAAAAGAGATAGCCTCGTTGAGAGTTGTAGGCCGTAGGGTGTGAAGCTTAACTTGGATTCCCACCTCCAAACCATCTTCGTATTGTTGGATGTGTGTAGAAGTGCGAGTAGAAGTGTGAGAGACACACGAGAAGCACACACAAGGAGCACAAACACAACAAGACACACGGAGAAGATGGCTGGAATAGCTATCTCTATTGACGATGAACTAAACTAAAGTAAGAGTTGAATAATATCCCTAAGTACAAAGTACCACCACATATGAGAGTATCAAGTATGTGGTAACATGGGGAAAAAACCTCTAGCCAGCACTAGAGTAAAAGGTGCCCATGTATAGGGAAAAGGTTCACATCAAAGCTACTCGAGGAACACATAAGTGTAACAAACCCCCCTGGAGCGAATGATGTGAACACATATAGGGAGTGACAGATCAGCCCCCACAAGGTAATAAGCCTAAAGCTTTGCGAAAAGCTTCAAACTTTTCTCGTGGAAGAGCTTTGGTGAATATGTCTACCACATTATCTTGTGTAGGCACATATACCAAATCAATATGTCCAAATAAGAATGTCAAGTTTTGCATCACATGACCCAGTCAAGAGTATGTCATCAACATAAAGAACAAGCACTATAAGATCAGACCCATTTTTGCATACATAGAGTGTGCTTTCAATCAGACTACATGTGAAGCCAAGAGCAATCGTGCTTATGGATTTTGTCATACCATGCACGTGGAGCTTGCTTGAGACCATACAAGGCTTTATGCAAGCGACAAACCATATGCTCTTTTCCTTTCATAGCAAATCCAGGAGGTTGCTTCACATAAACCTCTTCTTGCAAATCACCATTTAAGAAGGTTGTTTTTATGTCCAACTGATGCACTTTCCAACCTCGATGGGTAGCCAATGCAACCACGGTATGAATGGTAGTCATGCGTGAAGTAGGTGCAAATCTTTCCTCATAATCAATGCCATATTGTTGCGCATATCCTTTGGCAACCAATCTAGCTTTGTAGCGACCATTAGATTTTCTCTTAATCTTATAAACCCACTTTGTACCAATGGCATCCTTTCCTTTTGGGAATTCACATAACTCCCAAGTACCATTTCTATGTATGGAATTAATTTTTGATTGCATAGCACTCATCCATTGTGGATCATCACATGCATCTTCAAAAGAAAGTGGCTCTTCATTACATGCTATAGCAATAAGAGAATAATCCACAAAATTACTTGATGCATGGTGAGAGCTTGATCTTGTTCTACCAAGTAAAGGTGCACTCAATTTGCTATCCTGCAAAGTTTGTTTCAACCACTTTGGCATAGTTTGTGCACTCTTGATAGACATGCGTTCATTATGTAAAAAATCTTCAATATGTACATCATGTGTGGGCTGAATTTCATGCTCATTTTCAGCCATATTTTGACGCAAATGTTCAACCACATGTGGCTGGAAATTTCCAGCAGTTTTGACAAATTTTGGCTGAAAAATTTCAGCCATGTTTGGCTGGAAATTCTCTTCATTTTCAGCTCTATTTTGCTACAATTTTTCAGCCCTTTGAGTCTCAGTTGGCTGGTCTACATGGCCATAGTCAAGTGCACCATTTTGGAAGAAAGCTACGAGTGTATCGAACACATCTTGTGAGCTAATTGTTGGTTGTTTTTTGCATTCAAGTAGAAGGAAAACTAAATTTTCAGCAAATACCACATCTCGACTCACAATAATTGTGTTTGTCAATGGATGACACAAACAATATCCCTTATTTTCAGCACTATAACCAACAAATATACATTTCTTTGCATTATCATCAAGTTTGTGACGTTGTTGTGATAGCACAAGAGCATATGCCAAACAACCAAACACACACATATGACTAACCATAGGCTTATGAACATTCCAAGCCTCATAAGGAGTGATGACTCTCAATGCTTTTGTAGGGCAACGATTCAACACATAGTTTGCACACATGATCGCTTCCATTCAAAACTTATCAGGAAGATGCTTTCCTTTAACCATACATCATGCAATTTCAAGTAGAGTTCTATTTTTACGCTCGACAACACCATTTTGTTGAGGTGTATATGGCACCATACATTGGTGTGAAATACCTCTTTCACGAAGAAAAGCATTAAATTCATGTGACATGTATTCACCACCACGATCCGTGCGTAGAGTCAAAAGCTTTTGTGAAGAAAAATTTTCAGCCATAGCTAAAAATGCTTTGAAGCAAGAAAATACCTCATTCTTTGCTTTCATAGGACACACACATGTATGGTGAGTTGCATCATCAATGAAGATAACAAAATATACATGCTTCCCAAAAGATGGAGTCTTGACGGGACCACATACATCACTATGAACAAGCTGCAATTTTCTTGTAGTGTGTGTATGACTATCTTTTGGAAAAGAAGCATGATGCATTTTTCCAAGAATGCAAGCTTCACATGCATGCTTTTCAATGGAATCAAGTGTAGGCAAGCCAATAATCATGTCCTTCTTTTGCAAGTAAAGCAAACTATTGAAGTTCAAGTGACCAAAACGAGCATGCCAAAGCTCCATTTCAGCCATGGAAGAAGTATCAGCAACTAAGGCATTCGAGGTAGCCCTCTTGTATGTATCCATGCAATACAAACCATTATATAATGTACTGGACATCACGATAACATCGCCATTGCTGAAATCATGAACCATACACTTATCATCAACAAAATATACATGGTCTTGCTTTGGCAATCAACTAAACTGAAAATAAGTTCTTCTTGATACCGGGCACATAGAATGCATTTTTCAAGAGAATCACACCTCCATTTGCAACCATAAGCTCAATTTCTCCTATTCCAATGATAGGATAAGAGGCATTGTTTGCACACACCACATGTCCTCCTTTGGGTGCATCTTTAAAGAGGCAAAAAATCTTTTGCATGATGTTATGTGCTTTGAAGCACCATTATCAAAGAACCAATCCGAATTAGCCTCGCTCACAAACATACATTTAGAATGTAAAGAAGCATCATAATGACATGTAACAACACATGCCCAAAAATCTTGAGCCATGTTAGCTTCATCATTCTTTGCATTTGTTAAATTTTCAGCAATAAACATGCCGGATTCCTTATTCTTTTCATTGCGTTTAGCGAGCTTTCTACACTCATCAATAGTATGACTAGCCTTTCGACAATATTTGCATCTCTTCTTCTTTTGCAAATCACCATCATTAGAGGAGTGAGTGGAAGAGGAAGCTTGAGGCTTTGGTTTTGATGAACCCAAAGCTAAACCATACTTAGTTTTCCCCTTTTGTGAGATAGCAAGTGCTTGCGTTCCCTCAATCAAACCACTCCTATTCACTCTAGATTGCTCTTCTTGCAAAAGAAGAGACACAACCTCATCAAATGCATACATATTAGGATTTCCTTTTGCAACCAAACGGAGTGTAGTAGCAAAGCTTTGAAAAGATTTCAGTAATGCTTTCAACAATGTAGAAATGAGTGATGCATCCGGAATAATCTCATCTATGTTTGCCAATTGCTCTTTCAAGTCCTTGATGTGTGTCACATACACATCCACCGACTCATTTTCAACCATATATACATCCTCAAGTTGCTTTCTCAAGTATGCAACACGTGCTTCATTCTGTAGGGCATTCAAAGAAGCAAGAGTGTCCCATGCCTGTCTCGATGTAGAACATGATTGAATGTGTGAAACTATATGACGCTTCACTGAAAGCGCAATCAAAGCATGAGCTTGAGCATCTTTTCCATCCCAACTACGATGCTCCTATGTAGGTGGAGAAGGAGAAACCACTGTACTTAAAGAAGAAGCTCCATCTGTGACAATAGATTATGAAGTAGAAGAACCTGCGGGTCTTCGATCTACATCTGCCACTATGTTCCAAAGTTGTTTAGCAACAAGAACATGATTCATCATGTAAGAACACATCAGATAATTGGTCCATCAAGCTTATCTTCAGCTTGAAGCATGCCAAACAAGTCATTGTTGCCCGCCATTTCACAAAAGAACAAGAATGTGACAAAATCTTTACTTCGACGAAAGTTGAAAGGAATGTTGAAAGTTCAGCTCACAAACCGTCACTCTGATGGTGATTTTGACTGCATGAATGGCTTCAAAATGGGGGTAAAACCCAACGCACATGGTGGAAATGTTTCTTGGCTTCTGAAATTCACAATTCTATTCTCCGAAGTCAATTTGCACTGTTAAAAGTGCACGCACGCCGCGACGCGAAAAACCAAAACTTGAGAAGAAGCTGAACCTGCTGTGATACCACTGTTGGGTGTGTGTAGAAGTGCGAGAGACACACGAAAAAAATCACACACAAGGAGCACAAATGCAGCAAGACACATGGAGAAGACAATGGCTGGAATGGCTCACTCTATTGACGATGAACTGAACTAAAGTAAGAGCTGAATAATATCCCTAAGTACAAAGTACCACCACATATGAGAGTATCAAGTATGTGGTAACATGGGAAAAAACCTCTAGCCAGCATTAGAGTAAAAAGTGCCCATATATAGGGAAAAGGTTCACATCAGAGCTACACGAGGAACACATAAGTGTAACACATATTTCCGCTGCAAGCTATCCTCTGGTACATCTTCAAGCATTCAAACCAATATTAAATTTTTCCAGAACCGCTCTGTGTAGGTAGTGACCGTGTCACCCTCCTTCCATGTAAAGGTTCTCTATGCACATCGAACATGTAGATGATATTAAGGAGGAAGAAAAGAATCCTTCACTTTATCTTGGAAAGCCTTCCACGTTGTTGAACAATCTGTACTGTGGTGCAGGACATTCCACCAAAGCTTAGCTTTTCCTACTATATGTTTGGTGGGAAATTTGACTTTTTCACTTTCAACATATGTTTCATGAGTATAAAAATCATCAAGCTGTGATAACCATGAATGAACCATTGGGCAGAGACAATGGCTTGGTTCCTACAACTAGCTTAATTGTTTACAAGTTTCTTAAGTTCTATATGTGAAATCAAAGGAATACTTGGAACATTGTGTTCACCCTTGATTTTATATAGTACCCTATCATGTTGGAATTCAAAAGTATTAGTGTAATAACTTCTAGACAACGAAGGTCCAAGAATTTAAATCTACTCTCTCCCTAGAACTAAATCTACCCTTTCCATGTTCATAGTTTGGAAGTCCAACTTATGTTGAAGTCTTGAATTTCAGGTTCCAAATTAGAGGTCATGGTGTCCCAAATACAAGTATCTTGCCCATGCATCACTCGTTCTACATATCTATGTGGTGAAGGGCTCTATGGAAGAGCTAACTTCTTAACAAGTGCATAATTAATAAAATTTATGCGTGGTCAAATTGTCCACCATGATCTGGATGGTGTGACCTTTGACCGAATTGTGAGAAGTGGAGAATGACATGCCTGGGACTCACTTCCCAGCCTATTTATAGCCCTTGCCTAGTCACGATTTAGAGTTCTCTCTAAGGTCCTTCTACTCATATGACCATCATGAGTAGTTACCTCATATGAACTCTTTGGCTTTTGGCCTTGGATATCCCCCGAGCAAGGAACTTCTCATTCCTCCAGGAACATACATCTCTCGAATATAACACTCTCTCCCCCTTCTAAAGATCATTGTCCTCAATGATATAGAAGGAGCTATAAACCTAGGAATCAGAATCTATGATTCCAAATAATAAGAGTAGAGTGTGCTAGGTGTCTGAAATACTAGATAATCAAAAAGTAGAAAGCTCGTCTCTATATTTCCTATCTAGCATTTCCACCAATAAATAGTAGTCCTTGCTTTGGGCATACTATAGGAATCCCTCTGTGGCCCAATGAGTCCATATGTGTAACATAAGTACTCGGAATTATCCTCGAACTCCCTATGCCTAGACCTTGACCACTAACTTGTGATGGCTTGTCACCTGTAGAGACCTTGGCAACTTGCTCTTGTCTCCTTGAAATAACCATTGATAGCTTGTCACATGGTATAATTGTGCAACATCATTTATTCCACTAGAGTAATTAAAAGAATATACTATGCTCATCCAAAACAATATGACAATGCTCCAATTTCTATGGAAAAAATACTAAAAATAAATGGAAATCTTTTCCAAGTAGTGCTTAATCTCTAAGCTAAAGTAAATCTACTTGATTTACTCATTGTAATGAAATGAAACTCTAAATCCAAGATGATAATCTATCAATGATCCAGACTATGGAACAAGATGTCAATCTGCCAATGATCCAAACTATAGACCAAGCTTTCAATTTGTCACATCCAAACTATGGATCAAAATCTTGATTTGTCATATATAATAATCCAAACTATGGATCCAAATCTCGATCTATTATATATGATAATCCAAACTATGGATTAAAATATTTCCCATACAAAGTAAATCCCAATCCACACTATGGAACTAAGTCCACCATGCCAAGTGAAGACACGCTAAGAAAGTATAGCAACTAGTGAAACTACCACCGCCTTCTCAATAATAATATGCAAGATTTTCCAAGTCGATGAAACTTACTTTATCTCTGACCACCATTGTCTGATCGTCACTATGATCAGATCATTCCCAACTAGGAATGAGGTGTCTCTAGTAAACTAATGTAATAATCTCACACTCCCATATATAATGAGGACCATAATGTGAGTCCACTAAATACCCTAAAAAATGGTAAGTAGATGTCTGCACACTCATAGCTCACTAGGCTAAGCATCTAGCTCACCTCATACACAATATATATGAAATATGGCCTATCTTCAAGCATATCTAATAAAGTAGTACGTACTCTATGAATTTCTTCTTAATGCAATTGCCTATTCATAATTCTTATGTGCAAAACTTGCCTTTCCGCTTCTAGGCTACTAACCTATGGACTTCCCTTGTTTGCAATCACATACAAATTGACTGTCTCAACTGCCCCTCTGTTGTCCAATAATGAGAAGACATATGAATGAACTATTAAAATGTATATCTTAAACGTATCTCTTAGATTGTAATGTCTCTGACTAGCCGAAAGTCGTTACCAAACCAATGTGGGTTCTTGGGAGTGGTAGGGGTCTGTTAGACAGAGGCCCTGTACTTATTTCCCAAATCTTCATCACAACAACAAAAGCACTAATACGCGTCTTAGCTCAGTTACTAGCATTAATTGGACAATACTTGATTTCTATGTTCCTGGGTACCGAACTTCTTTAGACTAACCTGCTATTGGAACAGAGCAGTAGTCCGATCTTCAGACTCAACAGTATGTAGTAAATCAACCAGAACGAACACTATAACTGACAGATTCATCCGTCACAACACTTTACAGCGATCTTCAAATAAAGGTTCACATTTATCGGAGGTACTAATTCTTCCTCGTATTCGGAGTCAACAGATAATAACACCGTGAATCCGATAAAACAAACAGGATACATTACAACAACGCTTCAAGTCGCCTATTCAAACTCACACCGTAATATCACTACTCAGACTGACTTAGAGTACTTAATCAACCGAAGAACATGCCACAACACAATACAACGACAGTAATCAGACACACAATCCGTTACTCAACCACTCGTTGCGGTGAACTATAGTATACGCAGACGATGCAGAGCATACTCAACACCAACAGTACTCACGACTTCACAACAGTGTAAACAATACTCTCACAAATATTCAGGTGATCAATCTGGTAATTCCAGAAAAAACGTCTCTCTCGACCATTCTTTTTACATTGCTTTATATAGATTTTACAAAATGCGCGTACCAACTTTTCACGTGTAATTCAAGAAACTCCGTTACATCTAGCATTCGTTACATCTGTCCCACTCCGGCGGCCGACTAACACTGGCACGCACGGTGGACTCGAACCCGCAAGTCATTTTTGTTTACAAAACTATTGTTCGTCAATGATTCCTTCTAAATACATATTTCTAGCTAATCTAAATGTACGGGCTATTTTTTTCTTAAGAGTTTCTAATAATTGTTTAAGGGTGTCTGGCTCTAATACTTGCGCATCTACTCTAACAGAGCTAAGGGCGATGGCTTCGGTGAGCAAAATTTCGGCCTGTGTTTGCAAAAAGGCCTCCTGTAAGTAGAAATCGTTGGATAGTGCTGCATCCCTTGAAATCTTCATTTCAGCTACTTGCTTCTGCATATCAGTGACTCGGTCTTTCTGGTTGCGCAATTGATTATCTAGTCTTTCAAACTGTTGGTTCTGGAACTGTATTGTTTTGTGATATGCATCTCGTTCTCTGCGGGCATTTGCTAAGTCCTTCTGATATTTGGTTTCCCTGTTCAATTGGTGTTTAAGCATATTATTGTCGTCGTCAAGGGATTCTTTCGTTCTCTGTAGTTGTTCTTCTGTTTGCTTAGCTTCTCTCTGCTGCTCTTGGTACTTCTGTATTGCTTCTCGCAGTTGGACTCTTGTTTCTTCGAGTAGGTTTCCTAGCGCGATTTTGGTATCTTCTGTATCTTTGACCGTTTGATTTAACTTTGTGATCTCTTTGTCGGCAGCAATCAGTAAATCTTCTTTTTCATGCACTGCTGCCAGAGCCTTATCTTGTTGGCTTGTGATTTCTTCCTGTGCTTGGAGTGTGGCCTGTAATTGCTTTATCTGTTCATGGAGTGCGTGGTTTTCTGCTTTTGCTGCCTGTAACTCTTCCTGGAGGGGGGTGATATGTGCCTCCATCACTTCCAATTTGCGTTGGAAGTCATCTCGTGCATTGTCTGTGATTTGCTTCAATTGTTGCGGCAGTTGTTGGGATAAGTTAATCAAGAGTCGACCCATAGATTCTAACTCAGAGAAGACTGGAATGGAGTGGGGTGGCAGAGGAAGGCGAGGTTGTGATGCGGTGAGGAGTTGTTGGGAATTGGGTGGGGAATAATTGAGGGAGGATGACGAGGATTCAACATTTTCGATAGGGTGACTGGGCTGGATGGGAATGCGGGGTGGTTCCGGTGGGGGAATGGGGTTAACTGGTGGTGGTTTGCGAAGGGCAGAGTCAGTGGTTGTTACCTTTTCTATTTGATCAGTTTCTGCATTGTTGGCCTCTGTGGATTCGACTTCCTTAAGAAGTTTGTCTAGTGCTTCCCTAACAGATTGTTGCTCGTCTACCTGTTGCTCTGATTCTTTTTTGGTTAAAATTGTTTCTGTTTCTGTTCGATCTTGTTGTTTAGCTGACGATTCATTCTGCATTGAGGTGGCTGTATCATGGAATGTCTCCTCTTCATTCTTCTCGTCTTCTTTATCGTTATCTTTATCTTTTCCGACTGAGCCTTGTGCCTCACTTTCGGATGAGCTGATCCTGATGCGTTTCCGGCGGAATAATTGGTTGAGCTCTTCTTCATCTTCTTCTTCCTCATCCTCTAGCAGCTATATCGACTCCTCATGTCTCAGGACGGGCCCCCGTGGTGGTGGTTGTGCTGCGAGTATGGCCGGAAAGAGAAATGAAATAATGTGGGGTAATCTAGATCGAGGGGTAGTTCCTTTATTAACTTGTTTCACTATGGCTACACATTCCTTATGGATACGGAGAAAGAAAAAGGAGGCGAAGTTGACGGGTTCTTGGGCAGCTAGGTCGATGGCGGAGTAGAAAGGGCGGGATATGCCGTAGGTTCGTTTCTGGAGGTTTAGGATAGCGACTAAGAACTGGAGTGCAGTTCTCTCGGGTTCAGGGCGGCAGAGGATGGCGTACTCGTTTGATGAATAGCGGGGGAAGAGTGCGGTCATTCGGGCTACGGGGATGCTTGGGCCATTCTCGCGGCCTTGTGGGGTGAGGTGGAAGGCTTCGGCAAAGGCTTGGAAGGTTACTATGGTTCGAGATGGTAGGGAGGGGAAGATCCATTTTCGCTCAGCGATGGGGGATTGGGTGATGGCAGGTATGATCTGCGCGAAGAAGGGATGGGCTTCCACTGAGTGCCAAGGCAGCTCAGCGAAGTTGGCCAACCCTCGGATGCGCAGGTATTCTCCTACCTCGGTAGGGATACCATCACAAAAAGCTGCGTAGTTTGCCAAAGCTTCCATGGCGTACACGAAAACAGAGCAGAACACACGGATACACAGAACACAGAAAACACAAGCACAATCACAAGAACACAATAGCGTTTTTTGGCGCAACCGAAGAGATTAAGTAGAGACATTACGGTGGGGGGGTAGGAAGTGATGGTTATCATTGTGCGGTGGTGGAATGATACTGCTTTCAATTTGGTGTGCATGCTCAAGTAATTGGTAAGGAGGGCGGCTTATGACAAAAATGTGGCTATTTAAAAAGAAAAGAAAGAACAGAAGGAAAAGTAAAGTAAAAAAATGCCGTCCACCGCCGAATGTTTTAATGCGGGCTAGCAGCGTGTTGATACGGCCGCAACTTCGAACTGTTGATTGCTTTTGGAAGTGGATTTCCGGTCAACGTAGTCAATTGAAAAGTTGTTGGACCGATTTGCTCTGAGATCTTGTAAGGGCCAAACCACCGTAATTTGAATTTGCCTGCGGATCTATTTGACTTTGCATTATAGAAAAGCACAAGCTGACCCACCGAAAACACTGGAGTCTTCAGGTTTCGATCGTGCGTCCTTTCCTGTCTTAGTTGGACTTCGTGCATGGTTAAAAAACTGAGCCATCGGTGCTCGTCTAACTCTCTGAGTGTGTCCAACCGAAATGACAGTGAGTCTTCCGGTAGCAGTTTCTGGGTAATGGCTACACGCAGACTTGGTATAACTACTTCCATTGGTGCTATTGCTTCTAAGCCATAAGCTAGTTTGAAAGGTGTCAATCTTGTTGTTACCTTGTAGGTAGTCCGGTATGCCCATAACACTGCAGGTAGCAATTGATCCCATCTTTCCGATGCTTCCATGATCAGTTTCCGAAGCATATTCAGTAAAGATTTGTTTGTACTTTCGGCCAAACCATTAGCACGAGGATAATAAGGAGAACTAAATTTATGTGTGACCTGGAATGACTGTGTCAATGCCTTCATTAAATTGTTTACAAAATGAGTGCCTTGATCTGAGACAATTTCTAGTGGTAAGCCAAAACATGGAAAGACATTGGTTAACAGACACTTTGCTACCGTAACGGCTGTAGCAGACCATAAAGCCCAGGCTTCTGCCCATCTGGTTGCATAGTCTGTATAGGTCAGTATGTAACGGTTGTTACTGAAGACTGCTGGAGGTGTAATCGGACCAATAAAATCTAGACCCCATTTCTGGAAAGGTTCCAATGGTAAGATGGGTTGCAGAGGAAAAAGATGGGTTGCAGAGCAAGCCACCGTAAGTGTCTCCCATGCCACCGTACTTGGCCCATAAAGCGCATGACTTCTTTTGGAGTAGCTGGCACCGGAGCTTCTAGTACTGCCGAAATTTTATCTGGATCTACTTGGATACCTTGTGCAGATACAATGTGGCCAAGTAACTTGCCACATGAAACCGCAAACACAGATTTGTTTGGGTTCAAGCAGAGTCTATACTCTCTGCATTTCTGAAAGCAGCACCGTAAATGGAACAGGTGTGCTATCATCTTACGGAAAATTGAAAAATCGTCGAGATATACTTGCATAAAGGAAGTGAGGTAAGGAGAAAATATCTCCTGCATACATCTTTGAAATGTGCTTGGTGCGTTTCTCAATCCAAACCACATTACCGTACAAGCAAAGACACCCCAGTTGGTAATAAATGCAGTTTTTGGTATATCTTCTTCGGCCATTCTCACTTGGTTGTAGCCGTTGTATCCATCTAGGAATGAATACATCTCGTGGCCTGCTACTCTATCAAGCATGGTATCCAAAAAGGGGATTGGAAAGGGATCCGGTATGGTTGCTGCGTTTAATTTCCGGTAATCTACACAGATTCGCAATTGCTTGTTTTTCTTTGGCACAATCACAATCGGAGAGATCCATTCAGCATGCTCTACTGGCACGATGAATCCGACTTTTAGTAGCCTGTCAAGTTCTGCCTTTACCTGAGATGCATAATGGGGATTCATCCGGTAGCTGGTTTGCTTTATCGGCCTTGCTTCTGGCTTCAGCATGACCCTCTGCTGGTAGATGCGGGGGTCCAATCCTTTCATGTCTTTGTAGTCCCATGCAAAGACGTCAGTGAATTCTCGGAGTAGCTGGATTAAACCTGCTTGAAATGTTTCCGGTAAGTTTTGCTTTATCTTCACAGGATGCGGATGATCTTCATCTCCTAAATTGTAAGTGATCAGCTGATCTTCAGGGACATAGAACTGTTGATGTTTCTCTGTGTCGTCTATTGGTTTAAAAAATTGCTGTAGTTCATCGTCATGTATCGAAACTGTGTCTTCCTTCTTAGCCTCTTCTGTGATGGGTATTATTGTACAGACTGAAGCGTTCCAATTATCTACAACGGACTGTAGATCAATAGTCCCTAAGGAAATTAAGTCAGCGTTACTCTTCAGAAACTCTTCTTCTTCATCATCTGACAATCCATCTAGCATATGGACTGGTTCAGCAAAATACGGTCTAGCGTGTAGCTCGCAAGGTTGTATAGCATCTAATTTTACCACATATCTACGATTGGCATCTTTAAACGTAAGCTCTTGTGCAGACCAGTCCTGTATTACCTTCGCATGCTTCAGCCAAGGTCGGCCGAAAAGAAGATTGTAATCCAAAGTCGATTCCGGCAGATCTAGTATAACAAAGGTCATTTTAAAGGTCGTACCTTGTAAAGTGATGGGTACATTCCGCACAAGTCCTACGGGATGGACCCTTGATTGATCTTCCATTCTGACAAAAAATTGAACTGGTTCAATTTCGGTCCATCCTAACCTTTTGCATAATGCCGCAGTCGCAATGTTAACACCAGAGCCTCCATCAATTAATACCTGCATAATCTTATGATTCTTATACCATACTGTAATCAAGGGGACTGAATGATCGACCGTAGAATCAGGTTCCGATTGAACTGCTGCTGTCGCTGGAATACAAGAAGGCACCGGACTAAACTGTTGTTGGAACTGTTGTCGAATTCCAGGTACTAATGCCAGTAGTTGGCCCAGAGGCAGAGTGATAGATTCCTTAGATAGGATTTCCCAGGCTTGTTGAGATTGATTGACATGCTCCACTGATGTTGAAGTTGATGCCTCTGCTGATTCGGAGGTGTCTACGGTTGGCAATGTATCTGCTGCTGACTCCCGTTGTGGTGTTCCTTCCATTGTTAACGATGGCTGGGTTACCGGAATAGGCTCTGGGAAGACTGGTGGTTCTGCTGTGGTCCATTGACTAGCCTTGTTGTACATTCTGTGTTGTTCACGTATCCCTGGTTCAAATATTTCTGCTGCCGATTGCAGTTGTTTACCGGAACGAGTCTGGACTGCAGTAGCCTGTGTTTCTACCAGTGTAATTTGTACCATGTTGGCCATTGGATTTTGACGTTCTTTCTTTCTTTGATCATACTCAGCTGCATCCTTGCAAAATCTCCTAATATGTCCAAATTCACCACAAAAATGGCAGCGTGGTGGTGGTAAATTGGGATTTTCCGGTGGTGGTCCGTTCTGCTAGCGGTTTGTATTATAGTTGTTATTCCTCTGTCCTCGGTAATTTTGATATCCTTGCTGCTAGTTGTTTCTCATTTGTGGAGGCACATAGTGGTTGGCTGGCTGTTCTTGTTCCTGGATAATTGCATTCACAGTCGCTGTTCCCTGTACTCTAGCGTTGTATGCGCAGTTTTCGGTGGTGTGTCCGGCAGTGTTGCAGATAGCGCAGAATGTCTGATTAAGTGCACAATTGGCACTAGTATGTCCTGAATTTTTGCATGTGATCTAGTATACTTGTCTGGTCATATCTTCGGCAACATTTTTGTTTGTTTTTAACCACTCCAGATCTTCTGTAAATCCGCCGACTTTGTTTTCCAGTTGTAGAGTCATTGCAATGACTGCATTGAGGGTCATAGCTCCAACACATCTTATGATCATGATCTGCTTAAGTTGTGGAGTCAAGCCATTGATGAACCACTGAGTGATAACGCAACACATCTTATGATCATGATCTGCTTAAGTTGTGGAGTCAAGCCATTGATGAACCACTGAGTGGTAAGTTAGCATGGGCCAGTGGTAGCTACCTTAAGTGTGTTCTGAAGAGAGTAGCATACTCCTGTACGGTTTGATTTGCCTTCTGTCTGTTGTTCTGTAGATAATCAAAAATTTCGGCTGGATTCTTTTTTAGCCTGAATCGCTGCAGAAAAGCATCTCGTACTGCTTCGTAGGTGCCAAAGTGATTAATATCATATTCTATAAGCCATTTAGCTGCTTCATTGACCAGTGTGGCTTGAAAGACAATAGCCTTATAGGCCTGATTCGGTGGATGGTTGAGAACTGTGTAGCTTATCTCGAAAGTGCGTACGTGAGCATCCGGATCATCTCCTGGGAATCCACCAAACTTCGTGTACGTCACTCCTGTTGGAGTCGGCCTGGGTGGACATAACTGTTGTTGTTGTTGTTGTCTGTTCATCGTGAGTGTATTATATCTTCCTTCTATATCTCGGGGATGAATATCTGCACTATCGGAATCTGTATCGTCGGATGGCGCACTTTCCGGTGCGATGATCTTGCTTAATATGCTTCGAATCTCTGTTTCGAACTGCTTTCCTTCCTTCTTGATGTCCAGTGTATGGGAACTTGCTTCCAAGCGCGGTGGTTGGGCTGAAGATTCAGCAGAAAATGCTAAACCGTCACCGAAAAACTGTGATTCTCCTACCGAAATATCACCGGAATGAACCGAAATTATGCCCGAATACGGTGTTTTTTCGCCTTCGCTGATTTCTTAGACTAGATTGCTTCTAATCGTAGATAAATCTGAATCTTTTTCCAAGATTGTTAAACTAGTTTCCAACTGCGTCTTGGTAGGTTCTGGAAGTACTATATCTTCGATAGACTGTGCCGAAATAGTACCGGAATGTACCAGCAACGTAACACGTTCCACCGGAATATGACCGGAATCAGTTCTAACGTTCTTAACTTTCTTGACAACTGGATAGACCTAGTTGTACTCCTACCTCCCAAAGTTGGCTTTAGTACATTAAGTACTCCAGACTGATGGTTCTTGGGATACGTTTCACCGGATCGAGTAACCGGCATGTATCATCTTTTGTACTAATCACGTACTATTACTAACGAAACAGTTTGCAACAATCTGGTTCTGTTGCTACTTCCAATCGAACGATAATCTGGATGTTCGATTCTGACAGACTACTGGCAATCTTGATGCCACCTTCCCACACATGGCGCCAAGTGTTAAACATAAAAGTGTTAAATATATTATGTTTATTATATTAAAATGTATATCTTAAACGTATCTCTTAGATTGTAACGTCTCTGACTAGCCGAAAGTCGTTACCAAACCAACGTGGGTTCTTGGGAGTGGTAGGGGTCTGTTAGACAGAGGCCCTGTACTTATTTCCCAAATCTTTGTCACAACAACAAAAGCACTAATACACATCTTAGCTCAGTTACTAGCATTAACTGGACAATACTTGATTTCTATGTTCCTGGGTACCGAACTTCTTCAGACTAACCTGCTATTGGAACAGAGCAGTAGTCCGATCTTCAGACTCAACAGTATGTAGTAAATCAACCAGAACGAACACTATAACTGATAGATTCATCCATCAACACTTTACAGCGATCTTCAAATAAAGGTTCACATTTACCGGAGGTACTAATTCTTCCTCGTATTCGGAGTCAACAGATAATAACACCGAACACCATGAATCCGATAAAACAAACAGGATACATTACAACAACGCTTCAAGTCGCCTATTCAAACTCACACCGTAATATCACTACTCAGACTGACTCAGAGTACTTAATCAACCGAAGAACATGCCACAACACAATACAACGACAGTAATCAGACACACAATCCGTTACTCAACCACTCTTTGCGGTGAACTATAGTATACGCAGACGATGCAGAGCATACTCAACACCAACAGTACTCACGACTTCACAACAGTGTAAACAATACTCTCACAAATATTCAAGCGATCAATCTGGCAATTCCAGAAAAAACGTCTCTCTCGACCATTCTCTTTACATTGCTTTATATAGATTTTACAAAATGCGCGTACCAACTTTTGGCGCGTAATTCAAGAAACTCCGTTACATCTGGCATCTGTTACATCTGTCCCACTCCGGCGGCCGACTAACAAAACTCAAAATTTCATTTTCTTTCTGCCAAAATCTAGATCACCTTATCTAGTTTGGTTTCACAAAATTTCAATTTAAAATTCAATCAAGTACTCATTCAAATGTATCATTCTATCTTTGCTATACCTGCGCTTAGGTGAGCCTAAAAACAATGCTGGTTCACTTTTAGAATATCTTCTAAGTATGAAGATAAATTCCAAATCTTTGAATTTATAGGGTCTATTATGGGCATGGAAATTAATCTTGATCCGAATAAAGTGAGACTGCAATCCCTTTCCATAAATGATGTGTAGCCAATGTAGACATGTGTTGTGAGGTGATTTTGCAATATCTCAGTGACTAATGCATGTCTCTAGACTTCCTACATGCCTTGAATAATGCATACATATTTTTTCATGAGAGATGTCACTTGATGTGATAGTGAGTCACTAAGTGTTGATTTTTACAAGGATGGTTAGTGAGCTCAAGTGTTAGTGAATTATTACAAAGATAAAGGTTAGAATCATGAGGTGTCATATTGTAAAATGGAATAGACTGAGGGTTTTGGGGGCATTTAGGCACCCATTTCCTAGTGAGTGGTGAGGGGAAACAATTGGTTTGATTGGATACAAGGGATGGATTGGAAGGTGATATGGTAGGTGAGCGGTGTGATTTTGAGGGGACTGGTGTTACATGGATTGCTTTTTGAGCTACAAGATAGGCCTTGGGCACCCAAATTTGAGTGGTGTTGGGCTTGGATATTAGAGATTTCTTAGGCACCCAGACTTGTCGAATTATCATGGAAGAAGAATGTTTAGGTGATTTTGATCATCATGGTTGATTATGCTTCATCTTGACTTCTTGTCCTGAACTAGAGGAGATGGTCGATGATTGTCGACCTTTGGCTAGCCATATTTGCTTTTTGCTGATTGTGTTTGGATACTTGTGCTACTTCCAAGGGGTGGTCTAGAGTGGTCATCGATTTAGATGTCTGGTTCGTGGTTGACTTTCCCATGGTGGTGGTTGAGAGGTCGGGTGGACACACTGCTTTGGAAAAGAAGGGAGGTTCAACACTTGCATGACCCACCCATCAAGAGGTGAGGCATTCTGTACAACAAATCTAGGCAGGCATGTAGGAAGTGTGAAGGGTGGGCTCGAGGGGACTATGGTGCCCATTTGGTCACTGATGGTCCCCATTTATTCACTGGTAGTGCCCATTTGGCCACTAATAGTGCCCATGTGTCCGAGGGAGGAGGGGAAGATATCTTGATTACTCCTCTAGCCAAGGCTAGTCCCCATCTATCTAGAGAGGATAGTCCCTGGATAGAGGATATGTCCAAAGATCTTTCGGTCCTCCATCATATCTATTATGTGGGGTGTCAATGTTACTTTCCTATGAGCGGGAATGGTTAGGGATTTTGAGCGGTATTATTCACTGCTGGCCTGTTATCTCAGGCTGAAGGGAGCATTTTCTAAGATTTAAGTCCACTGAGTGATCATATAACCAACCTTTGCTAAGAATTAGTGGTTCTATCAGGTCATCTTCATGAAAAACTAGGAGCTTCACCATCAAGGTTACATCTTCTATGAGGATAGGAAGGTCCACCTCACCCATGCAAGGGGTTTCCATGCCTCCCAGCCCTATGAGGTATGCTTCTATATGATGCATTTTTAGTCCCATGTCTTGTCAGTGAGACCATCTAATTGCACTAGTTGCAGCACCTTAATCAATTAGCACCCTAATCTCCTTGAGAGCAATGCCTTGTCTTAGCATAACCATAATGAATGGTCTCTTATCCACAATGGTAGGGTGAGCAGTTGACTTTGTTTGAAAGATTGCCATAGGATATATGGGGGCTTCTATGTTGGTAGAGGGGGTTGCTTTGAGGCCTTCTAATTGATTATAGCATTCCCTCCCTAGTCCTTATCTTCTTAATTTCATACATTTAATGCGTTCTAAGGTCTCTGCCCGAGTTTCTTCTCTTATTTTTTTCTCTTCATCATTATGCTTATCATGTCCTCGATGAGAGGTTCTTGATAAAGTTTGGCTCTATCATGTCCTCAATGAGAGGTTCTTGATAAGGTTTGACTCTATAGCCATTAATATAATTAGGTGTTATCTCCTTTTCTAAAGTGGCTAATTGTACCGCTCCACTCATTGAACGCTAGTTTATAATAATCAGCCCATAACTATGGTTCTCTAACTTCCATGCATGTTGTTTTCATGTGTAGTCTAGGACTAAATCTCCTTCTTTCAAGCCTTTGTCCTTTACATGTGCATCGAAGTAGGATTTTGTTCTCTTCTTGACTACATATATTCCTGCTGTGGCTCTTAACCTAGTCTCTCCTAATCATTTCAAGACCATGATCCTTGATGATAACTCTTGGCCAATCCATTGATGCTCTTGTGCAACCTTTACGGTGGGTATCAAAAAATCCAAGGGAAGCACTGCATTTTGACAAAAACCATATGAAAGGGATTTGCATCTGTTGGAGCAAGTCTATGACAAGCCTAAGTATTGGCTTGAGTCCCACAAAGTCATAGAAAAAGCCTTAAAATGAAGACTATGTAAAGTTCACTTGTGAACTACCTCTTGTAACTTTTGAAGAGTTGACTTAATGTAAAAGTGAAAGAATCTTAAGTGGTTGAGTCCACTTAATCAAGAATGGAAAGAGGAGCCATGAATTCGTGATTTGTGGTAGGTAGAGAATCAAATCAATCATTGATTGATTGGAGAGTGATTGAGGGAAGTTAGCCTCCCAAACTCAACTATAAATAGATGGTAGTTTTAGTCGTGGTTAGAGAGACCTATGTGAAGACCTCCAAGAGCTGAGCTTTATGCCATATCAAGGTGTGATTACAAGGCACACATATGTATCAGTAAGTCATTGTATTGTACAAGCAATATACTTTCATTTTCATGATTATTTGAGTTCATCTTTCCATGTTCTTGTGAAGTGTACTACTCACTGCCATTACTCTCAGTTTTCTCAGTCAGCTTGCAGAGATGTTTTCTCTGAGCTTGGTGCATCATTTTCAGTGATTTAACCTGGTGAAGTTAGATCTATAAGTCTACTATATGCTTACAAATTTTCATGTCATTTGGATGTTGCAATCTTCAGTTATGTTCAGTTGAAGTCAACAGTGTCTGTGCATTTTCACTTCTCTGTCAGGTACCCGACTTTTTCACTCATCTTGTCAGAGGTGTTTCTCAGTGGTTAGTTATCCAAATTCAGTGATTTAAAGCTTGTTGGATTAAGCTTACTGTCTAGTATAACCATACAAATTTTCATAATCATTAAATTCCTACATTTTGAGTTATGTTGATTTTTCTGCTCACTGGTCTCAAACTATAGCAGCCCGTGAAAATCGGGATGATGTCATCAGTTGTTAAAACTCATTCTCAGTGTGTGGTTCATTATTTTTGATGAGATTACTCTTGAAAGTTAGATCTTTAAGTTACCTAGACTTCCCCAAGAGGAATTAAGCTAATTGCTGCTGTGCTCAGAGAATTATGTAAAACACTCGACAGGTGTATGAACCAAGAATAGCAAGTTTTCACCTCTGAGCTAACTCCAACTTATTTGTTTTGATCTATCTTTTTGAGAGTGATCTTCCAAGGTACATAGAGTGTCTAATACATACATTGGCAAGCTAAAAGGGCCCACCATATACTTCTGGAGTTCATTTGGCTGGTGTAGATCAAGGATTTTGCAACACCTCTTCATCTTCAAGCACATACCTATCCATCTCTTCACAGCATTGAGTACCATCTTGTAGGACACGATATGACCAAATAGCATGGTGTAACTATTTGTTCCCAATCTGAACGTTTGTTGTTTACAAGTTTAGTTAGTACATTGCAAATGATCTTGTTAGTACTTTTTGCCTGTCTATTGGCCTAAGGATGATATGGTGTAGACTTCTCGTGAATCACCATAAAATCTCGTGAATCACCATAAGGATGATATGGTGTAGACTTCTCGTGAATCACCATAAAATCTTGTTAGTACTTTTTGCTTGCCCATTGGCCTAAGGATGATATGGTGTAGACTTCTTGTGAATCACCTAAGTATGATATGGTGTAGACTTCTCGTGAATTTGTTTAGAAAGCGAGTCCTTTTGCCACTCATCAGTTCTATAGGTAATCCATACCTTGTAGAGACATTCTCAAATAAGAATTATGCTGTCATGTGTGCATCATTCTTTTGGGTAGCCTTAGCCTCTATCCATTTTGTGAGATAGTCTAGTGCAAGAATGGTGTATTTTGCATGAATGCCTTTAGCAATGGGGTTAATGGGTCCAACAAAGTCTATAACCCACTTAGAGAATGCACGTCCTCCCATCATGGGTTTCAGTGGCATCTCATCTCTGCATGTTGGAAACTAAACTCTTTGGTAAACATCACATCTCTTTACATATGTGTGTGCATCCATATTAAGAGTAGGCCACCATGGTCCTAAAAATAGTATGGACTTGATTATCCGATCGAGGCCAAAATGACTGTCTACAACACTCTGGTGTGCCGTCTCTAATATGCTCAAGTAGTCACTCTCATGAACACATTGTCTTAGATATCCATCTCTTCCTCTCTTGTACAGATTATCACCAATGAGGGTATAGTCTTGAGCTTCCTACTTTAGATTGCTTTGTCTTGCTAAAGTCATTCCTTGAGGGAATCTTTTCATCCTCAAGTAAGTTATCATTGGTTTGCTCCATTCTGGTGTTAGAGCCACATGATATAAGGTAGCATGCTTGAATGGTGGTCTAGCGCAATAGAGTGGCATTCCTTGCATATCCTATAGACATTTTCTTCCATCGAAGGCCAGTACACTCCTAATCTATGGAGAGCCTACAATGTGTGGTGTTGCAAATGGTGTTGCTCTAATGCACCTATATGTGCTAATTGCAACCATTTATCATAATCTAATTCCTCTATGTAAGAAGCGAGAATTTTCTGATTATATTGCTTGAAAATAATTCCTACCATTATTTGATATCTCGGTGACTTAGTTACCTCCCTTTCCTTGATCTTGATTTGAGGGTTCTTGGGTCCAAATGTGAGAATGGGGACACTTGGATTGGCCCATTCTAGTACTACTTCAAGATTAAACAAATATGCATATGGTAATTCATCAGATATTCCTTGAGGGGCTTCTCCCATAGTCAATTGTGAGAGATGAATCGCTCTCAAACGAGTCTTCCCTTTTTTGACTACCACTTCAAAATCATACTCCATTAATAGTAGAAACCAATGTACCAATCTTCCCATGTTACAAGGCTTGTTGACTAGGTATAACAATGCTTGATGGCCTATGAAGAACTTGAATTTGTTTTCCATTAAGTAATGTCTAAATTTCTTCACTCCATAAACCATTCCTAATCCTTCTCTCTTAGTGGTGGTGTAGTGTCTCTCAGCTGCATTCAATTGCCCACTCATATGCTATAGGAAGGTCTATATTGCCCTCAATTGTAGGTTGTGCTAGCACACACCCAATAGCATAACTGGATGCATCCATGTGTACATGGAATGGCTTAGTCCAATCAGGTGTTGTCAGAGTTGGTGTTGAACACAAGCATTGTTTAAGTTCATTAAATGATTTCTCACATTCATCCGTCAACTCAGTCAAAAGGGCATACAAAGGCTTTGTAATGATCACATACATGTGTATAAAGCATCAATACTAACCACAATGTCCCATGAAAGCTTGTACTTCCTTCACGTTTTTTGGCCTAAGTAGCTCTGCAATCACTCTAACTTTCTCTTCATTTGTAATTCCATTCTTTGACACAATGTGTTCTAGAATCTTTCCTTGCTTGACCATGAAAACACACTTTTGTAGGTTCAGATAGACCTGATATTTTTGACAATTGTAAAAGGCTTGTTTGAATTTAGGGATGTGTGTTTGCCTAATGTTGGAATGAGCACATAAATCATCAACATAGGCTTCCAAGTTCTTATGCAGGAACTCCTTAAAGACATGATACAACAACTGTTGAAAAGTAATAGGTGCATTTGTAAGCCCAAATGGCATCACATGAAATGCAACTATTCCCCATTTTGTGGCAAATGCCGTTTTATGGTGGTCTTCAGGGGCAATGACTACTTGGTTGTAGCCATAGAATCCATCAAGGAAATTGTAGACTTCTTTACCCACTACTGGCTCTAGTAGGTGTTCCATGATAGCAAGTGGATAACTATCTCTTATAGTGGCCACCTTGAAGTTTTTCAAGTTAATGCTCACCCGTAGCTTTCTATTCTTTTTGGGCACTACCACAATGGGTGATACCCATTCAGTGTGGTCAATCTCATAGATAAATCCAGATTCTATTAATCAATCTATCTCTTCCTTAATCTTGGTAGCATAACTATCATTATAGGTGTATGGTTTCTATTTTGAAGGCTTGGCTTCTTGGGTCATGAGAATTCTATGGGAGCATATGTCAAGGTCTACTCCTTTCAAATCCACTTCCAGTAGGGGTTCTTCCTCTTCTTGCATAGAATATTTATTTCTTTCCTTCTTTTGCTTTTTCTCCTTAATCTCTAGGAGTGATGTGAGCTGCTCAGTATGGTTACCCTCCCTTACATCAGGGGTGATGGCTTCTACAAAATAAAGGTATTCTTCTTCTAAAGAACAAAAGCGTTCCATAATAATGGACTCTAGATCTTCATTGCTCGTCTCATCTAGCTCTAGGGTCATCTCCGTAAACTGTTCTAAAATAGGTTCATCTTCCATGGGTTCTATCATAAAGATAGAGATATCATAGCCATCTTCATCACAGTGAGGAGTCCATTGTTCTTTGTTCACTGCTATGTCCATGGTGGCTAAGATTTTTGCCCAACTGTGAGGCTCAAATTCTTCATCTGGGAATACTATTGGTGCATAGGCGGGATGTTGAAGGGTCTGTGGGTGTCATTGGGATCTTAAGGTTCCAGATTTTAATCACTCTTCCTCTTGTTTTTCTACTTTACAGATGTCCTCATCCAACCATGAAGGTTCTGATGCTAGGGATTGTACTGAATGAGTTTCTTTAGGTGCTTTATGGATGTTATTCCGCTTTAGTGGGGGTACATCATGATGGGAATACTCTTTGAGATTGACTTTGGTGGTCACTCCAAGCTTGGTACAATGTGGTAAGTGTATCCCAAGCATCCTTAGCTGTTTTGCAAGAGCAAATGTGAGGAATAATGGCACGTTTGACAGACAAAGCTATCAATGCATGTGCCTGGGCATCTCTGCCATCCCAGCGAATCTGCTCTACAGTAGGTGCAATAGAAAGAACAGCACGAACAGGAATCTGCGGAATATCATCTTCGACACCATCTTCATCAGCTCGAGCACCTGTATTTGCAGTACCTGTAGTCAGAGGTGTAACATGACGTCTTTCAACACCCTGCACAATGTTCCACAATCCTTTTGCAACCAATACATGTCGCATCATATAAGCCCATAATGGGTAGTTGGTACCATCCAACTTATCCTCAACAACCAACATACGGAATACATCACTGCTTTCAGCCATGGCCAGTGACTAAAATACCTTGATGCAAAGTTGAACAGAACTGCCCAGACGAGTTTTGCTAGACCTGTAGTAGACTTTGAGATGCTTAAACTAGCGAACAGAAACTTGTATATACCTTTGGCACAAAAAGACAAAATAGCCTGCACAAGCGCTACGGTAGTGCGTTCGGAGGTCGAAACAAGCTCAGATCACGATTTCGGCACCACAAAACGAAGCTGTTTTGATCTTGGAAACACGCTGAGTATGCTCACCAAAATTCGTGAGATTCTAAGACTGCAAATAGAGGAGTGTCGACGACGCCCTAGATGAAGCGACGACCTGCTCTGATACCAATTGTTGGAGATAGATGTCTGTGGGAGCACGCGAACAACACAAGGAAGAAGAAGAAGCTTGGAGCACAAACACACAATACTGAATGTATTACCAGAGAATGTACAAAGATAAGTAGCCCATTAGGGCAATAGGTGTATATACAAGCAAGGGGAAAAAAACCTCCTAAAGAGGGAAAAAAGTGCCCCGACGGTCCTAGAGTGTTCACACACATCACTACCTAAATATATCAACATGCTCATCATATATAGAGGGTATGACTTGGGGGAATTCTTCCTAGAGATCTTCTATCTCTTGAATAGGTGGGTGAGTTTCTTTCTCCAACTTCCCTTTCGGTTCTTGAATTTCTCTCAAAAATCCTTGTGAGTACTTATGTATCGACGAAAGATTCTCCCAATTCATCGTATTAGGAACTTGTGATAAGGAGCGTGTAGTATCTTCCTATGCTTTTGAGATAGAATGGGTCCTCTTAGGTGTTAAATATGCTCAATACTCCACCCTCATGTGACCACAAATGATCCATGGTGCTCTAAGTTGTAAGGCCCCCATTATGAGGAGAAGCCATTATGAGAGCTCGGATATTTGTGGAACCCTAACTTCCAAGTTAGATGAGGTCTATGTGTGACCGTTGATGGTTGCAGATGATCTTTGTGAGCCTAGCCGTTAGGTTAGGTAGGGCATAAACTTCCAAGCCATTGGATTGCCATTTAAGGTGAAAATAAAGGCCCGTAGGGCCGAGACGGTAGGACTTTTGGTCGTGGAGATGTTCTTGGATCATATATTTTACCGACTATTTTGTATCTCCCGACTACGTTTCTCTATACCGAACTACCTTGTAAAAGCTATATAAGCATGGCCCAAGTTGAGCTTTACATAGCATTGCGCACTAGTAAGCCCTTCATCTAGAGTCTGTCTAAATTGCCATCTAAGCTCCATAGTGGGAGCGCACGGGTGGACAACACCATCATATCATTGTAACTGCATTACGCTTGGCAATCTGAGAATTTGAGTTCTCTATCTCTCAGTCTATGTCTATCTTTATCTGCGTTTTTTCTCTCAACTCTGTCTACAGGTCTATTCTACTGTGTTGTTATTTTCTTACATGGTATCAGAGCTTAGGAGGCTCTGAGTGGTGCAGAAGCAGAAATGCAGAGGTTGTAGAGGTCTGAACAACAAAAGAGAGAAGATGTCAAGCGGTGTGTCATCATCTACGACTGGGGGCCAAGGTGCTTCATCAACAGGAGTAGGTGGCACACAAGCAGGAGCAGCAATGATGCCGATCATCCCAACGTTGCGGATACGTCCACCAGCCTTCATAGAAGGTAAACTTGATGGTACGAACTACACCTTGTGGAAGTTCAAAATTACTTCTATTCTTGATTCATATGAGCTTTTGGAGACTGTTCTTGGGACTGATCATGGGCCCCAAGAAAGACCTGATCCAAATAATCCTGGTCGAATGATTCCTCCTGATGCTGATCTTCTACGTGCTTGGAAATGTAGAAATGCAGATGCACTTTGTGCTCTAGTTACAAGTACTTCTGATAGTGTTCTGACTCTCATTCAGCATACTACGAAGGCATGTGAAGCATGGACCATATTGAGAAATAAATATGAAACTCGTAATTAGACACGGATTCAGAACTTGGAGAATTAGCTTGCAGCAGAACGGTTTGCTGATAGGGAGACTGCGGAGGTGTTTATCACTCGCATAAAGAATCTATGAAATCAAATGGCAGGAGCAGGTGTTCAAAAGTCAAGTGAGGGGCTAGCTCGTCGTTGTCTTTGAATCTGTCCTTTGATGGTTTGGTAACTGCTCTTAACACTCAAATCAGACCTCAACCACTAACTTTTGAAGAATTTAATGCCTTACTCATGGAGGAGGATCTGCGGCTCAAGGCAAGGAGTGGTGGTAGCAAAGGAGATGCTGCATTCACATCAAATGCCAAAGGAGTCAAATCAGACTCTTCAAAAGATGGAGACAAAAAGAAGAACGACAAAAAGAAGTTCAAGGAGAGTGTTTCCACTGCAAAAAGAAAGGACACAGAATCCAAGAATGTTGCATCAAGAAGGCAGAAGAGAAGAGTGGCTCTTCAAAAGGTGGCAAGGGCAAGGAGTCTACCAACACAACAGAAACAGAGTTTGAGTTATTTGTTACGATAGAGGAGGTGTGCTCCTCGACTGAAGATTTAGGAACATATGACTCATGGGTATTGGACAGTGGTGCATCTCGTCACATGACGAGTAGAAAAGACCTTTACAGTTCCTTACAACCTCTAAAGGAACCCATCACAGTAAAGGTAGGGAACAATGCAAGATGTCCTGCAGAGGGCGAAGGTACAATTTCTTTGATTAACTCTAATGGTGATATCAGAAAGCTTTCAAATGTGCTGTATGTTCCACAAATAAAACGAAATAAACTTTTAATAGCTTCTATAACTGATCAAGGTCATCAAGTATCTTTCAGTAAGACAAGAGCTAAGATCATGGACGGTAACAACAACATTGTTGGGACTGGCATAAGGAGGAAAAACCTGTATGAGTTGTGTGCTCTTACAACCCTACAAACGTGGGCACAAGTAAGCTATGGCATGAGAGATTCGGCCACATTGGATACCCTGTTCTAAAGGAGATGCATCGCAGAGGTATGGTTGCACACCTACCATCGATTGCAGAAATGAAGGAACCATGTGAAGCTTGCATGATGGGCAAGCAACAGAGGAAGGCATTTCCACAAGAAAGCAAGAATAGGGCAAGCTATCCTCTAGAGTTGGTGCATGCTGACTTGTGTGGAAAAATGCCTACATAGGCCTTGGGCGGATCTTCCTACTTCATGTTACTTATCGACGACTATAGCAAGAAGATGTGGGTGTACTTCCTTCGCGATAAGGCTCAAGCTTTTGGTAAGTTTAAAGAATGGCTTCAACTTGTTGAAATTGAAACAGGGAAGACAATGAAGAAATTCAGGACAGACGGTGGCGGTGAGTTCACATCAACAGAGTTTGAAGATTTCTGCAAGAGCAAGGGAATCAAGCATCAACTCACAGTGGCACATAGTCCTCAACAGAACGGTGTTGCAGAATGCCGGAACCGAACCATCATGGAGATGGCAAGGTGCATGTTGAAAGGAAAGAGTTTGCCTAATCAATTTTGGGCAGAGGCTGTCAACACTGCTGTCTACATCTTGAATCAAAGCTACACCAAGGCACTTGATGGAAAGACTCCACAAGAAGCCTACACTGGTAAAAAGCCTTCTGTTTCCCATTTCAAAGTATTTGGAAGTGAATGTTATGTACATGTTCCAGATAGGGAGAGAAACAAGCTTCAACCAAAAAGCATCAAATGTATCTTCCCAGGGTACAGTGAAGGTAAGAAGGCTTATAAGCTTTATGACCCTGAGGCTAAGAAGATCATGGCGAGTCATGATGTGGTGTTTAAGGAGGAGCAGCCACATGCAGTGGAGGAGGAAAAGAGAGCTTCCACTTTATCATCAGGCGAAGGGGCAATCCACTATGAACCTAGCCCAAGAGCTATCCCTTCTACACAAGAGAAGGAAGCATCATCTTCAGATGATGAGTCTGAAAGTCACCAACCTGTTGACACCCAAGTGGAAAGGCCATTGCCATGTTGGGCGAGGCAGCTCTATGATTCTGCAAACCCCATCCCACAGTCACTAGAACACGTTGCAGATGGACGGAGGGATCACAGAGAATAGAGGAACAGAGACGCGCAAGCGCCCATATTGTAAACACAGCCTTGATGGCTGATCTCATTCAAGAAGAAGCAAAGGAACCAACCAATGTGGAAGAGGCACTCCATGATCCGAATTGGAGGGCTGCCATGCAAACAGAATACAACAATATCATGAAGAATGGAACTTGGGAGCTAGTGGATCGACCCCCTAAGCGTAAAGTCATTGGCACCAAGTGGGTTTGGAAGCTAAAGTATAAGGTTGATGGTACTCTAGAAAAATATAAAGCAAGACTTGTTGCACAGGGATACTCACAAGTTGAAGGCATTAACTTTTGTGAATCATTTGCCCCGACTGCAAGAATGACTACTATCCGAGTAGTACTAGCTGTGGCTACACATAAGCATTGGCCAGTCTATCACATGGATGTCAAATCAGCGTTCCTGAATGGAGACCTCAAGGAGGAGGTATATGTGTCTCAACCACCAGGGTTTGAGGCTCCCCATTCAGAGAATAAGGTATGTAAGCTGAAGAAGGCATTATATGGGCTAAAACAAGCCCCTAGAGCATGGTACCAATGGATAGATAAGTATCTCTTGGATCTAGGGTTCAAAAGATGTGCTTTTGATGCTAATTTCTATGTTCTAAAGAAAGGAGGGAAGATAATTGTGCTTGTACTCTATGTAGATGACCTTGTGATTACAGGAAATGATGATGGTCTTCTTCAACAAACAAAAGATGCCCTAAGTTCAGAATTTGAAATGACAGACTTGGGCTTTATGCATTATTACTTAGGTCTTGAAGTTTGGCAGGAACCAGGGAAGATTTTCATCTCTCAACAAAAGTATGCAAGGCAGATATTGAAGGCATTCGACATGGAGGATTGCAAGGAAATTTCTACACCTATGGAGGTCAACACAAAATTATCTATTGAAGATACTTCACCTCCAATGGATATTGGAAGATACAGGAAATTAGTTGGAAGTCTTATCTACTTGTGCAATAGCAGACCAGACATCTCTTGTATTGTTGGAGTAGTAAGCAGGTTCTCTAATAAGACTTGCCAAACTCATTGGAAGGCAAGAATGCGGATACTCAGGTATGTGAAAGGAACTATTGATTATGGTATTCTTTATGAAGAAGGATCATCTCTGGTTTGATACTGTGACTCAGATTGGGCAAGAGATATTGATACCAAAAAATCAGTTTTTGGATATTGCTTTTCTTTAGGATCAGGGATTTTCTCTTGGATTAGTAAGAAGCAACCGACTGTAGCATTATCTTCTATTGAAACTGAGTACAAAGCTGCATGTGTTGCAACATGTGAAGCAATATGGTTGAGGAGGATCCTATGGCACATAGGAATACATGGATAGGAGGCTACAGAGTTGAAGTGTGACAACCAAAGTTGCATGGCCATCGCCAAAAATCTCGTTTTCCATGCACGTACCAAGCACATAGAAATTCAATATCACAATGTGCGTGAGTTGATTGAGGACGGGGTCGTGGAGATAAGCTATTGTCCTACTCAAGAAAATGGAGCAGACATCTTCACCAAGGCTCTTGGGAGAGAGCAACTTCTTCGACATTTTCCAAAGCTTGGGATTAGACCAAGGAGGTAATTCACCATCGGGTGGACATTGAGGGGCATGTTAAATATGCTCAATACTCCACCCTCATGTGACCACAAATGATCCATGGTGCTCTAAGTTGTAAGGCCCCCATTATGAGGAGAAGCCATTATGAGAGGTGGAACCCTAACTTCTAAGTTAGATGGGGTCTATGTGTGCTGCTCTAACACGATGGTGAGAACCACGTTAAGAAGCTCCACCTCCTTAATGTCAATCTGCGGAAGAGATAGGAGTGATATGAAGACCGTGAATATGAGATGAAGTGAGAGTGATGGTGAGAAGCATAGAGATGCACACACACATACACACACACAACAAAGAGAGAAACAAGACACAATGGAAGGTAGGGAGTCAACTCTATTACCCAAGAACACTCTTACAAGCTCAAAATAGCTCTAAGATCTTCTCTACTCAAACAAGCTAACCTCAAAACTGAGCTCTCTAGCTCTTTTTATAGATTCTAGACTAGTTTTGATCGGTTTCACATCTAGTGTCCGGCATAGTTAAAAAATAGGTTCTAAGCGCTATTTGAAAGGGTAAATGGTATCTAAAAATAACCAAAATTGGTGTGCTCATTCTACCTAAGATCCTCAAGCTCGAGGACTCTTCGGCTTGCACAAAATGGAGCTACACTTTACAAAAAGGGGTTTTTCTATGTTACATATGGTACAAAAGTGATGAAAATCACTATTGAGTGTTTGAAAAAGTAATATAAAACGTATTTGTTTGAGAAAATGATTCGACTAGCTCCCTGCTACTTCGTCGTGCTCTATCTTCACATGCTTCCGCGTCTTCTATGCCTCTGGCTACTGCCAACACCACCCTCCCTCTCGCTTCTATCATCCTCGACAGAACCTGGTTGTGAGGTCTGTCGGATATAATTCTGGAGTAGTTCCTGAGCAAGGATGTGTTTTGATATGCGAATTCCGTGGGTCAAATCTGCATCGAGTTTCTCCCAATCAATGGGTTGCGATTCATCGGATGGTGGGAGTCGATAGTGCATAGAATATACCATTTGTTCACAGGCAAATAATTGAAGCAAATGTGTGGGCCTGTTGATGAACACTTCGGAGTGACATTCCCAAAAACCTATGGTGAACATTTCTTCGAAGGTCTGCTTATAGCACGCCGGTAAGTATTTAATTTGACAGTGCCAGGCGTAACACACCCGGAGCGATGGTGTCGTGCTCATGTCATATGCTAGATCTTGGTTTCCATGCTCAAAACTCGGGGTGTTCACATGTGGTGCCTTGACACGACGGAAGACTTTGAATACCATCTGCATCATGTCAAAGATTTTGACAGTCATATGTGCTGCTACATCGTCCATATGTTTTAAGCGAGGGAGCCAGTGACGAATCGTTGCCATCATGTATCAAACTATTGGTGATCCGCGAGGTGGAGTGAAGTATGGGTAGTTGAGCTAGTCCTGGCATTGCTTGTTGTTCTGTACTTTAATGGCGAATGCCTTCCAAGAGCGGCGATGTGGCACTGGTCCCCAACATGGGTTGTACTTTAAGTGTAGTGGTGCCTTGACCCAAGTACTCATCATCTCTGGATATTCTTGTTATAAATCCTTGCGCCAATCTGGTTGATAGATTCTCCTCGCTACGCATCTAGTGGCAAATCTTCAGGCTCAAACTGGGTCGCGTGAGAGGGTTTTTTGCCTGTTTCTTTTTCTATGGCCAGCTGATATTTTGCCATTAACATAAATTAAGGCTTGTATTGTAGCTCATGCCCAGATATGTATCTAGGAGGGGCCAAATGAGCAAAGTAAGGAGATTGCAAAATCCGTTCTTCTATCATTGCCATTGCGTGTAACTATGCTTCTACCCTTGCTGAGTGGGTTTTTCCAAGTTCTTCAATCATCTTACTCCATGCGGGAGTGGGAAGTTCAAAAGTCATCTGGCCTTTGGCCGTGACTCGTCCGCCTGGGATGGGTTGGGGTTCATATGCTTCTTCGAAAGTATTCTCCACCAAGATAGTCACTATTTCTTCCTCTGCTGGTAGTTCCGGTGGGGAGTCTGACCTGGGGGGTGCTTCATATACTGTTATTCGTGATTGAAGAGTCGCTACCTGGGCCCGTAATGCATTGAGTTCCTCTAGGATCTGAGGAGAAGGGTCCACAAGAGCTGGTAGTCCTTGTTGTACAGGTGCTCTTAACTACAATATCTTGTGTTCTTCTTTGAGCTTTTGGAACTCCTCGTTCATGTTGTCGTATTCATCTAGCAATCTGACATGATCATCTAGTAACATTTTCATAGATTATGAAGGAACAGCTTTAAAGCGACTGGGGCTCAACGGTTGATCTGGTTGATCTAGAGGAGCTTCCAAATTCTCTCGGTTCTGTTCCTGTAGACGTTGATTTTCATCTTTAGCTACTACCAAGTGGCGTCTGAGCAGTCCCATGTTCCTAGTGAGTGTCGCATTGCAAATAGTCTGCGCCCTTAACAAGTTGTCTATGTCAGTGATGGCCTCTTTTGTCTTCTCTTCACTTTCTAGTTCAAGTTTATGGTATGCCTCTCGTAGCTCTTGGTAGTGGGTGTTTAGTGAGGCATTCTCAATAGACAATGAATTCAGCTGTAACTGTAAATTGTTCGTGGTTTTCTATAGCGTCTGGTAACTGGTTCCAAGAGATGTAAATTCATCTCTCACTTGCGTCATGCAGGTGAACATCTGACGAAATGCAGTGTCAATGGTAGATGATAAGATCAATGGTGTGGTGAATGCAGATGCTGTGTTTAAGGGTGTTGATGCAATGGGAAGGGGGAATAGGGATGGGAATGTGGATGCAGTGGTAACAGTGGAAAAATGTGCGGTGCTTAAATATGATGGTGCAATGGAGGAGGTGAGTGTTGGTGCGGTGGGTGGTGAGATGTCCATGTCACTGGACGTGGTGTCAAGTGCCGTGATTGTGAATAATGGAGTGATAGTGGGTGTGTGCATGGGTGTAAATATAGGGTTCAGAAAGGTTGAAGAGTAATTTACAGAGGGGGTCTCTTGTACTCCTTGGTGGAAAGGGGAAAGCGAAAATAAGGTGGGTCGGGGAGGTGATACATGGGAGAAGGTCAACGGGGTTAGAAATGGAAAAAGGGGTCTTGGGGGTGCGGGGAATGATGGGAAGGATGGATGGAGGAATGGACTGGATAGAAAGGTGGATGTCCGAGGAAGAAAACCCGGTTGGGTGGGTGCGGGAAGTGTGGGAGGAATGGAGGTGAGGAAGGCTTCTACTACTTCGCCGTAGAAGGAGGTGGTTGTTCTGGGAGAAGGGGGGTGTATGGGGGAGACTAGATGGATGGGAAGTGAGAGAGGAGAGGTTGGGGTGGTGGGTACTTCGGTCACAGTGGTGGTATGTACAGTAGTAGTGTGGGGCGGGGAGTCGACGAGGATAGCTTCTTCGGTCTAAGATCGTTCAGGAATTAGGCGTGCTTCCCTGGCCTGTTGGGATGATTGAGCACCTGTTGGTACACGAATGTATTCACCCGTTTTTGATAATAATCGTACTCGTTGGGGGTCATATTGCAGAAGTGGTTTTCTTTGCAAATATCTTAATGCGTCATTAGATCCCACTGATTTAACAAGTTTCTTGAAGCCTTTGATGTATACCTCTTCGAAACTGCGTGAGACAAGTTCTTGCTCTATGAGTGCTTGGCTCTCTTCCTCAGTTAACTTCTTATGCGCCCAAACTTTTTCCATGGTGCGATATAACTTTTTGATTACCAAGGTGTATGCCGCTGCATCAAATGTTTCGTCTTCGTGCGTGCTCGTGTCACCTTGGGTGTCGGTTTGTTGTCCTTGATCATTTGTCTGCACATTTTCTTGGGAGTCATGAGTGCCCTGGCTGGCTTCATCATCGCCCTCATCTTCATCTGTTTCTGTTCTTTCTTCTTCTGAACTGGACACTACTTGTCCTTGTTGTTGATCCGGGGGAGTGGTGGGGTAGCTTGGACGTTCATATTCTTGAGAAAAGAGTTGTCCTTCCGAAAACTGAAATTCACTTGAAAACACATCCTGCATCTCAAAATCGAATGTTGTGTCCATTGGTTCTGCTTCCAAGTTGGGTATCGGAAAAGAAAATGCTTCCGCACCAATAGTGGTGGGAACTTCTTCTGCAGTGGTGGTAGGTTCCTGAACTGATGTTGGTTGTGAGGTAATCGCAAGTAGTGCCTTCTGTAACGATAGGTCATGATAATCGTATGCGAACAGGTTGTGTAGTTACAGGGGCTTCCGTCGAAGACTGTTCTGGAGAGGGTTGCGGTGACGGTGATTCTGGAACCTGGAGGCATGGAATGGTTCCTCTCATGCGCTTTCCTGCTCGTCCTTTGCTAGCCTTCCTAGCTTTCTTTGCTGTCCCTTTGAATGCTTTCAACTCCTCACTTGTCATTGCACACTCAATTGGTAAGTCATATGCCAAACACATATATACGATTCTCGTAAGAGCGCAGCAGCCATGGATTACTTTTTTTCTTTCCCATCTGTGCTGGGCTAAGTACAGCTGATCAATGATCCAGCTTGCCAGATCAACTATCTGGGGTCCAGTACAAGATAAATACAGTCAGCTTGTGGGGCATGGTGAATCGATCTTGAGCGGGGAATGCTAAATGTTGCATACATATCCTTAAGGGTTTAGAGAGCTAAGGTGTGATCACTGAAATATCTTCCCACTTGATGACGTCTCCACGTTTCATTGGCTCTGGAATCAGCCTTTCTCGCTCTATCGGAGTGTGCATTCCATGTATCTTGATTGCCGTTCTAATCAAATCTTTTGTCAAATAAAACCTTTTGAATGGGGGGTGTTGCTCTAGCACAATGGTGAGAACCACGTTAAGAAGCTCCACCTCCTTAATGTCAATCCGCAGAAGAGATAGGAGTGATATGAAGATCGTGAATGTGAGATGATGTGAGAGTGAAGGTGAGAAGCATAGAGATGCACACACACATGCACACACACAACGAAGAGACAAGCAAGACACAATGGAAGGTAGGAAATCAACTCTATTGCTCAAGGACACTCTTACAAGCTCAAAATAGCTCTAAGCTCTCCTCTACTCAAACAAGCTAACCTCAAAAATGAGCTCTCTAGCTCTTTTTATAGATTCTAGACTAGTTTTGACCGGTTTCACATCTAGTGACCGGCATAGTTAAAAAATAAGTTCTAGATGCTATTTGAAGGGGTAAACGGTGTCTAAAAATAACCAAAATTGGTACGCTCATTCTACCTAAGCTCCTCAAGCTCGAGGACTCCTCGGCTTGCACAAAATGGAGCTATAAATTACAAAAAGGGTTTTTCTATGTTACATATACTACAAAAGTGATGAAAATCACTGTTGGAGGTTTTGAAAAGTATTTATAAAACATAAGTCTTTGAAAAAATGATTCGATTGACTCCTTGCTTCCTTGTTATGCTCTATCTTTACATGCTTCCGCGTCTTCTATGCCTCTGACTACTACCAACACCCCCCTCCCTCTCGCTTATGTCGTTCTCGACAGAACCTTGTTGTGAGGTCGGTCGGATATAATTCTGGAGTAGTTCCTGAGCGAGGGTGTGTTCTGATATGCGAATTCCTCGGGACAAATCTTCCTCGAGTTTCTCCCAATCAATGGTTGCGGTTCATCTGATGGTGGGAGTCGATAATGCGTGGAATATACCATGTGTTCACAGGCAAATAATTGAAGTAAATGCATAGGCCTGCTGATGAACACTTCTGAATGGTATTCCCAGAAACTGGTTGTGAACATTTCTTCGAAGGTTTGCTTGTAGCACGCCGGTAGGTATTTGATTATGCAATGCCAGGCATAACACACCCGTAGCGATGGCGTTGTACTCATATCATATGCAAGATCTAGATTGCCATGCTCGAAGCCCGAGGTGTTTACATGAGGTGCCTTAACACGACGGAAGACTTTAAAAACCATCTGCATCATGTCAAATATCTTGACAGTCATGTGCGCTGCTATATAGTCCATATGTTTCAAGCGAGGGAGCGAGTGACGAATCGTTGCCATCATGTATCCAACTGTTGGTGGTCCTGTGGGTGGCCTGAAGTATGGGTAGTTTAGCCAATCCTGGCATTGCTTGTTGTTTTGTACCTTAATCGCAAATGCCTTCCAGGAGTGGCGACGTGGCACTGGTCCCCAACATGGGTTGTATTTTAAGTGTAGTGGTGCCTTAACCCAAGTACTCATCATCTCAGGATAATTCTGTAAGAGATCCTTGCGCCAATCTGGTTGATAGATTTCTCCTTGTTGTGCGTCTGTTGGCAAATCGTCAGGCTCAAACTCAGTAGCGTGAGAGGGTTTCTTGCCTGTTTCTTTCTCTATGGCCAATGATATTCCGCCATTAACATAAAGTAAGGCTTGTATTGTAGCTCATGCCCTGATATGTATCTGCGAGGGGCCAAATGAGAAAAGTATGGGGACTGTAAAATGTGTTCTTCAATCATTGCCATGGTGTGTAGCTGCGCTTCTACCCCTGTTGAGTGGGTTGTTCCAAGTTCTTCTATTGTCTTCATCCATGCAGGAGTTGGAAGCTCGAAAGTCCTCTGGCCTTCGGTCGTGACACGTCTACCTGGGATGGGTTGAGGTTCATATGCTTCTTCAAAAGTTTCCTCCACCGGAATAGTGATTGTTTCTTCCTCTATTGGTAGTTCTAGTGGGGAGTCTGGCCTGGGGGGTGCTTCATATACGGCTATCTGTGATTGGAGCATTGATACCTGGGCCCGTAATGCGTTGAGTTCCTCTAGGATGCCAGGAGATGGGTTCGCAGGAGCTGGTAGTCCTTGTGGTATTGGTGATCTTAGTTGGAGTAGTTTATGATCTTCTTTCAGCTTCTGATATTCCTCGTTCATGCTGTCATACTCATCTAACAATCTGACATGATCATCTAGCAACATTTTCATAGATTCTGAGGGCACGGCCTTGAAGCGACTGGGGCTCAATGGTTGGTGTGGTTGATCCAGGGCAGCTTCTAAGTTCTCTCTGTTCTGTTCTTGTAAACGTTGGTTCTCTTCTTTTGCGGCTGCCAAGTGTCGTCTGAGTAAGCCCATGTTTCTCGTTAATGTTGCATTGCGAAGTCTGTGCCCTTAATAAGTTATGGATATCTGTGATAACCTCTTTGGTTTTTTTTTCACTTTCTAGTTCCAGTTTATGATAAGCCTCTCGTAGCTCTTGGTATTTGGTGTTTAGTGAGGCATTCTCGATGGTCAGTGAATTGAGCTGCGACTGTAAATCATTGGTTGTCTTCTGCAGCTGCTGATAATTATTTCCAAGAGATGCAAACTCATCTCTTACTTGAGTCATACACGTGAACATTTGTCGGAATGCGGTGTCTATAGTGGGTGATAATATTAGTGTCAGAGTGTTCAATGCAGTTGCGGTGTGTGTGGGTGTTGATGCAAAGGGTAAGGGAAATGGGGATGGGAATGTGGATGTCGTGGTTATTGTGGAAAAAAGTGAAGTGCCTAAGTATGGTTGTGCCATGAATGATGTGAGTGGTGGTGCGGTGGGTGGTGAGATATCCATGTCATTGGACGTGGTGTCAAGTGCGGTGACTGTGAATAATGGCGTGAGGGTGGATGCATGCGTGGGTGTAAATACAGGGTTTACAAAGGTTGAAGAGTAATTTACAGAGGGGTTCTCTTGTACTCCTTGGTGGAAAGGGGAAAGCGGAAATATGGTGGGTCGGGGAGGTGATACAGGGGAGAAAGTCATCGGGGTTAGAAATGGAAATAGTGGTCTCGGGGGTGTAGGAAAGGATGGAAAAGATGGATGGAGAAATGGACTGGTTAGAAGCATAGAAGTCCTAGGGGGTAGACTAGGTTGAGTGGGTGCGTGAAGGGTTAGAGGAATGGAAGCAACAAAGGCTTCTGCTACTGCACTATCTAAAGATATGGATGGTCTGGGAGAGAGTGGATGTACAGGGAATAGTGGAGAGATGGGAGGTGAAAGAGGAGCAGTTGGTATGGTAGGTACTTCAGTAACAACGATGGTATGTACAGTAGTAGTGTGCGGTGGGGAGTCGATGACAATGGTGTCTTCTGCCAATGATCCTTCAGGGATGAGACGTGCTTCCCTGGCTTGTTCTGAAGAGTGGGTTCTTGTGGGTACACGAATGTATTCACCAGGTTTGGTTAGTAAGAGAACTCTACAAGGGTCATACTGCGGTAACGATTTCCTCTGCAAATATCTTAAGGCTTCAGTGGATCCCACTGATTTGACAAGTTCCCTAAAGCCTCTGATGTATACTTATTCGAAACCGCCTGAGACAAGTTCCTGTTCTATAAGTGCTTGGCTCTCTTCTTCAGTTAACTTCTTACGTGCCCAAACTTTTTCCATAGTACGATATAATTTCTTGATGGCTAGCGTATAAGCTGCTGCTTCATAGGTTTCATCTTCATGCGTACTGGTATCACCTTGGGTGTCGGTTTGCTGTCCTTGTTCATCTGTATGTACATGCTCTTGTGATTCATGAGTGCCTTGGCTAGCTTCATCATCTCCGTCATCTTCATCGGTTTCTGTTCTTTCTTCCTCGGAACTAGACACTACTTGTCCTTGTGGTTGGTCCGGGGGAGTGGTCGGGTAGCTTGGCCGTTCGTATTCTTGGGAGAAAATCTGGCCTTCAAACAATTGAAATTCATTTGAAAACACATCTTGCATCTCGAAATCGAATGTTGTGTCCGTTGGTTCTGCTTCCAAGTTGGGTATCAGAAAAGAAAAAGCTTCCGCACCAATAGTGGTGGGAACTTCTGCTGCAGTGGTGGTAGGTTCCTGGACTGATGTTGCCTATGAGGTAACTACACTAGAAGTGCCTTCTGTAATGACAGGTCAAGACAATCATATGCGAATAGGTTGTACAGTTACAAGGGCTTCTGTAGGAGACTGTTTTGGAGAGGGTTGCGGTGATGGTGATTTGGGGACCTGGAGGCAGGGGATAGTTCCTCTCATGCACTTTCCTGCTCATCCTTTGCTAGCCTTCCTAGCTTTCTTTGTTGTTCCCTTGAATGCTTTCAACTCCTCGCTTGTCATTGCACGCTCGATTGGTAAATCGTATGCCAAACACATGTATACAATGCGCGTGAGAGCGCAACACGCAACATCCATTGATTACTTTCTTTCTTTCCCATCTCATTCATTGTCCATTCAAACTTAGTCAAAAGAGAGTACAGAGGCTTAGCTATGATTGCATACATGTGTATGAATCGTCTGTAATAACCACAATGTCCCATAAATGCCTGTACTTCTTTTACGTTATTTGGCCTAGGTAGATCTGCAATCACCTTCACCTTTTCTTCATCCGTTGAAATTCCGTTCTTTGACACAATGTGTCTTAGAATTTTGCCTTGTCTCACCATGAAAATGCATTTTTTTGGGTTCAAACAAACCTTATATTCTCGACATTTGTCAAACACTTGTCTTAACTCTGGGATATGAGTTTGTCTAATATTCGAGTGAGCACATATGTCGTCGACATAAACTTCCAAATTCTTGCGTAAGAATTCCTTAAAGACATGACACGAGTCGTTGGAAAGTGGCGGGTGCATTTGTTAAGCCAAAAGGCATCACACGAAATGCAAAAATGCCCCATTCTGTGGCAAAAGCCGTCTTGTGTTGATCTTCTGGAGCAATGGCTACTTGATTATAGCCTGAGAATCCATCAAGAAAGCTGTAAACTTCCTTGCCCGCAACTCTTTCCAATAAATGTTCCGTGATAGGAAGAGGATAACTGCCTCTAATTGTGGCGGCATTAACTTTTTTAAGGTTAATACACACACACAATTTTCTATTCTTCTTGGGCACTACCACAATGGGGGATACCCATTCGATATGCTCAATTTCGTAAATGAATCCTGCTTGTATCAAACGATCTATTTCCTCTTTAATCTTATTAGCATAGTTATCATTGTACGTGTATGGTTTCTGTTTCGTACGTTTTGCATATGGAGTCATAGGGATTCTATGAGAACATATATCTGGATCTACTCCTTTCAAGTCTTTGTAACTCCAAGCGAACACATCTCTATATTCGCGCAACAGGGCAACTAATTCTTCTTCTTCTTCATTCGTCAAATCATGCCCTATGTATGTACATTTCTCTTCTTCTCCTTCTATGGCCACTATTATTTTCTTGGTTTTCTCTCGATTATCATATCTTTCTCCAACATCAGCTTTTCTGTTAGGCATTCGTACCATGATTCGTCTATCTTCTACTTCATATTTCTTGAAGTTCTCAGGAACCTCAAACAAAGATTCTTCTGTTTCTAACATGGTTTCTTTCTTCTTTCTTTTCTTCCCTTCACTTTTGGAAGTCACTTGTGTGGCTAACCTCACATCATTTGTAAGTTCCTCGTGCCTCTCTGGGTGAGTTTCTACTTCGTAGAAGTATTCTTCCTCTGATGCAAAGGGTGAATCCATAATAATTTACTCTAGATCGAAGTCACTCGCATCCTCAAATGCATCAGTGTTAGGTTCACATTCTTCTATAACTGAATCACACATGATTGACTCTATCGTGAAAACTGAAATGTCATAGCCATCTTTGTCACAGTGAGGTGTCCATTGTTCTTCATTGATGGCTACATCCATGGTTGCTAGAATTTCTGCCCAACCATGGGGTTCGAATTCTTCATCTAGAAATACTACAGGTGCGTAAGCTAGGTCTTGAAGAGTTCGTGGATGTTGTTCTCAACCTAAGGTCCTGGCTTCTAACCATTCTTCCTCTTGTTTGGCTACTTTACACATCCATGAATGAGTATCATCGTGCAACCATGAGGGATCTGACTCTAATGAGTGTACCGATTCAGTTTCTTCTTGCATCTTATGGACGGTGTTCCATTGTATTGGAGGTACATCTTGATGTGAATAGTCTTTAAGATTGAATTTAGTAGTCACTCATAAATGTTGCAAGTACAAAGAATTAGTTCCCCAATCTTGTACAATTTGCAACTGACGCATGAATGGTCGTCCTAAAATCATCTCGTACGCATGATTTTTACTAAAATCACAAATGGCAAAAGTATGCTCAAACTCCACACCACAAGTGGTGAGAGATATGCCTTCTAGTAAGCCTAATGTTTTTTCTATGTGTCCGTCAGCCATTTGTAGCTTCATCTTGGTGGGTCTCGATGCTGGCTTACCCCAACGTTTCCATAAAGCGGTGGTAGCAATGGCTACTCCGGCTCCTAAATCTAATATGGCTTTGGTGGTGTAGCCCTGATGGGTTATTGGAAGATAAGTGTTACCTTCCTCTCCTTCGCTTACATCTCCGATCTTTTCTACACGTATCTTTGGTACCTTCTTGTGTGTTCCTATCTATGAGGGAGTAGTAGCAAGCTCAGGGAATTGATTCGCTACATGTTTCCACAGTTCTGGTTTAACCCTTAATAACTCCTCTAGGGTGAGATTACACTGTACCTTAGTGTTCTTGATCACTTCTGTGTTTCTAGGGATCACTGATTCTTCATTCCTCACTATTATCCTGGGTGCTCTCATACTAATAGACTTTGCTTCCCAAGGTCCTGTGAACTGAGGTAATTCTTGCAAAGAGTTAGATTCAAAACCTGTGTGTTCACTCAGTTGCTCCTCCTCTACATCATCGTAAATAGAGGGGATATCTTGGGGAAATTGTTCCTGCAAGTCGTCTATTTCTTGAATAGGAGGATGAATTCCTTGTTCTTTTCTCCATTTCTCTTCTTGGATTTCTCTTAGAAATTCATGTGAGTATCTATGTATGGAAGACAGGTTGTCTTCACCTTCCATATTGGGTACTTGAGACACGGATGGTGCATTCCTTTCTTGTGTCTCCGAGGTAGTAGGGTTCCTATGCTGATTTTTCTTCTCTTTGCTATCTATCAAGTATTCTAGCCTCTCCATTAGTCCTTGACAATGTAGTTCCGGTTTTGCCATGTTATTCCAATTTAGATATCAAGAGGCTTTGAACATTGCTTGTGCTAGTTCTACCATTTTCATACAAAGTTTAGTTCTCTCAATTTCTAGATCTGCTCGAGGGTAGTTCTTGCTCATTTCAGCTATTTGAGGTCCTTCTTTTAATCTTGCTTGATATGCACGAAACATCATGTCTAGGTTTTTGGGTATGGGTTCCGCTAAAACTGATCCTGATTTTTGTGTTAGGTTCTCTTGATTCAACTCTTGTGAAGTCAATTCTAGGATTTTGGCTCTAGATTCCTTGAGACTTCCTTCCAATTCAGTTATCCTTTTGCTCCACTTTCTCTTGATTCTTTCTCTAGAATCTTTCCAAGATTTCGTGTTTTTACTGCTAGACTCTCCAACTTCACTGGTTCCGGCTACTTTCTCAGCGTTAGGCTGTTGATTTTGTAAGAGTGCCTGGGCTCTTGCTATAGCTTGGATAGGCACGTATGTAGGGTTGGATCCATCTGTGTTGTTTACAATACCTATCGTGTTGATTGGTGTCACATTTGAAGCATTATCAAGGTTCTTAGGACAATCTTTTATGACATGCTCTTTACCACAATCGGCGCAAAAGCCTTGTATGTTATAATATTGCAACTGTCCTGCTATCGGAGGATGTGGAAAATCCTTTATGAAATGATCTCCTTGACACCTAAAGGATGGTCCTCTAGGGCCCTGTGGTCTCTGCTGTCTTAATTGGGGTCGTGGATTCGGGTTTGTGTACATCACATTAGCGTAGTCGGGCTCCCAACTGGGTTCCAATGGTGGACTATCGTACTGATATGTCTCCACATGTTCTGGTGACTCTGTGTAATACGCGGGTGGACTATCTACATGAGTAGAGTCAAAACTATTTGATTTAGGGTCACTTTCTGTGATCAAAGGTGAAGAAGGCACTAAAGCCCTACTTAGGTTCTGTTCTGCAGTAGCATATTTGACTGAGATGACATTCGCTGGCCGGTGAGGCTGCTGAGCTAAAATAAGTTGAGGTCCCTGTTGAGCCTGATAAGGATAGTTTTGTGGAGGCCTATAGTAATGAGGCTGAGTATTGTATTGACCTTGATACCTACCTGGCTGCGGGTATGTTTGCGGGTAGTTCTGTCTCACTGCTTGTTTGTTGTATGGTCAGTCTTGAGCAGTGTGATTTGTGTATCTTCTCTCAATCTTACAGTATTGGCCACTAGGGTTGGCTTGCAGTTGTGTTGCATTGGGACACATGTTTGCCATATGATCGCCACCACAGGTGTAACAACGCTTATTTGTTGCTAACCTAGGCATCTGTTTACTAGAAACTCCTAGTTTCTGGGCCACTTTTTCTGCTAGGTCTTCTATCGAGCTAGATAGTTTTGAAGATGCTAGAGAGGAACAATTTGAGTCTTTATAGACCTTCGAGAGTTCCAACTCGTCTCCAAGGTTGTCCTCAATGTCTATGCAAATTCGTACACATTGCTCTAGCGTTCTGGGTTCCTTCAAGTAGACATAGGAGCGTAGTCTCGAGCTCAACATGCCATCTAAAAACAACGACACTTGCTTGGCCTGTGAAGGTAGCTCTTGCATTGGACATCTCTCCACATATTGTCTAAATCTACGTCCTGCCAGTCTAACTGTTTCCTGAGGGGTCTTTTTAAAACTATGAATCAACGAAGACGTGTCATGTCTGATCCCACTTTTAGAGAATTCAGTGATGAATGACTCTAAAAAGTGATGGATGTCTCTAAATTGCCTTTGTTGCAATGGTTGGAACCAAGTTGAAGTTGTATTCTTTAACATTAGTCCAAATGTGTTGTATTGCGTGAACATGTCTTCGACTTGTTCAGCCCTTAGTACTTGCTTAAATTCTGCAACATGATCATAGGGATCTCCCGTCCCATCAAAATAAATTTTCATGGATTTTACTAACTGAGTGGGTCTTAATATTCTTGCGTGTTCACATGGTCTAGGTAGAGGAAAAACATCTCTACCACCTGGCATTCTTTGCTTTCCACTCTGTCTGTGTCTATGGTGGTTCTATCTCTCCCTATGGGATGATTGAAACTTACTTCAGGTCTCTCTTTGTTTTTCTCTCTTTGATTAGCATGGGTGGAGGATGTTCCTGCCCCTTGTTGGCTCACATTTATGTTTGTTTGAGATGGAGGGAATACCAAATCACCTCTCCATGTGTATGTGTTTCTTGAGTAGTCAGGTACCACAAATACTCTTTCTGAAGTTTCATCCAGGTATACAACCTTTCTAGGTGCATCTGGGTCCTTAAATTCGTAAATTGTGATGGTGCCTACCTCACTAGGTTGTTCCGTTCTGTACCTCCAAAATGCTTCATCTATTTCTTTATTCACAAACAACCCTATGCTTCTGTTGTCCTGAGGGATCCACTCTGGGATGAGTACTCTTGTCAATACAGATTTCCCTCTAGGTGTTCTAGGTTCTTCTAATGGTTCTTTTCCTTGGGCTTTCGCTTCCGTCTCTAACTGAATTACACCAAACTCATTGGTATTGTTTGGCTGCATACTTAAGATGTACATCGTTCCTTCTTTGTCTATGTATGCGTCTCTCTCAAATTTCACCACTGGACGTTCCAATCCAATGGGTTGATCAGGACTGTGCATTTGCACCACTTGTCTTCGCAAACCATCCTCGTAGATGCGAGCACCTAAGCGGTTGGTTTGGAGAAATTCTAACTGAGTTCTATAGGGTCCTTCGGGTCTTTCTAAATATCCTACATTTGACCCTCCTTCTGGTCTTTCTGTGCTAAAAGCCATTTCCAATTCACTCGTATTTGAGCTCAACTCGTAGGGATAATTGCTATTCAGCTGTTGAGCCCACGATCATGCAGTAGTTCCTACACTTGCTTCGGATGATCTAAGGCTTCGTCGGTCTGACTTACCTATATGTTTGCCCGATCTAAGGTTCATGAATTTACTTCCTTACACACTCACACTCAGATCGTCAATGATTCTTTGTTATTGATTTGCTTGGTTCTTTTTAAATGCCCTTAAGTTCTTGTTTTGTCTTAACTGTATGCGTCAAGAATCGACTTTCTATGGTACTTTTGAGTTCTCGTTCCATCAAACTTAAGTTCTTTTCCTTTAGGTTTTTGTATCACACACCTTTGCTTTAGCCTTGGACTTGAAAATGTTAAATATCTTGAACTTGAAGTGTTCCTATCGTCGTTAATCCACAATGCTAACGTTTAGCCTAAGCTAATAATTGACTGAGGGGGTTGAGTAATCTTCCAACCTCGAGTCAGCTTTTTCTGGTTGTTCTGATGCCCAAGAAGCCGCGCTTCCCAAGCCCTGCGTTCTTCACTGCCTTGCCTTGATTGCCCTTGATTGTCATTGCCAGACCTGGAAAAATCCAATATTAGACCAATTTCAAATGGATGATCAAGCACTTGAGTATATACACCCTTAAAGGTCCTTTTCCTTTTGCCCAAAATTTCAATGCCCCTTGGTTTTCCTAGTTCCAACTATGTCAACCTCAAATTAGCTTATCTAAAAATCAACGTATATTTTTTTTTGAAAAAAACAGTTGACATTACGTAGTACTCTTCAAGAGCTTTCTAACGAGCTATAAAGCTCAAAAAACGGACTTCGGATGAAAAAGATATGACCGTTCAGGCCCTCGAGGGTAAAAACTGACACTTAGGTTTTTCTCCAAATATGAGTTAAGGGGTCTCCTATGAGTCTAATCACCCAAAAATTTCCCAAAAATAGCCCCAAAATTGATTAAAAAATCAAACCCTAAAAATTGCGTTTGGGGTGAGCAATCGCAATGGTCTGAGATAATCGCGATGGTCTGGGACCGTCGCGATGGTCCAGGTGAACCGTCGCTATGGGGTGGCACAATCGCGATGGTCCGAAGGAGCGAACTGTCGCGATGGTCGGAAATGAATGATAGCGATGGTCCGAAAATGAATGATCGCGATGGCGTGATCTGCGAACCATCGTGATGGCGTGAGTGAACAATCGCGATGGTGTGAATGAACCGTCACGATGGTCTAATCGGCGAGCAGTCGCGATGGCGTTAGTCAATGGTCAACATGAACCGTCGCGATGGTCCGAGTGAAACGTCGTGATGGTCACGGGCGCGATGGCATGAGCCAATCGCGATGGTCTGATTTTGAGTCATCGCGATGGCGTGACTAGCGAACAATCGCGATGGTCTAGCTTGCCACGTGGCAGCGTCGACGCGATGGCATGAGCCAATCGCGATGGCATGGGGTCGACGAGATCGTCGCGATGGTCCAAGTGAACCGTCACGATGGCTCAAGTCACGATGGTGTGAGACCGTTGCGATGGTCCGACCGAGCCGTTGCGATGGCATGAGCCAATCGCGATGGTGCGACACAATCGCGATGGCGTGAGCCAATCGCGATGGTCCACCAAAATGATGATTTTGCAAATGCGTTTGTGGATCCGTGCAAGCGCTAGTGTCGCCTACCTCTTGGTGAACTCGCATACCAAAAATGTCGAAGTTGGCAGACCATCGTGATGGTCTGACACACTCGGCAGATCTCTGACAGAAAGTGAAATTCTACCTTTTTCCAGCTTTCCTGATGCACTGGAGCACTGAACCTACAAGAAAACTCAAAAACACAATAGCACATGCAAGCACAAAAGCTCTCTCTCTCTCTCTCTTGCATGCACAAATGAGGGGAAATGAGGAGAATGGGTGGATATGGTGAATTTTTTGATTTTTTTGGAGTGGAAGATGATGATGCGATGATGAAGATGGAGTGTGGGGGAGGTGAAAAACACCAAAAACTAACTAAAAACAACAACAAAAACTGAATTTTTTTACCTTCCAACACCACTTCTTGCTATACTCTTACCATCACACATTCGTCCTAGACTCGATCCCCGACAATGGCGCCAAATTTGGTGTTGCTCTAGCACAATGGTGAGAGCACGTTAAGAAGGTCCACGTCCTTAATGTCAATCCGCAGAAGAGATAGGAGTGATATGAAGATCGTGAATGTGAGATGATGTGAGAGTGAAGGTGAGAAGCATAGAGATGCACACACACATGCACACACACAACAAAGAGACAAGCAAGACACAATGGAAGGTAGGAAATCAACTCTATTGCTCAAGGACACTCTTACAAGCTCAAAATAGCTCTAAGCTCTCCTCTACTCAAACAAGCTAACCTCAAAAATGAGCTCTCTAGCTCTTTTTATAGATTCTAGACTAGTTTTGACTGGTTTCACATCTAGTGACCGGCATAGTTAAAAAATAGGTTCTAGATGCTATTTGAAGGGGTAAAGGGTGTCTAAAAATAATCAAAATTGGTACGCTCATTCTACCTAAGCTCTTCAAGCTCGAGGACTCCTCGGCTTGCACAAAATGGAGCTATAAATTACAAAAAGGGTTTTTCTATGTTACATATAGTACAAAAGTGATGAAAATCACTGTTGGAGGTTTTGAAAAGTATTTATAAAACATAAGTCTTTGAAAAAATGATTCGATTGACTCCCTGCTTCCTTGTTATGCTCTATCTTTACATGCTTCCGCTTCTTCTATGCCTCTGACTACTGCCAACAGGGGGTCATTCACCAAGGATGGCAAAATGAATGTGCCTAGTAGATCCTTGTTCTCAGAAGTTGTCAAAGTGGTTACTAGATAATAGCATCTGTAGAAATCTGGTTTAGGCAAAGGATCACTAAAATATTCTGTGAAGCCTACTCTCGCCCAAACATGCTTTAAGTCTTCTGTGTTATGTAATGCTTCAAACTCTCTAAGTTGAGAAAAACTGGTACTTGCCCCATGTACAGGTATCAAAAGTCAAATTGGCCTCAAAAAGGAAATCTGCATTTGCCAATGGGCCTGCTAAACCTTGGAACCAATGAGAGTTGCAATGAATTTTTTCAGTATATCCCCTAGGAGGATCGTCAATTGGCATCGGTCTTGGAAATCCCTGAAATTCTGGTGGTTGTGCCATCGGATGTGGTTCAGCTAATAATTTGCCAATATTTGCCATGGGTACACTGGGGTCAGCTTCAGATGGTCCTTCTGTCTGCATGGTGAATGATGCGAGTGTGTAGAAGACCTGCTACAAAGGATTAGCACATTAGTATGGAAATTAATCATGATCCCATTAAAGTGAGACCGCAATCCCTTTCCATAACCGATGTGTAACCCGTGTAGCTGAGTGTTGTGATGTGGTTTTTGGAATGGTTTTTCGCAAAACTAATGCATGTCTCTAGACACCTACATGCTTCAGATGATGCATACATTTCTTGATGAGATGTTATTACAAGTGATCTTGGGTTATAGTGTGTGGATTTGTACAAGGTTCACTCGTGAATGAGTTATTACAAGGGTAGTGTTTAGTCGGGATGGAAGTAATGTTAGAGAAGGGGGGCAGAGAAGACGTCTAGATACGTTTCGGTATCCATTTCCTAAGAGTTTCTGAGCGGGTGATATGTTTTTGCTGAGGGGCAAAAGGTGATATCGGATGTGGTGGTATTGAAGGGTGAAGAGATTTCTAAGGGTTATATATTACATGGCTTGAGGGTTGAGCTATGATACACTGTTTGGATACCCAAATCTGCGTGGGTGTGGGTCGGTTCATAAGGTACTTCTTGGCGATCCAAATTTGGCTGCTGTTCGTACTCGTAGAAGAAGGTCGAGGAGATGTGGAATATTGCCTCTGCTTCTGTTGAAACTTCTTCTTGGCTTCGTCTGCATTGGTGGAATCTGTCAGTGGTTTCTGTCCTTTTGGCATCCATATTTGTCTCGTGCCTCTTGCTTTGTGATACTGATGCTGCTTTCCTCGTGTCATCTGATATTGTCGTCGGTCTGGGTTCCTTCGTCGTGGTTGACTCCTCCTTTGTGGTTGAGGTTGAGAGGTTTGATGGACACTCTGCTTTGGAAAAGAAGGGAGGTCCAACACTTGCAAAACCTGCCCATTAGGAGGTGCTCCGTTTTGTACTATTAATCTAGGCCAGTCCGTAGTAAGTGTGGAAGGATGGGCACTGCAGGGTATCTTGCCCATGTGGCTGCTGATGCAGTCCACCTGACCGCTGATGTAACCCACCTGACCGCCAATTGTCCCCATTTGTCTGCTACTGGAAGACCAAGGGAAAATTTCCTGACATCCTTTTGTCTGGCCCCTATCCATCAACAAGCTCTCATGGGTTGACTTTGGAGGGAGCGTGCTTAGCTGAGGGATTTGGCCAAATATCTTCCGGTCCTCCGTCGCAAGCGTTTCATAGGGTCGCGGGTCATGTACCTCAGGCGGGGTGTCATTAGGGAAGTCAAGCGGTATCACTCGCTGCTAATTTAAGGTTCCAATCTGCAAGGAGCCTTGTCTAAGATTTAGGTCCACGGAGTGATCATATAGCCAATATTGGCCAACGATTAGGGGCACACTAATAGCTTCGCTATCATGGTCACCTCGTTTATGAGGATACGAAGGTCCACCTCACCCATGCAAGGGGTTTTCATGCCTCCTAGCCCTATGAGGTATGCCTCAATTGGCCGCATTTCTATTCCTGAGTCCTTATAGTGGGACCATCTAATCACACTAGTCGTAACACCTGAGTCAATTAAAGCCCTGAGCTCTTGGCAAGGGTTGCCGTGCTGTAGCCTGACTGTAATGAATGGTCTCCTGTCCACTATGTTAGGATGAGTACTTGAATTTACTTGACACATGGCCATGGGATATCTAGGTGTTGTTTCAAGCTGGTTATAATGTTCTCTCCCTAGTCCTTGTCTTCTTAGCTTAATGCGCTTAATGCATTCTATAGCTTCTGCTTGAGCTTCAGCACGTATCCTATTTTCTTCCTCCTTACGCTTCTTTGCCATTGTGAGTCTTCTAAGCATATCCTCAGTAAGAGGTTCCTAATATAACTTGACTCTACAGCCATTAATGTAATTATGCATTATGTCTCCTTCTAAGGTGGCTAATTATATTGCTCCACTTGTTGAGAGTCTGTTAATGATCATGGGTCCATAACCTCACTTTTCTAACTTCCGTGCATGTTGTTTCGGCATATATACTAGGACTAAATCTCCTTCTTTTAAGCCTTTATCTTTCACATGTGCATCAAAATAGGCTTTCTGGCGCTTCTTTGCTGCATATATGCCTACTGCTTCTTTTAGCCTGGTTTCTCCTAATCGTTCCAAGTCCATTATCCTGGATGATAATTCATGGCCAGTCCACTGATGTTCTTGTGCAACCTTAAGGGTCTGTATCAAGAAGTCCAAAGGAAGCACAACATTCTGACAAAAAATCATATGAAAGGGAGTTGCATTGAGTATGGTCTTGTAGGCCACTCAATATGCCCAAACAACATGGTGTAACTGTTTGTCCCAATTTGAACGTTTGTTGTTCACGAGTTTTGTCAGTACATTACAAAGGATCTTGTTAGTGCTTTCAGCCTGACCATTGGCCTGAGGATGATATGGTGCGGATTTCTTGTGAATCACCATAAAATCCTGTAACAAATATTCAATGACTTGGTTTAGAAAGTGAGTTCCTCGATCGCTCACTAACTCTATAGGCAATCCATATCTTGTAAAGACATTTTCAAATAAGAATTTTGCAGTCGTGTGTGCATCATTCTTTTTTGTGGCTTTTGCCTCTACCCATTTGGTAAGATAATCTGTCGCAACAATAATGTATTCAGCATGTGTACCTTTTGCAGGGGGGTTAATGGGTCCTACAAAGTCTATACCCCACTTAGAAAATGCGCGTCCTCCCATCATGGGTTTCAATGGCATTTCATCTCTGCGAGTAGGAAATTGAGATCTTTGGCACACATCACATCTCTTTACATAGGTATGTGCGTCCATGTGAAGAGTGGGCCACCATGATCGTGCAAAGAGGATGGCTTTGATTATCCTATCGGGGCCAAAATGACCTCCTGCAACACCTTGGTGTGCAGTCTCTAGTACGCTCAAATAATCACTCTCATGAACACATAGTCTTAAGTATCCATCTCGTCCTCGTTTGTATAAATTATCGCCAATAAGTGAATAGTCTTGAGCTTCCTGCTCTAGACTTCGTTGTCATGCTAAGGTCATTCCTTGAGGGAATGTTTTCGTCCTCAAGTATATCACCAAAGGCTCACTCCATTTTGGTGTGAGAGACACGTGATATAATGTAGCATGTTCTACTGGTGGTCTTTCACAACAAACATGGCATTCTTTACACAACTTGTAGACATCTGCTTCCATAGAAGGCCAATAGACTCCTAGCCTATGCAGAGTCTGCAATGTACGATGCTTCGAATGATGTTGCTTTAGTGCACCTATGTGTGCTAATTGCAACCAATTTGCATGTTCTGATTCATCTACACAACAAGCAAGAATCTTTTGATTATCCTGTTTGTATATGCTTCCTGCTATTATTTGATATCTTTGAGACTTGGTAATCTCTCCTTCCTTGATCCTTATCCTAGGATTCTTGGGTCCATATGTGAGAATAGGGACTATCAGCTTAGCCCATTCTGGTACTATCTCAAGGTTAAACAAATATGCATCCGGTAACTCATCCGCTATTCCTTGAGGAGCTTCTCTTGTGGTTAATCTTGAAAGGTGGTCGGCTCTGAGATGTGTCTTTCCTTTCCTGACTACTACTTCAAAATCATACTCCATGAGTAATAGGAACCAACGTATTAATCGTTCTGTGTTACAAGGCTTATTGACTAAGTACAATAACGCTTGATGATCTGTAAAGAATTCGAACTTATTCTCCAACAAATAATGCCTGAATTTCTTTACTGCGTAGATCATTCCTAATCCTTCTCATTCCGTAGTGGTGTAATTTCTTTCTGCTGCATTCAACTGTCTGCTTGCGTAAGCTATGGGGAGATCTATATTACCTTCATTCGTGGGTTGTGCTAACACACATCCTATGGCATAATTGGATGCATCCACATGTACATGGAATGGCTTACTCCAATCCGGGGTTGTCAATATAGGTGTTGAGCACAAACATCGTTTAAGTTCATTGAATGAATTCTCACATTCATCTATCCATTCAAACTTGGTCAAAAGAGAGTACAAAGGCTTGGCTATGATTGCATACATGTGTATGCTGCAATTACTTTCACCTTTTCTTCATCCGTAGAGATTCCGTTCTTTGACACAATGTGTCCTAGAATTTTGCCTTGTCTGACCATGAAAACACACTTTTCTGGGTTCAAACAAACTTGATATTCTCGACATTTGTCAAATACTTGCCTTAATTCTGGGATATGAGTATTTCTGATATTCAAATGAGCACATATGTCATCGACATAAACTTTTAAATTCTTGCGTAAGAATTCCTTAAAAACATGACACATAAGTCGCTAGAAACTGGCGGGTGCATTTGTGAAGCCAAATGGCATCACACGAAATGCAAATATGCCCCATTCTATGGCAAAAGCCGTCTTGTGTTGATCTTCTCGAGCAATGGCTACTTGATTATAGCCTGAGAATCCGTCAAGAAAGCTGTAAACTTCCTTGGCCGCAACTCTTTCCAATAAATGTTCTATGATAAGAAGAGGATAACTATCTCTAATCGTGGCGGCATTAACTTTTTTAAGGTTAATACACACACACAATTTTCCATTCTTCTTGGGCACAACCACAATGGGGGTTACCCATTTAGTGTGCTCAATTTCATAAATGAATCTTGCTTCTATCAAGTGATCTATTTCTTCTTTAATCTTCACAATGTAGTTATCATTGTACATGTATGGTTTCTATTTCGTAGGTTTTGCATCTGGAGTCATAGGGATTCTATGAGAACATATGTCTGAATCTACTCCTTTCAAGCCTTTGTAACTCCAAGCAAACACATCTCGATATTCGTGCAATAGGGCAACTAATTCTTCTTCTTCTTCAGTCGTCAAATCATGCCCTATGTAGGTACATTTCTCTTCTTCTCCTTCTATGGCAACTATTATTTTTTTGGTTTTCTCTTGATTATCATATACATCTCCAATTTTAGCTTTTCTGTTAGGCATTCGTACCATGATTCATCTATCTTCTATTTCGTATTTCTTGAAGTTCTCGGGAACCTCAAACAAAGATTCTTCTTTTTCTCACATGGTTTCTTTCTTCTTCCTTTTCTTTCCTTCACTTTTAGTGGTTACTTGTGTGGTTAATCTCACTGCATTCATAATTTCTTCGTGTCTTTGAGGGTGAGTTTCTACTTCATAGAAGTATTCTTTGTTTGATGCAAAGGGTGGGTCCATAATAATTGACTATAAATCGAAGTCACTAGCATCCTCAAATGCATTGGTGTTAGGTTCACATTCTTCAATAATCAAATCACACATGATTGGGTCTATCGTGAAAACTGAAATGTCATAGCCATCCTCGCAGTGGGGTGTCCATTGTTCTTCATTGATGGCTACGTCCATGGTTGCTAGAATTTCTACCCAGCCATGGGGTTCGAATTCTTTGTCTGGGAATACTATAGGTGCGTAAGCTGGGTCTTGAAAGGTTCATGGATGTTGTTCTGCACCTAAGGTCCTGGCTTCTAACCGTTCTTCCTCTTGTTTTGCTACTTTACACATCCATAGATGGGTATCTTCATGTAACCATGAGGGGTTTGATTCTAATGAGTGTACTGATTCCGTTTCTACCTGTGTCTTATGGATGGTGTTCCATTGTATGGGGGGTACGTCTCGATGTGAATAGTCTTTAAGATTGACTTTAGTAGTCACTCCTAAATGTTGCAAGTACAAAGAATTAGTTCCCCAATCTTGTACAATTTGCAACTGACACATGAATGGTCGTCCTAAAATCATCTCGTAAGCATGATTTTTCGCAAAATCACAAATGGCAAAGGTATGCTCAAACTCCACACCACAAGTGGTGAGAGATACGCCTTCTAATAGGCCTAATGGTTTCTCTATATGTCCATCAGCCATTTGTAGCTTCATCCTGGTAGGTCTTAGTGCTGGCTTACCCCAACGTTTCCATAAAGCGGTGGTAGCGATGACTACTCCGACTCCTGAATCTAAGATGGCTTTGGTGGTGTAGCCCTGATGGGTTATTGGACGATAAGTGTTACCTTCCTCTCCTTCGCTTACATCTCCGATCCTTTCTATGGGTACCTCTGGTACCTTCTTGTGTGTTCCTATTTGTGAGGGAGTAGTAGCAAGCTCGGGGAATTGATTTGCTACATGTTTCCATAGTTCTAGTTTGAACTTCAACAATTCCTCTAGAGTGAGGTGACATTGTACTTTAGTGTTTTTTATCACTTCCGTGTTTCTAGGGAGTACTGATTCTTCATTCCTCACTATTATCGTGGGTGCTCTCATGCTAATAGACTTAGCTTCCCAAGGTCCTATGAACCGAGGTAATTCTTGCAAAGAATTGGAGTCAAAACCTGTGTGTTCACTCAGTTGTTCTTCCTCTACATCATCGTAGATAGAGGGAATGTCTTGGGGAAATTGCTCCTGCAAATCATCTATTTCTTGAATTGGAGGATGGGTTCCTTGTTCTTTTCTCCACTTCTCTTCTTGGATTTCTCTTAGAAACTCATGTGAATACCTATGTATGGAAGACAGGTTGTCTTCACCTTCTGTGTTGGGAACTTGAGACAGGGATGGTGTATTCCTTTCCTGTGTCTCTGGGACAATAGGGTTCCTATGCTGATTCTTTTTCTTCTTGTTATCAATCAAGTATTCTAACCTCTCCATCAGTCCTTGAAAGTGTAATTCCGGTTTTGCCATGTTATTCCAATTTAGATATCTAGAGGATTCGAACATAGCTTGTGCTAATTCTACCATCTTCATGCAAAGTTTAGTTCTCTCGATTTCTAGATCAGGCCAGATAGTTTTTGCTCATTTCAGCTATCTGAGGTCCTTCTTTTATTTTGGCTTGATACACATGAAACATCATGTCTAGGTTTTCTGGTATGAGTTCTGCTAAAACTGATCCTGGTCTTTGAGCTAGGTTCTCTTGATTCAATTCCTGTGAAGTCAATTCTAGGATTTTGGCTCTAGATTCTTTGAGACTTCCTTCCAATTCTGTTATCCTCTTACTCCACTTTCTCTTAATCCTTTCTCTGGAATCTTTCCAAGATTTCGTCTTTTTATTGCTAGATTCTCCAACTTCACTAGTTCCGGCTACTTTCTCATGATTAAGCTGTTGGTTTTGTAAGAGCACCTGGGCTCTTGTTATAGCTTGGATAGGCACGTATGTAGGGTTGGATCCATCTGTGTTGTTTACAATACCTATCATGTTGATTGGTGTCACATTTGAAGCATTAGCAGGGTTCTTAGGACAATCTTTGATGACATGATCTTTACCACAATCGGCGCAAAAGCCTTGTATGTTATAATATTGTGACTGTCCTGCTATCGGAGGATGTGGACAATCCTTTATGAAGTGATCTCCTTGGCACTTAAAGCATGGTCCTCTAGGGTCCTGTGGTCTTTGTTTTCTCAATTGGGGTCGTGGATTAGGGTTCGTATACATCACATTAGCATAGTCAGGCTCCCAACTGGGTTCCAATGGTGGACTATCGTATTGATATGTCTCCACGTGTTCTAGTGACTTTGTGTAATACGCAGGTGGACTATCTATATGAGTAGAGTCAAAACTGTTTGAGTTTGGGTCACTTTCTGTGATCAAGAGTGAAGAAGGCACTAAAGCCCTACTTAGGTTCTCTTCTGCAGCAGCATATTTAACAGAGATGACATTAGCTGGCGGGGGTGGCTGCTGAGCTAAAACAGGTTGAGGTCTCTGTTAAGCCTGATAAGGATAGTTCTATGGGGGCCTATAGTAATGAGGGTGAGTATTATATTGGCCTTGATACCTACCTGGCTGTGCGTATGCTTGCGGGTAGTTTTGTCTCATTGCTTGTTTGTTGTATGGGCAATCTTTGAGCGGTGTGATTCGTGTATCGTCTCTCAATCGTGCAGTATTGGCCACTAGGGTTGGCTTGTGGTTGTGTTGCATTGGGACATACATTTGCCATATCATCACCACCACAGGTGTAATAACGCTTTTTTGTTGTTAACCTATGCATTTGTTTACTAGAAACTCCCAGTTTATGGGCCACTTTTTCTGCTAGGTCTTCTATCGAGTTGGAAAGTTTTGTGGATGCTGGAGACGAACAATTTGAGTCCTTATAGACCTTTGAGAGTTCCAAATCATCTCCAAGGTTGTCCTCAATATCTATACAAATTCTTACACATTGCTCTAGCATTCTGGGTTCCTTCAAGTATACATAGGAGCGTAGTTTAGAGCTCAACAGACCATCGAGGAACAACGACACTTGCTTGGCCTGTTTGAGGCTATGAATCGCTGAAGACGTATCATGCCTGATTCCACTTTTAGAGAATTCTGTGATGAACAACTCTAAAAAGTGATGGATGTCTCTAAATTGCCTTTGTTGCAATGGTTGAAACCAAGTTAAAGCGGTATTCTTTAATGTTAGTCCAAATGCATTATATTGCATGAACATATCTTCTACTTGGTCTGCTTGTAGCACTTGCATAAATTCTGCAACATGATCATAGGGATCTCCTGTCCAATCAAAGTAGTTTTTCATGAATTTTATTAACTGAGTGGGTCTTAATATTCTTGCGTGTTCACATGGTCTAGGTAGAGGAAAATCATCTCTACCACCTGGTATTTTACGTTCTCCTTGTCTATCCACTTTGTCCGTGTCTATGGTGGTTCTATCTCTCCCTATGGGATGATTGAAACTTACTTCAGGCCTCTCTTTGTTTTTCTCTCTTTGAGTGCCATGGGCTGAGGATGTTCCTGCCCCTTGATGGCTTGCATTTATGTTTGTTCTAGATGGAGGGAATACCAAATCGCCTCTCCATGTGTAGGTATTTCTTGCGTGGTCTGGTACCACAAATACTCTTTCTGAAGTTTCATCCAAGTATACGAACTTTGTGGGTGTATCTGGGTCCTTGAATTCATAAATCGTGATGGAGCCTACCTCACTAGGCTGTTCCGTTCTGTACCTCCAAAATGCTTCATCTGTCTCTTTATTCACAAACATCTCTATGCTTCTGTTGTCCTGAGGGATCCACTCTGGGATTAGTACTCTTGTTAGTACAGATTTCCCTCTAGGTGTCCTAGGTTCTTCTAATGGTTCTTTCCTTGGGCTTTCGCTTCCGTCTCTAATTTACACCAAACTCATTCATATTATTTGGCTGAGTACTTATGATGTACATTGTTCCTTCCTTATCTATGTACGCGTCTCTCTCGAATTTCACCACTAGATGTTCCAATCCAATGGGTTGATCAGGATTGTGCATTTGCACCACTTGTCTTCACAAACCATCCTCATGGATGCGAGCACCTAAGCGGTTGGTTCGGAGAAATTCTAATTGAGTCCTATAGGGTCCTTCGGGTCTTTCTAAATATGCTACGTTTGACCGTCCTTTTGGTCTTTCCGTGCTAAAAGCCATTTCCGATTCACTCGTATCTGAGCTCAACTCGTAGGGATAATTGTTATTCAACTGTTGTGCCCACGATCCTGCAATGGTTCCTACGCTTGCTTCTGATGATCTAAGGCTTCATCGGTCTAACTTACCTATATGCTTGCCCGATCTAAGGTTCATGAATTTACTTCGCGGCACTCTCTGATCGTCAATGATTCTTTGTTCTTTATTGCTTGTTTCCTTTTAAATGTCTTTAAGTTCTTGTCTTGTCTCAATGTATACGTCAGGAATCGACTTTCTGTGGTACTTTCGAGTTCTCGTTCTGTCAGACTTAAGTTCTTTCCTTTAGGTTTTCGTATCTCACACCTTTACTTTAGTCTTGGACTTGAAAACTTAATGTCTTTAACTTGAGCATTCCTATCATCGTTAATCTAATCCACAATGCTACCGTTTATCCTAAGCTAATAATTGAATGAGGGGGGTTGAGTATTCTTCCAACCTCAAGTCAGCTGCTTTGGTCGCCCTGATGCCCAAGAGGTCGCACTTCTCGAGCTTTGCGTCCTTCACTACCTTGCTTTGTTTGCCCGTGATCGCCGTTGCTAGACCTGTAAAAATTCACTATTAGATCAATTCACAAATGGATGATCAAGCACTTGAATATATACACTTTTAATGGTGCCTTACCTTTCGCCCAAAATTTCAATGCCCCCTGGCTTTCTAGTCCCACAATAGTCAACCTCAAATTATCCTCTCTAAAAAACAACATCTAAAAAAAAAACGGTTGAGGTCACGTAGTACTTGTAAAGAGCTTTCTAACGAGCTATAAAGCTCAAAAAACGGACTTCGGATGAGAGAGATATGACCGTTCAAGCCCTCGGGGGTGAAATCTAACAAACAAGTTTTTCTCCAAATATGAGCTAAGGGGTCTCCTATGAGTGCAGTCACCTAAAATTTTTCACAAAATAGCCCCAAATTTGTCCAAAAAATCAAACCCTAAAAATTGCGTTTGGGGTGGACAATCGCGATGGTTTGGGACCATCGCGACGGTCCAGGTGAACCGTCACGATGGCGTAGCACAATTGCGATGGTCCGATGGAGCGAATCGTCACGATGGTGTGAAGTGAACAATCACGATGGTGTGAATGAACCATCGCGATGGTCTAATCGGCGAGCAATCGCGATGGCGTTGGTCAACGGTCAATGCGACAATCGCGATGGCGTGAGCCCGTCACGATGGTCACGAGGCAAGATGGCTTGAGTCCATCGCGATGGTTCGATTTTCGAGGCATTGCGATGGTCTGAGGGTATCGTCGCGATGGTCTAGCTTGCCACATGGAAGCATCGGCGCGATGGCATGAGCCAATCGCGATGGCGTGGGATCGACGAGATCGTCGTGATGGTCAAGGACCGTCGCGATGGTTCAAGTGAACCGACACGATGGCGTGAGACCGTCGCGATGGTCCGGTCGAGCCGTCGCGATGGCGTGAGCCAATCGCGATGGTGTGAGCGATGGCGTGAGCCAATCGTGATGGTCCACCAAAATGCAAATTCTTGAAATGCAAGTGTGGGTTCCTATATGCGCAAGGATGCTCTACAGCGTGGTGAACTCGCTTACCTCAAATTCTGAACTTGGCAGACCATCGTGATGGTCTGACACAGTCGGCATTTTCTAACGGAAAGTGATTTTCTTACCTTTTTGCAGCTTTCTTGATGCTCTAGAGCACTGTACCTGCAACAAAACTCAAGAACATAAAAGCACAAAAACTCTCTCTCTCTCTCATTCTCGCATGCACAAATGAGGGGAATGAGGAGAATGGGTGGATATGGTGAATTTTCTGATTTTTTTCGAAGTGGAAGAAGATGATGCTGTGATGAAGATGGAGTGTGGGGGAGGTGAAAAACACCAAAAACTAAGTAAAAACAACAAAAAAAACTGAAATTTTTACCTTCCAACACCACTTCTTGCTATACTCTTCCCATCACACATTTGTCCTATACTCGATCCCCGACAACGGCACCAAATTTGGTGTTGCTCTAGCACGACGGTGAGAACCACGGTAAGAAGCTCCACCTCCTTAATGTCAATCCGCGAAAGAGATAGGAGTGATATGAAGATCGTGAATATGAGATGAAGTGAGAGTGATGGTGAGAAGCATAGAGATGCACACACACCTACACACACACAACGAAGAGACAAACAAGACACAATGGAGGGTAGGGAATCAACTCTATTACCCAAGAACACTTTTACAAGTTCAAAATAGCTCTAAGCTCTTCTCTACTCAAACAAGCTAACCTCAAAAATGAGCTCTCTAGCTCTTTTTATAGATTCTAGACTAATTTTGATCGGTTTCACATCTAGCGTTCGGCATAGTTAAAAAATAGGTTCTAAGCGCTATTTGAAAGGGTAAATGGTATCTACAAATAACCAAAATTGGTGTGCTCATTCTACCTAAGATCCTCAAGCTCGAGGACCCCTCGGCTTGCACAAAATGGAGCTACACTTTACAAAAGGGGTTTTTCTATGTTACATATGGTACAAAAGTGATGAAAATCACTATTGAGTGTTTGAAAAAGTAATATAAAATGTATTTGTTTGAGAAAATGATTCGACTGGCTCCCTGCTACTTCGTCGTGCTCTGTCTTCACATGCTTCCGCGTCTTCTATGCCTCTGGCTACTGCCAACAATGTGTGGCCGTTGATGGTTGTAGATGATCTTTGTGAGCCTAGCCACTAGGTTAGGTAGGGCATAAACTTCCAAGCCATTAGGTTGCCATTTAAGATGAAAATAAAGGCCTTGTGGCGTCGTGCAATTTCCCCATAGAACCTTAATGGGGGGAGTGCAGAGGGGGGCTTGCCCCCTTCTGCAGGGTCCGGGGGGCCTATACCCCTGACCCATAGGGCCGAGACGATAGGGCTTCTGGTCGTGGAGATATTCTCAGATCGTATATTTTATCGACTATTTTGTATCTCCCGACTACGTTTATCTATACCGAACCGCCTTGTAAAAGCTATATAAGCACGGCCCAGATTGAGCTTTACATAGCATTGCGCACTAGTAAGCCCTTCATCTAGAGTCTATCTAGATCGCCATCTAAGCTCCATAGTGGGAGCGCACGGGTGGACAACACCATCATTGTAACTGCATTACGCTTGGCAATCTGAGAATTTGAGTTCTCTATCTCTTAGTCTGTGTCTATCTTTGTCTATGTTTTTCTCTCAACTCTGTCTACAGGTCTATTCCGCTGTGCTATTATTTTCTTACATTAGGGTCATTCTGGTCTGTGTTAGAAATCAAGTGTTCTAATCTCTCTGGTAGTCCTTAAAAGTGTAGCTTTGGTTTCACTAGGTTGCTCTGATTGACATATTGAGATGCTTCAGACATGGTTTGGGCCAATTCTACCATTTTGATGTATAGCTTAGTTCTCTTGATGTGTAGGCTTGGTCTCGGATAATTCTTACTTAATTCTCCCACCTGGGGTCCTTCTCTTAGTCTTGCTTGGTATTCTTTGAACATCATATCTAGATCCTCTGGTATTGGTTCAACTAGAATTTGATCCTGCTCTCGGTGTCGGGTTTACCTGATTTGACCCTTGCGAGGCTAATTCTAAGATTTTGTCCATCGTCTCCTTTAAGGTTCCTTCTAATTAATTTATTTTCTTACTCCATTTTCTTTTAAGTTTTTGTTGTGAATCCTTCCAAGACTTGGGTTTCCTTTCGTTCGACTCTCCAACTTCACTACTTTCCGTTATCTTATTAGGGTCTGTTTGTTGATTTTGTAGCAAAGCCTAGGCTTTAATCACAACTTGGATAGATACATAGGTAGGTGTAGATTCATTTGAAGTGTGAACAATGCCTATCACATTAATGGGGGTTACCTTAGAGGCATTGGCTAGGTTTTTAGGGCAGTCTCTTATGACGTGTTCCTTACCATAGTCATAACAAAAACCTTGAAAGTTGTAATATTGTTGTTGTCTTGCTAGTAGAGGATGTGGACACTCCCTTATATAATGATGTCCTTGGCACCTAAAACATGCTTTAGGGCCCTGTGATCTTTTTTGTCTCAACTGGGCCGTGGTCAAGATTGACATACATGACATTAGTATAATCTGGCTCCAAGCTAGGTTCCATCGGTGGACTCTCATATTGGTATGTTTCCAAAAGTTTTGGTGACTCGGTGTAGTATGTAGGGGGCTATCTACATGGGTGGAATCAAAACTTTTGGAGTTAGGATCATTTTCCGTGATCAATGGCGATGAGTGTACTAATGCCTTATTGAGATTCTCTTCTATAACAACATATTTGATAGAGATTACATTCGCTGGGGATGGTGGCTACCAACCTAGCATAGGTTGGGGTCTAGGTTGTGTTTGAAATGGTACCTAGTAGTTCTATTGGGGCCGATAATAATGAGGTTGAGTGTTGTATTGGCCAAGGTATCTCTCAGGTTGTTGATATGCTTGCAGGTAGTTCTATCTAACCACTTGCTTGTTGTACAAAAAATCATGTGTAGTGTGGTTAGTGTACCGCCTTTCTATTGTGAAGTATTTGCTACTAGGGTTGCCTTGAGGGTGTGTCATGTTTGGGCAAGAGTTGCCACGGTTGCCTCTACAAGTGTAACAACACTTGACTGAGGTTATCCTAGGTGTCTGTTTGCTTGAGACACCTAGCTTCTGAGCTACCTTCTCTGTCAGGTCCTCTATGGAACTAGAGTGTTTTGAGGACAAATGAGTAGAACTATTCATATCCTTGTAGACCTTGGAGAGTTCCAAATCTTCTCCTAAGTTGTCCTCAATGTCTATACATATCTACATGCATTGCTCTAGTGTTTGGGGCTCTTTCAGGTATACATATGATTGTAATTTAGAGCTCAGTAGCCCATCCAAAAATAGAGATGCTTGTTTAGTTTGAGTGGGTAACTCTAGCATGGGATATCTCTCTATGTACTACCTGAACCTACGTCCAACTATTCTGACTATCTCCTGAGGGGTTTGTTTGAAACTGTGAATCAACGAAGAAGTATTGTGCCTAATCCCACTTTTAGAGAACTCAGTGATAAATGATTCTAATAAGTGATGGATGTCTCTAAATTGTCTTTGTTGTAGGGCTTGGAACATGTTAAGGTAGTTTTTTTCAAGGTGAGTCCCAACGCATTATATTGGGTGAACATGTCATTCACTTGTTCAGCTCGTAATACTTGTTTGAACTCGGCCACGTGGTCATATGGATCTCCTATCCCATCAAAATAGTTTTTCATGAATTTCACTAATTGGGTGGGTCTCAATATTCTTGGTGCTCTCTGAGTCTAGGTAGAGGAAAGTCATCTCTACAACGTTGGGGTCTAGGTTCTCTTGGTCTCTCCATCCTATCTATTTCTATAGCTAATCGGTCTCTTCCTACCATGTTAGCAAAGCTCACTTCAGGTCTCTCTTTGCCTTTTTCTCTTTGGGAACCATGAGCTAGGGATGTTCTTGCTCCTTGGTGGCTAAAGGCCACATTAGCTCAATGTGGGGGAAAAACCAATTCACCCCTCCATGTATAAGCATGTCTCCCATGTTCTCGTTTTGATGTGTTATCCAGGTACATACACCACTTTTACAGGTGTCTCTGGATCCTTGAACTCATAGATAATATATCTTCCTACTTCACTTGGTTGCTTAGAACTATACCTCCATAATGCCTCATTTATCTAGGTACATACACCACTTTTTCAGGTGTCTCTGGATCCTTGAACTCATAGATAATATATCTTCCTACTTCACTTGGTTGCTTAGAACTATACCTCCATAATGCCTCATTTGTCTCCTTATTTAAGTCTCCCGACCCATTTAATAGATAGAAAGAACCCATGGAAGGGAAAGAAAAGGAGGCGGCAAAAATTATCATGAGGGATCCATTCTGGGTTGAGCATTTTTGTCAACACAGATTTACCTCTCGGTGTCCTAGGTTCACCATCTAGCTGTTCGTGTTCTAAGTCACCCCTTTTCGATTCACAAATTACTATTCCAAATTCATTGGTAATGTTAGGTTTATTGGAAATTATGTACATCGTTCCCTCCTTATCAATATATGCATCTCTCTCAAATTTGACCATTGGATGTTCCAATCCAATGAGTTGATCAGGATTTCTCAATTGAATGATAGACTTTCTCAAAACATCCTCATAGATGCGCACACCTAATTGGTTGGTTTGGATGTACTCTAGTTGAGTTTCGTATGGTCCTTCAGCTCATTCTAAGTATGCTAACCTTGAACTACCTTCTGGTCTCTCCATGTTGTAGGACATTTCTAACTCACTTGTTTTAGTTTGCGGATATCCACTCAACTACTGAGCCCAAAATCATGTTATAATTCTAACACTAGCCTCATATGACCTAATGCTACATCAATCATCCTTTCCTATGTGCTTTCCCGATCTGAGGTTCATTAGTTGTAGCTCCTTCAAGCACTTGACTTGTCAAGAATCTAGGTCTCACTAAGTCCCTTTGAGTCAATTACTTGGTTTGTTGATTTGCCCTTAAGTTCTTGTCTTTTACAGATTTGATCGTTAGGTATCATTTTTCATGATGTGATCGTGACGTAAAAATTAAGTTCCTTATCAGGGTATACTTACACTCTCAACACCGAAGACTCCTTCCTTTAAAAACACCTATTAGCACTAAAATACCTCTCCTCCCTATCCAATCTAGGATTTTTTCCTTGCTAGTAATTCAATAGAATGGGTTAGGTAGGGCACTTACTGTCCTTGCTTTTATTCCTAAGAGTCCTTGAGTAGCCCCAATACAGGTGTCACCACTGAACTGAGCCGCTTCTTTTCTGCCTCTCAATCACCAAAAACCCCCAATGAAGATAATCTCTAGTTGCCCTATATCAATAATTCAAAAACTTAGGGAAAAAAAAGTCAAAAAATTCCAAAAGCCCTAATTCTGCCATTTGTGGTGAACCGTCATGATGGTCTAGCTGGATTGTAATGGTCATGCACCATCGCGATGGTCTTACACAATTGCAATGATGTGGCACAATCATGATGATGTGGCATGTCATCATGATGGTCTGCAATGAGCGCGATGGTCTAGTCTGGATGTGATGGCTTGAGCCAATCACGATGGTGTGATCAATCATCATGATGGTGTGTATCAATTGCAATGGTCAGTGATCATTGTGATGACTTGAGGCAATCATGATGGTCAAAGGGCACGATGGTCTGAACACATCATGATGGTATGTACCAATCACAATGGCATAGTCGGGGTGGTCATCACGATGGTCTGGTGATTCATCACGATGGCATGAGCCAATTGTGATGGTTAGACATCATCGCAATGGCTTGAGCCAATCGCAATGGTCGGGTCTCATCATGATGGCTTGAGCCAATCGCGATGGTGATGCATCATTGCGATGGCATGAGCCAATCGTGATGGTTCAAAAAGATGCAAATTTTTAGGATGCAACAATGGATTCTTTAGTGTACTAAGACGTTCTACATCCTCAACATGACATATTTCAAAATACGAACTTCTCAGACCATCAGCATTCAGTAGAGATGATGAAAACACAAAGTTTTTCCCTGTAGAGTGTTGTAGTCTCATACTGAAGCAATATCTTGTAAAGAAAACTCATAAACACATGCAAACACACTCTCTTTGTTGCTCTCTCTCTCTCTCTCTTTCTCTCTCATAAACGAGGGAAATGAAAAGAGAAGGATGGATATGGTGAATTTTCACCATGTATGGAGAAGATGTGGGGATGAAGGATGAGTGTAGGGAAGGTGAAAGAAGATGAAAGCAACACAAAGAAAGCAACAAAACACTAATTAATTACCTTCCAAATCTAATCTCCAGACATTCTTACCATCACACCTTCGTCCTAGAGCTCATCCCTAGCAGTGGAGTCAAATTTGGTGTTGTTCTAGATAATGGAAACTATCATGTCAAGAAGCTCCACCTCCTTAATTGTCAATCTACAGAAGAGGTAGGGTGATATGAAGATCATGAAAGAGTGATGTGGATGAAGGTGAAAGTGAGAAGCACACTAGTGCACACACACACATGCACACAGTACGAGCAAGAGGAGACTCAATGGAAGGCGTAAATCACACTTGCATTGCTCAATTAGCTCTTACACTCACACTCTTACAATGTAACTTAGTCTAATCCTTCTAACCTCTCAAAATGAGCTCTCTATCTCTCTTTATAGTTTTTTGCCTAGTTTTGACCAGTTTTGAACCTAGTGTTTGGCCTAGTTAAAAAATAGGTTCTACGGCTTATTTAGAGGTCCAAATCAAGTCCAAAAATTATGAAACGTGGTATGAGCAACCTATCTAGGCTCTTCAAGCTCGAGGACTCCTCGACTTGCACAAAATGGAGTAGCTCATGAACAAATTGAGTTGTTTATATTATATAGGTTACATGAGTGATTAAAATCACCGTTGAGAGTTTGATCACCTATAACGAAACAATGTCTTTTGAAAAAGAATGGACCTAGTCCCCCGATCTTCATGCATCTCCTTTTACATACTTCCTTGACATCGATGTCTATAGCTAGTGCTGGTGCTACTGCTAACAAAAAATATTCTTCACATCCATCTAATGCAAAACCCGTCCTGTTGATGTAGCCAATGCAACAAGTGCTCTAATAGTATCCATTTTAGCTAATGGTCTAAAAGTTTCCTCATGATAAATGCCATATTTCTATGCATATCCTTATGTTATCAATCATGTTTTATACCTACTTATAATACCATCAACATTATACTTTACCTTGTAGACCCACTTGGAGCCTATGGGTTTCTTTCCTTGTGGAAATGGAACTAGCTTCCATTTTTCATTTCCATAAAGTGAAATCATCTTCTCATCCATAGATTTCTACCAATGTGCATTTCCAAATCCATCTCCAAAACAAAAGGTTCAACATCTTGTGTTACCTTGGTCATGTTGGCACAATGACGAGCCATGTAGCTATCATACATTAATTGTTTGCATTGAATTCTACATCCTCCTAGATCTTCTTGATCGTGGGACACTTCTTCTTGTTGTATCATTTGCATATGCCTTTCTTACTCCTTGAGTCTTCATAGAGGGCAATGCAAGATCTTCATCAAGGCTCTTTTCTGAACCGCTTGATTCTCCATCAATGTCTTCAAAACTTTTAAATGTTTTATTACTAAAAAAACATTTTTTTTAAACCTTTCTTGGATGTAGCCGATGATTTTTTTGGACTCAAATTTCCATGCAATCTTCCACTCCATGGGTTTGAATTGGAACTATTGTCGGGTGACAAATTAGGTCCACTCAGAATTTGATATTTTAGACTTGAGTTCTCAACATTTCCTTTGTCATTTGATTCAAGATTAATTCCTTCTTTGGCATCAACATAGAAACTTGCATTTCATCAAACACCCCATCTCTGCTTACCGTCACCTATTGTGTGAGTGGTTTGTAACATTTATGTCCCTTTTGCTCAAGGGAGTACTCAATGAAGATACATTTTTCTACTTTTGGATCAATCTTCATCCTCCACTCATCTGCAACATATACATATGCAATCCAATCAAATACTTTTATGTGTGATAAGATTGACCTATAAATTTCTCTTGGGGTGTCACTTGATGTACAATAGCAATTGGAGTTCTATTCATAATGTATACAATTGTGTGTAGAGTTGCTGCCCAAATAACATTGAGGCATATTTTTCTCATCCATCAAGGCGCTGGTTATTTCTACAATATTTCTAATTCTACATCTAGTAATGCCATTCTCTTGTGGTATGTACATGCATGAAAATGATCAAATTACATGAATTTTTAAAAAACTATTGAATTCATTTGATATGTATTAACTTCCTCCATCAGACCTTAATGTCTGAATACTTCCATGTTTTCTTTACCACCAAGTGTTGACATTTTGAAAGAGAGTAAACACCTCACTCTTCTCCTTCATGAAGTATACCCACACTTTTGGTGTATGATCATCAATGAAAGTGACATAAAACCTACACCCTCCCATAGACGTGGTTCTTGTAGGACCCCAAACATCTATATGCGTTATCTCTAGCACGTTCTCACTAACAAGCTTGTCATGCAAAAATGATGCCCTTGATTGTTTAGCAAATTGACATGCTTCACATACCCTCTGCATCTTTGCAAGATTGAAATAGTCCATCGACAAGCTCTTTTGATTGCATCAACTTCAACCTCTGCAAATTCACATGTCCAATTTGCTTTTGCAATATCTCTATGTTAGCAATAACATCTCTACTTTCTACAAACATGGCTACATTCATTTAAGGAATTTTCACTTTCAAGGTCACCATCCTACCCAATTTGTTCCCTTTGGCAATCAACCTTCCATCACTACAAGAGAATAGGGGTTGTAATGACAACCCCAATCAGAAAAACAAGAATCATCACTTATGCGATGCTATGAAATCATAGTGTCCCATAAGCGAAGACCCTTATAAAAATAGGGACCGTTGCATAAGTGATGTTTATCATCACTTATGTGATGCTGCCTGAATTGCATCACCACTAGCATCATATAATAGTGACACTTGCAAACTCATTGCGATGCTCGAGTGTCGCTTATGCGAAGCTTCTTGAACTTAAAAAAAAAAAAAGGAATTCACTCGGCACATTTATGTCGAGATTCAAGTTGAGAGAGAGAGAGAGAGAGAGAGAGAGAGAGAGAGAGAGAGAGAGAGAGAGAGAGAGAGAGAGAGAGAGAGAGAGAGAGAGAGAGAGAGAGAGAGAGAGAGAGAGAGAGAGAGAGAGAGAGAGAGAGAGAGAGAGAGAGAGAGAGAGAGAGAGAGAGAGAGAGAGAGAGAGAGAGAGAGGAGAGAGAGAGAGAGAGAGAGAGAGAGAGAGAGAGAGAGAGAGAGAGAGAGAGAGAGAGAGAGAGAGAGAGAGAGAGAGAGAGAGAGAGAGAGAGAGAGAGAGAGAGAGAGAGAGAGAGAGAGAGAGAGAGAGAGAGAGAGAGAGAGAGAGAGAGAGAGAGAGAGAGAGAGAGAGAGAGAGAGAGAGAGAGAGAGAGAGAGAGAGAGAGAGAGAGAGAGAGAGAGAGAGAGAGAGAGAGAGAGAGAGAGAGAGAGAGAGAGAGAGAGAGAGAGAGAGAGAGAGAGAGAGAGAGAGAGAGAGAGGGAGGGAGGGAGGGAGGGAGGGAGGGAGGGAGGGAGGGAGGGAGGGAGGGGTAGAGAGAGAGAGATAGATAGATAGATAGAGAGAGAGAGAGAGAGAGAGAGAGAGAGAGAGAGAGAGAGAGAGAGAGAGAGAGAGAGAGAGAGAGAGAGAGAGAGAGAGAGAGAGAGAGAGAGAGAGAGAGAGAGAGAGAGAGAGGAGAGAGAGAGAGAGAGAGAGAGAGAGAGAGAGAGAGAGAGAGAGAGAGAGAGAGAGAGAGAGAGAGAGAGAGAACATGTACACACATACAATCATGCATACATACACACACATGCATACATACACACACATGCATACATACACACACATGCATACACATGCATATGCATACATACATACACACATGCATACACACATGCATACACACATACACATACACATACTATGCATAATGTATGCCATGTACCTCAATTATCATGTAGTTTGATGTGAGTTGGTCAACTTGGTGACCTTGCTTACAAGGTGGTTTTCTATGGTCAATTTTTTTGCATATCAAAGGGCAATATGGTTATTGCAAAAGAAAACAAAGTTGGCTCACTTTATTCTTTATTTGTATCACAGAAAGAACACTTGTTAGTTGTCATTGAACAACCTATGTCTTGATTTGGCATGGCCATTTGGGCCACATATCTCGTAGTGGAATGGAAAATCTTTCTTGTTCTGCATACTTATCTGTGTTATCTTTCTCAAATGTTTCATTTTGTAAGCATTGTCAATATGGAAAAGAAACTAGGAATGTGCATAAAACATACATTGACTCTTCAATTCAACCTTTAGACATCCATCATACACATGTGTGTGGTCCTATGCCCACAAGGTCATTAGGTGGTTCTAATTACTTTGTCACTTTCATAGAAGATGTTACTAGAAAAGTATGGGTATATCCTATCATTTGAAGGATGAGGTATTCCCTATTTTAAAAAAATGGTTTGTATCAATTGAGGCTGAAAAACGAACTAAGCTTAATGCTTTACATATGACAATGGGGGTGAGTATACCTCATATGAATCTAGCCTTTTCTATCAGCCTATAGGAATTTATAGAGAGTTTACAACTACTTATAGCCTAGTACAGAATGATAAAGGCTTTTGGGTAGAAGGAATATTGACTGCAGTTCATGTGATTAACCTTTCACCTAGTACTTCCAAAGGTCTCAAACTGGCACAAGATTTATGAACAAGAAATCCATCATATTATGATCAACTTCAAGTTTTGGGTGTGAAGCATATGTTTGTATACCTAACAATCGTAGATAAAAGTTGGACCATAAGTCAAAGAAATGCACTTTTTTTCGATATGGTTGAGGACAATTTGGATATCGATTATGGGATCCTGAAACACGATCAATGATCAAGAGTAGTGATGACAGTTTCGATGAGTTTAAGATACATAATTGGCCCATTAAGGAGGTTGAAGTGAGAAGAGTGGTGTTTGAGGATACTAGTCCTCTAGCTCGCATGCATAAAAATGTTGTGCATAGGGATGGTCAAGAAAATGTCCAATCAAATCAGTCTTCAAATGTTCCTGTTTACCAGTCATTGATATGCTCTACATGTATCTGACATCCACTTGATAGATATGTTCCAGGTTTGGATTTTTTTATGCTAACATATGCTAGTGAGCCACCTTGCAATAGACATGCTATGCACACAGATGATCATGTCAAGTGGGAGCATGCCTTCAGGAGCTAATTTGATTCTATTCACAAGAATGGTACTTGTGATTTACTACCTTTGCCAAAGGGCAAGAAAGCTTTACCATCTAAATGGGTCTATAAGCTGAAATTCACATTAAATAGTGCTTCTCCAATGTATAAAGTATGACTTGTTGCAAAGGGTTTTAAGCAACATGGTGTTGATTTTGAGGAAATCTTCTCTCCAAAAGTCAAAATGACTACCCTGTGCATGTTGCTTGGCTTCGTTGCAATGGAGGGCTTAGAGTTAGTCCAAATGCATATGAAACCTACTTTCTTGCACGGAGATCTTACAAAAGAGATCTATATGGAACAATCGGACGATCATATAGTTCTTGACAAAGAAAATCTAGTTTGTAAGTTGAAGAAGAGCTTATATGGACTTAAAAGAGTCCCCTAGACAATGTTATCAAAAGTTTGATGCTTTTATGAACTCTCAAAGCTATTCTCAAAGCAATGAGGATCATTGTCTCTACACAAGAGATGCTCTGATGGTAGCTTGATATGTTTTATACTTAATGTCCATGATATGTTGATCGTTTGGGAAGTCCTCGTATGACTTATCAATTATCAAACAGAAGTTGAGTAAGACATTTGATATGAAGGATTTAGGGATTGCTAAACATATTCTTGGCATGCACATTACTTCTCATGAGAATGAAAGATGCAAGCATGATTGCCCCAAATCAGATAACGAAAAGGAATTCATGACCAAAATTCCTTATCAGTGTGGATTTGGTAGTCTCATGTATGCTATGGTAGCTATGAGACCAGACATTGCATTTGTTGTGGGAGTTGTGAGTAGATATATGTCTAATCTTCGTAAGAACCATTGGGAACTGGTCAACACAATTTTGAGATATCTGAGTCGCATTCAGGAAAAGTGTCTATGCTTGGATAGAGGGAAATCATCCATTATTGGTTACACATATTTTGATTATGTTGTGTATACAATCAAAAGTCGACATCAAGGTAAATTTTCATTTTGTTGGGGATGCTATCTCTTTGAGATCTCATCTTCAAGAATGTATAGCTATTTCCACCACAAAAGCAGAGTATGTTGTAGCAAGTGAGGCATGTAAGCAAGCATTGTGGCTTTCTCATCTTGCTTGCGATATGAGTCTACCTTAGCATGTACTTGGTTTGCTCAATGATAGTTAGACTGCCATTGTTGTGGCTGAGAATCCAGTCTATCATGCAAAGACTAAGCACATTGAGATGAGGTATCACTTCATTAGATATTGCTTAGCCACTGTGCCCATTATTCTTCAGAAGGTTCATACTCGAGATACTGATACATATGCTTTGACTAAAGCTCTACCACAAGATAGCTTTCGACAATATTTTCACTTAATGGTGGTTACTTGATTCATTATCTTACACAATTACTTGTATACTGTGTAAGTAGTCAAAGAGTTAAGGCAAAGCTCTTAGGCTTGTTAATTGCACCACCAATAGCTAGCTAGATGGATAGATGAATGGATAGAAAGAAAGAAACACAAAGAGAGAGAGAGAGAGAGAGAGAGAGAGAGAGAGAGAGAGAGAGAGAGAGAGAGAGAGAGAGAGAGAGAGAGAGAGAGAGAGAGAGAGAGAGAGAGAGAGAGAGAGAGAGAGAGAGAGAGAGAGAGAGAGAGAGAGAGAGAGAGAGAGAGAGAGAGAGAGAGAGGAAGGAAGGAAGGAAGGAAGGGAGGGAGGAAGGAGGGAGGGAGGAAGGAGGGAGGAAGGGAAGGAGGGAGGAAGGGAAGGAAGGGAAGGAAGGGAGGGAAGGGATGGAAGGGAAGGGAAGGGAGGGAAGGAAGGGAAGGAAGGGAAGGAAGGAAGGGAAGGAAGGAAGGAAGGAAGGGAAGGAAGGAAGGAAGGAAGGAAAGAAAGAAAGGAATAAAGAAAGAAAGAAAGAAAGAAAGAAAGAAAGAAAGGAATAAAGAAAGAAAGGAATGCACGAAGGAAGGAAGAAAAAAGAAATAAATAAAGAAAGAAGGGAAGGTAGGACAGGAAGGGAAGGAAAGAGGAGGAAGAAGGGAAGAAAGGAAGAAAGAAAGGGAAGAAAGAAGGGAAAAAGAAAGAAAGGGAAGAAAAAAGAAAGGGAAGGAAGCAAGAAAGAAGGAAGGAAGAAAGAAGGAAAGAAAGAAAGAATGGCAAGGGAGCAAGAAATGAAGAAGGAAGAAAGGAAGAAAGGAAGGAAGGAAGAAAGGAAGGAAGGAAGGAAGGAAGAAAGGAAGGAAGGAAGGAAGGAAAGGAAGAAAGGAACGAAAGGAAGCAACGAAGGAAGGAAGCGAATAAGCAAGGAAGGAAGGAAGTAAAAAAGCAAGGAAGCAAACAAGCAAGGAAGCAATCAAGAAAGCAAGGAAGCAAAAAAGAAAAAAAGGAAGGAAGCAAGCAAGCAAGCAAGGAAGGATGGATGGATGGAAGCAAGCAAGCAAGAAAGGAAGGAAGCAAGCAAGGAAGGAAGAAAGGAAGGAAAAAAGGAAGTAAGAAAGGATGGAGGGAAAAAAGGAAGAAAGGAAGGAAGGAAGGGAAGGAAGAAAGAAAGAAACAAATAAAAGAAAGGAAGAAAAGGAAGAAAGATAGGAAGGAAGAAAGGAACAAAAAAAGCAAGGAAAGAAGAAAGGAAGCAAGCAAGGTGAGCTAGCAGCGAGCAAGCGAGCTGCTTGCCAGCCAACTAGTGAGCTAACAAGCAAGCCAAGGAGCAAGCCAGTAAGCGAGCAAAGCAACCAAGGAAGGATGGAAGGAAGCAAGCTAGCAAGGAACGAAGGAAGGAAGGAAGCAAGCAAGCTAGGAAGGAAGGAAGGAAGGAAGGAAGGAAGGAAGGAAGATAGATAGATATATAACAATATCTTCACCACCACAAGTACTACCATCTTGATCTTATGGGCTGAGGGGATAGGTCCCAAAGACCCCACAAAAGAGGGCAAACCCCCCCTCTGCACTCCCTCCATTAAGATTCTATGGGGGAATATATAACAAATATATAACAAGTCTTCCATCTTTGAAATACCCACCGAGCATACTCAGTAGGAATGTTAGCCCCCCTGCTCTGCTTGTTCCCAAACAGGTTTGTGTTCCATCCTTGAAATGATTCACAAGCATTAGAATAGCTTGTATAACGCATTCCCTATAACTTTCATCCTTTGGATGGGATTCTCTCAACCATGTGCACACTGCATTTGCTTGTGTATCATCAAATCTTCCAGTAGGATGAAGAATACTTGGCCCTACATAACCTTTGATAATAACGAAATGTGCAAGGAGACTGAATATAAAAGCTGAGTTAAACTATACAGTTCTTTAAACTAAAGAGAGAATAGTTGTCATGTTGAACTTGAAATCACAGTTCTTTAAACTATAAAACTTCTTTAAACCAAAAGTTATAATTAGGACATGACCAATGCTTTAAGAGATCAACCTGAACATTTCAAACAAGGCAATGAGAGCAATTCTTACAAAAGCAAACTAAACATAAAATCTCAGTTAAACTGTAAAAGAGGAGACTGAACATAAAATCTGAGTTAAACTATACAGTTCTTTAAACTCAAGAGAGAATAGTTATCATGTTGAACTTGAAATCATAGTTCTTTAAAATATAACAGTTCTTTAAACCAAAAGAGCATGCTTAGCATGAAAGCTCACTTCCTTAACCAAGGAACATAGAACAATTCTTTAAAAGAGCTTGAACATGAAATCTCAAATAGAGGAATGACAACAATGAGAAAACGTGGCCTTTTTCTACCCTCAAAGAGGTTTACAACAGAAGTTTTGAATTCCTGATTTGTGGGCTGCAATGGAGATTTTTTTATTATAGACTTTTCATAAGAACTAAATGACAAATCAAAGCCTTGGGTAGAGATCTAATGTCTTTAGTTTGTACACTTGAAAGTGAAGGTTTACAATAGCGATCTCTTGAAAATTTAGTAATGTAGATTGTGATTTGTGAGAGACCTAAAATGGGTAGAAATACTAAAAACAAATGGTGATGTTGCAAAATGTAGATTGGTTTGGTCAAGGTTGTTTGGAATTGTGTTTCATACCCATTGGATGTGTTTGAAAAATATCTTAGATATTGGATGCAACATACCACACACGTCAGTAAACGTCGAAAACATCTGTTCTAACTCGTCGTAAGTCGGATTCCCATTAGAAATCAGAACTCACAATCCCATGAGTAACAACTATGACTGTATGGATATGTCTAACAGATAAAATCTCATCTGGGAGACAAAAGAACGACATGTGCACACAATCATAAATACATAACAAAGAAATGAGAACAAATAAGTCAAGCCTACCATAAAATGAGAATGTAGAGCAAGAAGCATGTTAGATTTTGTTTGTCGTGAGCTTTGACTCTTTCTTTGATACTTTCTCTATTGTTAATCCATTAATGAACACCATTAGTGAACACTACCATGATAGGATATATCAACTGCAAATGTAGATAATATTGAACTCAAAACAAAACATTATCTTGTATACCACCAAATAACATTGCATGTCTGATGTGTTTCCACTATCATTGCAACACATAGATAATAGAATGTTATTTGCATGGTAGAGACTCCCAAAAACTAATCCTATCAATACTTCAACGTTTTCTGTCTTGACCAAGCAAAATTCGGCCATAGTTTAGCTTGGATCACATCCAATCCTTGTTTCTTTATGGAAAACAAAACAAAAATATATCTATTGTGTTTCCATTATCATTACCACATATAGATAGAAGAATATTATTCGCATGGTGGAGATTCCCCAAAACTAATCCCATCAACACTGCAACGTTTTTTGTGTTGATCGATTCAGCAAATCTCAAAGAAACTGAATGAGTAAGGCAAATGACAATTGATATGCTTTCCATAAAACTCAGCCATAACTCAGCATATGACTAATCACATTCAATCCTTGCTTCTTTATGGATGGATGCTAGAGAGTATGACTCAAGGATTAATATGTGTAAGCCCAAAAGAAACATGCATTTTAATCGGTAGAGGGAAGTGGCGGTCCATAACACTCCTGAATATTTTTTTCCACTAGCTCCAATATTCTTTTTGTTATTTATAGAGTCAATGCATGCATTCATTCACGCGGAACAAGCTCATTGCCCACTCTTCAACCGTGCATTGGTTGAAGGGTTCTCTGACTCATGGACTGAGCACACCATTGTGCCCATTCATAACTTAGAAGATACTATGGATCCAGCTACATACCGGACGATCATGATTGGCCCTATATTGGCCAAGTTATATGGGGCGGTACTAGAGATAGAGTTGAGTACTCTCCCTGAGAGGAAGGGTATCAGGGCTCCACGACATGCAGGTTTCAAACTTGATTACTCTACCATTGACCACATCTTCACTCTCAGATGCCTGATCGACCAGGCAAGGGTGAGGAAGAGGAGATTATATTGTTGCTTTGTGGACTTCCGCAAAGCATTTGACACTGTTCGTAGGGAACGACTCTTCAGATGACTACTTGATATCGGAGCTCCGTAGGAGATGATATGGGGGATGTACGTCTTATACGAGAGAGTATCTGGTAGAGTCAGATGTCCAGGGGGCTTATCTCATCCACTTGCTAGCACTATTGGGGTGAAGCAAGGATGCCCTCTTTCACCCACCCTCTTTGGTCTCTACATTGATGAGATAGTGGACTTCATACAACAGCAGGGGGTGATGGCATTGAGGTACGCGGCTCCACTGTACATATTCTTTTATACGCTGACGATATTGTACTGGTTTTAGAGTCAGTAGAAGGTCTACAGCATCATCTACATGGCCTAGATGACTTTTGTAGACATAGAGGGTTATCTATGAACCTTGGTAAAACCAAGGTCATGATCTTTCATACATCACCACAGGTATGCAGACATAGTTTCTTCACAGCAGTAGGTGGACCGATCAAGGTGGTCAGATCATATATTTACTTGGGAGGGTAGCATTAGGGATCTTCTCTATGTCTCAGGTAGCCTGGGATGGCATCACACATGGGTATGCAGCACTAGCTTTGATGGAGAGACAGTGCCACTAGGCATATTTTCAAGAGCCCCGCACAAAGGGGTGCCTCTTTGACACTTTGGTTATGCAAGCACTCATGTATGGGGCAGCCATATGGGCATCGGGATTTGCTACATCAGTATGGACAACATTAGAGAGGCCACAGATCCTCATGATTACCAGACTTATCCATAGAAAGCCTTCGGTACCACATGATATCATTGGAGTAGAGCTTGCTGCACCACCGATGCTAGTTGAGGCACTATTCCAGACAGTATGCCTATTACATAGACTTCAGAGCATGGATACAGAGCGCATTGCTTATTGTGCTTTCTAGGCATCACGTGATATGGCATTAGCAGGCAACACCTCCTCATGGTATGCACAGACATGAGACTGGCTGGCCCACCATGGCTTTCACATAGAGAGGCTACCACCACTACAGTATGACTCACATGCACCCACCTACTTGCTCTCTCATCAAGAGAGGAATCGGGTCATTCGTTAGGAGATATGGCATACATACATACAGAGGACATGGGTGAGCCCTAGGGATACATTGCCACCAGAAATGCTCTATTATCGTGAGCATTTTCTACATATATTGGACAAGGGCTTCATCGAGATTCCGAGATACATGCAGACATACCTACCCCACCACCTTTGAGTCGTCATTGGGCAGCTCCGAGTTTCATCACATTAGCTCGAGATTGAGAGGGGTCGGTCCAGGGGAGTCCCCCATGAGGAGAGGTGGTGCCCAGTATGCGAGACAGAGGTAGAGAGTGAGGAGCATTTTGTTATCAGATGCCCAACATACTTAGACCTATGAACACAGTTCCAGATAGAGGAGTCAATCTAGTTGTGCATGACTATGGGAGACCAGTGACGCTTGGGACGCTTCCTCATAGCAGCATCTCATGCATCAGTACAGCCTATGATCACACGATGGAGCATAGGCGTACCACCACCCCCTGCGTTGTCTTCCTTCAAGAGGCACTCAGACCACCATCGATGTACCACATACTACACCTACCTCCACCCATCACCAGTAGCTAGGGTGTTTTACTCACTCACATTATGGATCCCCCATGTATTAGGTGGCCACTATCTGCAGAGTCAGAAGCATGTCTCCCCAGCCTTTGCCAGCTCTATATAGCTTTGTGTAGCGATATACAATTTATTTCATTTCATCTTCCACACAGGGTTACTACACTTGTACATGGTTTTTTTCTCATAGGCCAAGTTTGGCCTCCTGAAGACGCTAATATGACTTTCTTTCTTCCCTCCCTCCCTCCCTCCCTCCCCCCCCCCTCTCTCTCTCTCTCTCTCTCTCTCTCTCCCCCCACCCCCCCAAGTCCCCCCGTCTAGATTTGTCGCCATCCTTTATGCCACGTCACCATCTAGATCTGTCGTTGTCCTCTGTACCATGTCACCGTCTAGTCTGTCGCAGCCCTTTGTACTATCCTCGAGTAGCGACCTAAACCCCTACCGCCCCCTCTATATCAGCCTCATCTCGCAACCTAAATCTTTGTGGCCCTCTTTGTACCAAGTTCAGCTCGCAACCTGGATCCCTCCGTGCATCTCAACTCGTGACCTGTACCAGATCGCCCGAGCTCAGTACCTGTACAAAAAACCAACATTGAATTGCCCGTAACCCTAACTGCATCAGCCCCATAACCCTTATTGCACTATCAACCAGTCTCTAGTACTGCCCCATCACCTAACTCCCTAACCCTAACCATCAACTTGCCTAATCTAACCTTCCACCCCAACCCCATCCTAACCCTAACCCTAACCCTTACCCTAACTCTAACTCGAAACTAACCCTAATCCTAACCCTAAATTGAAACTAACCCTAATCCTAAACACTAAAACCCAATCCACCATCCGTTGCCAAAATGCCTATTTTAACCTCCCAAAGTAACCCTAATCTTAATCCAAAACCCTAAATCCTAATCCCAACCCAAACCCAACCCAAGCCCACAAACTTGGATCATGAGAATGAAGCTTCAACTAAAGTCAAAACCATCAGATCAGATGGAGGTGGTGAGTTTATCAATCATGACTTTGATAACTTTCTCACCCAGAAAGGGATCAAAAGACAGGTCACTCAGCCTCATACTCCATCACATAATGGAGTAGCTGAAAGGAAGATATGCATTGTGATGGAAATGGCACGAACAATGCTTCATCACAAGGATCTACCCTACAAGTTCTGGGCAGAAGCTGTGCACACTGCCGTTCACATCCTTAATCGAGGATTTACAAGTGCATTACACAACAAAACACCCTTCAAAGCCTACTACGGAAGAACACTAAATGTGAATTACTTTTGAGTCTTTGGTAGTGAAGCTTTTGTCCATGTACCTAAAGAAGATAGAAACAAGTTATAGGGAAAGTCCAAGAAACACATATTCATAGGATACAGTGACCAATCAAAGGCCTATCGTCTATATGATATGGAAAACCACTCGATCACCGTTTTGAAGGATGTGATATTCAATGAAGCTTCATCATACTCAAGAAAAGATTCAAGCACAAGTCTTAGTCCACCTATCTACACTTTAGAGGGGGACTCAGTATTTCCAAATTCCAACTCAGAAGCAAGTACTTCCCAACAACCACGCCGATCTCAAAGGCTTCTTGATAAGCACCAACGCGAACAAATTCATTATGTTAATTATGCTCTAATGCACCAAATTCAACAAATCCCAGAGCCATCCAACTACAAAGAAGCTCAAGGCCAACCAAAGTGGGAAGCAGCTATGCAAGAGGAACTGGACACAATAGCAAAGAACAAAACTTGGACATTAGTTCCCAAACCAACCAACCATCAAGTCATAGGAGTCAAGTGGATATATAAAGTCAAATACAAGTCTGATGGCACTCTAAATAAATATAAGGCAAGATTAGTCGCTAAGGGATACAAGCAACAACATGGCATTGACTATGAAGAAACCTTTGCTCCTACTTGAAGATTCACAACCATAAGAATCATCTTAGCACTAAGTGCTCACTTTAAGTGGCCCATTTACCAGTTGGATGTCGAAAGTGCATTCCTCAATGGAGATCTTGAAGAAGAAGTATATGTTGAACAAGCTGAAGGCTTCAAGATCAAAGGCAAAGAAGATCAAGTCTACAAGCTTCACAAGGCACTTTATGGACTCAAGCAAGCTCCCAGGGCTTGGTATGAAAAGATTCACAAGTTCTTTGAAGACAAGGGATTTCACCGAAGCAATGCTGATGCTAATATCTACATCTATCAAAAGGAGTCTTTAGTAGCCATCATCATTCTCTATGTAGATAACTTGATCTTGACAGGCTCAGACGAAGAACACACATCATAGGACTACAAAGGAGCAATAAAAAATGTGTGTTCATCAATGTATGAAGCTATATAAATCTGAATGTTATGCACTTCACTTGTAATATTATACCTATTTCCTTGAAATGTAGCCTTAACTTTATACATATAAGGAAGTGGGCTTAATTGAAGATCTTATACTAGTGTATATGAAATAAAATCATGAGAACTACCATTATCATGTAAGATATTACCAACTTTACCATTAGTAGTACCTTGCATGCAAAGTAAAGAATGAATAGAAATTTTGTTACCCAAGGTAGATCTTTTTCCAATGCTTCTTTGGTCCAATCAGGTTGTCTATCTTCAGGAAACACCTCCATGTTGTGTACTTGAGCTCCGATAGGTTTCATATCGCTCATTCACAACCTATATTTAGCTTTAGTATGACCAGACTTACCACAATGCCAACAAGTGATATGGGGTCATTTTTGTTGAGCATCCATGATCATAGTTTGAAGGGTTTGAGGTTTGGTAGGTTGTAATGGGGTTGTCTTGTGTACTGGTGAGAAATTAGATTGAGACGGGTGCTAAAAAGAAGGTGGGTGCTGAAAAGTAGGGGAAGAAAAAGTAGTAAAAGGATGCTTGAAAGGAAAATTGGGCTTGATTGGTTGTTGTCATTGACATATTTGTTGTAAGAAAATGGACTTGGTGATGGACTAAAACTCCTTAGCATCATGTGTAAAAGAGATAGCTTCATAAAGGATCGTAGGACATAGTGTGTGGAGCTTGGCTTGGATCCCCATCTCCAAACCATCTTCATACTTTCATTGCAAGGTATCTTCAGGAATCGTTTCAAGCAAACGAATAAGTAGTAGTCATTACCAAAAGCGTGTAGTGTAGGTAGACACAGTATCTCCATCTTTCCATCCAAAAGTTGTCCATGATCGACGAGCATGTAAGTGGAACTAGGGAGGAAGGAAGGACTCCTTGATCTTTTCTTGAAATGAAATCCATGTGATGGGGCGATCTATGCTATACTGCAAAACATTCCATCATAACTGGGCTTTACCCACCAAATAGTTAGTAACAAATTTCATTTTTTTGATTTCAGAATATGATTTGTCAGAATAAAAGTCATCAAATCGGGATAGCCATGAAAGAAAAAATTGGCCATCCTTTCTCCCATCGAATCGAAAAAATTGGAAAATTTTGGCACCAATCTTGGAATGTGTGCCTTCTTCTTGAGCAGTTATAATAACCTTCACCACCCTAACTAGGTTGTTGTCATCACTCTGCATTTGTTGGAGTGCAACATGATGTTCTTTTATCTCATTTTGAGCATGTTGGAATTTGTGATGCAAAAGCTCCAACTATTGCTCAATCGGTACCCCGGGTAGGGGTGATGTACCAAAATCCTCGGTATTATGGGTAGGGTCCATGGCCTTATATAGAACCAAAACCTATGATGGAACGGATGCCAAATCATGAACAGAGGTCATAAATCACAACTGGATGCCAAAAAGTACACCTCTGTAGATGCACATAGGATTTGATACCATTGTTGATTGGACCTTGCAAACACACATACGCAAAGATAGTACAAAAATGAAATCCCACAAAAGTACTCACAAAATAGAGAGAGATAAGAGATTGAACGCAAGATTGGGTACAATCTACCCCCACATACTCTGATGGATGAGTCTATCAGAGTATGTGTATTTGTAGGTATTTTTCATTCCATCTTGAATAGAAGATACGTGAGGGTGGTTCTTCAAAAAGCATGCATTTATGAAAATCTGCTTGATTTACAAAATCGTCGCCTTCTAAGTGATATACTATTTAAAAACATTGCTTTCTAAGTGATCTGCTATTTTTACAAAAAATATAGATAAACATTATCTTTTAACTATCTTCAAAAATATATGAATAAGTCCACACGTTGTCGTGGGGATCGTGGCAAGGAGGGGAGAGATATGAAAGTATTAAACATAAGAAGTCTACACATTGGAAACCATAAACTTATGTAAATTCCTCACTATATCACAAGGATATGTTGGAAAGGAAATTTTACTGCGATGAAGGCTTACACAAATGAACTCAAATCCGGTGGAGTTACTTAATCTAAATTTGAGTGGTAGTTAGTTTCAAGGGCATCTCATTTTCCTAGGAACAAGTTAGAAATACAATAAGCAAAAAGGACACACTAATTGACACAATTTTTATTTCCCTTATCTCGCATATTTATCTTTCACCTGAGACATGCTACTACAGTAGTAGAGAGATTTGACTTACAAAGCGTGATATGGGCTAAAATAACGATTGGCATGACTTAATAACATCATTCTGTACAAAATAAAAACATTTCTCGATGTACACCTTGCTTCATAAGCCACTTTGAATATTCAGAATTTTACCAAGAGTCGACGTATCAGAGACCTATAAAAGAGTGCGGCACACGTGATTTTTGTAGAAAACTTAATTCTATTGTCCTTATTGTTTCTAGAAAGTTCATTCAGTAAGTTGGACTGCTAAATAATTGCTACAAACATTGTGATAGACTTTCACAGAAGGTGCCAACACTATGTACATTTGCTTTTCATTGGACATAAATGTTCAACAAATTTAAGTGTGCAAAAGCTACCCCTGTTTTGTGGGATTCGGAGGATCCAATGGACATTAGTCCCCTTCTCTTGTACTTCTCTTTTAATTAATTCAAGTCCGGGAGAGTAGGTTAAGGCCGAACTTCCTTTACATTAAAAGAAAGTTTGATGGAACATTCTCAGATAAGTAACTAGACTCGGTCAAAAATCTTTATGCACAAAGTACACTAAAACTTCTAGGACCAACGTCGAAACAACTACTTCTCTGCTTTTGATTTCTTGATAACTGAGCAATGATATAACGAAGACAAAACTATAAAATGAACAATATTTACAACAGTTTTGACCATTTTCTTCACTGTTCTTCACCCTCCATATGCCCATCTCTTTCAGATCAACAATCACTCATCAATTATCCGTGTCTTTGTCCTTCAAACTCACAATCATTAACTGTTTCCATAAGTCCTTGTCCACCTTCAGAGAGTAGAACCGAAGTAACCCCAAAATCCATGCATAAGAGCAGACCCCGTATCCTCCAGAATGCTTATTATCAGTAAAATTTGGATGATGGAAGTTGGAAACAGGTTATGGAGAAGCCAATTGAGCAACTTCACAACATATGCTGTCTCAGTTCATTATATGATTTCACATCTCTAAGTAGCTTTGAGACATTGATTGGAGCAATGAAACTTGTGTACTCTGAGGGAACCGTACCATCCAAACACTTGGGCGAAAGCTCATTATCTCCAAAAGAGCCAAGCAATTCACTGAAAAAAATGTCTACCATTTCCAGGAGCATTCCAACTGCACATATCACATGACACTATGGTCACTCCTTCAACATGATCCAAGTGAATTCGATTGGGAAATACTATCCATTGTCTCTGCATCGACACGTCACAAGATTTCTACATCTCCATTTTCACCTCAACATCTTCTCTTCACTTATTATCTTTCGCCTGTTCCTTTGCTCCTCTCATCATTGGGGTTTGTGCATATATAGCACTTGAAGATGTGGCCATTGTAAACATATCTACGAGCTCTTGGTACCTTGGAACCTTAGAGGTGATATCGATCGTACTCGTAAAATTTTCTTGATTACACTCATCATCAGTATGTATGTAAAGCCCATGCATATCTGCTTCATGCCCAAATAGGGTTTCTAAAACTTTATGGACTTGAACAGTGTCCACCATTGTTGAAATGCTTGGAATCTGAGTATCATTTTCATCTGCATGAAGACCGACTCTCCAATCATTAAGAAATTTTTCGATTGTTTGTCGCTTCTTGATGTATCTTCCTACAGCTTCATGGACGAGCATCTAATCTTCTATGAGTCTTGAGTCAGAGTCTATGTCTTGCAGGAGTGGAATTAGTTCCTATGGGGATTGAACATCTATTGCATGTAGAAACAAAAACACTCTTTGATGAATCAAACATCGCTTATCATGCTTAGACATGTCTTCAAATTGTTTCTTGAACTCCCTTTGAATTTTGAGGATTGGTTGGTCATCGCATAGCTCTAGATCTGTCATCGGTGTCGAACTGACACCTAGATACTTGCCTTGATTTTGTATTCTCTACAAAACTTGGATATATTTTTCCCATTGAAAAATCTGCATCTCTTGATTAATCGGTCATGTAGTGACTGGAAAGCATACAAATTGGGCTAGAAGGTCTTCCATGATGAATTTACTAGGTTCGCTAACTTGATCGTCAGCTTGATTCCTCAACTTGCTAGCTCTATGATTCACTCACCCCCTCCTTTCATGTCAGGTTCACCAAGTACATCATGGGGATCGTGGCAAGGAGGGGAAAGATACCAAAGTCTAGCATTTACTAAACACAAGAATTCTGCACATTGGGAACCTTAAACTTATGTAAATTCCTCACTAGATCACAAAGAAATGTTGGAAATGAAATTTTACACACAAAGGTAATTTTATTGTGGTGAATGCTTACACAAATGAACTCAAATCCAGTGGAGTTACTTAATCTAAATTTGAGTGGTGCTAAGTATTCTGATTGCCAATATTTTCTCAAGAGCGTCTCATTTTCCTAGGAACAATTTAGAAATACAATAAGCAAAAAGGACAAACTAATTGACACAAATTTTGTTTCCCTTATCTGGCAGAGTTATCTTTCACCTAAGACATACTACAAAGCGTTATATGGGCTAAAATAACAATTGGCATGACTTAATAACATCATTCTAACAATATAAAACATCATTCTAACAATATAAAACATCGTATTGATATTGAGACGATTGTATTGTCATTATTTCTAGCAGGTTCATTCAGTAAGTTGGACTCCTAAATCATTGCTACAAACATTATGATACACTTTCACAGAAGGTGCCAACACTCCGCACATTTGTTTTTCATTGGACATAAATGTTCAACAAATTTTTAACACCAAATTTTGATGGAACATTCTCGGATAAGTACACTAAAACTTTAGGACCAACACCGAAACAACTACTTCTCTGTTTTTAATTTCCAGATAATTGAGCAATGATATAACGAAGACAAAAGTGTAAAATGAACAACTTTTACAAAAGTTTGACCATCTTCTTCACCCTCCATATGCCCATCTCTTTCAGATCAACAATCGCTCATTAATTATCCGCATCTTCGTCCTTTAAACCCAAAATCATTAACTCTTTCCATAAGTTCTTGTCCACCTTCAGAGAGTTGAACCAAAATAACCCGCAAATCCATGCATAAGAGAAGACCTCATGTCCTCCGAAATGCTTATTATCAATAAAATTTGGATGGCAGAAGTTGGAAACATGTTATGGAGAAGCCAATTGAGCAACATTGTGCAACTTCCCAACATATGCTGTCTCAAAATGTATAAGGTCATTATATGATTTCACATCTTTATGTAGCTTTGAGGCAGTGATCGGAGCAATGAAACTAGTGTAGTATGAGGGAATCAAAATACCATCATCTTTGAGAACCCGTTGGGCACCATCAAGACACTTGCGTGAAAGCTCATTATCATCAAAGAGCCAAGCAATTCAATGATAAAAATGTCTACCTTTTCCAACAGCATTCAGCTGCACATATCACATGATACTATGGTCACTCCTTCAACATGATCCAAGTGAAGTGTCCTAACCTTGAATTTGATTGGGAAATACTAACCATTGGCTATGCATCGACATGTCACAAGATTTTTGCATTGCTATTTTCACCTCAGTGTCTTCTCTTCACTTACATGAATTCAGAGAACATTTTCTTCATTCATATGGAGCCATACAAGTCAACAACTTCCCTATTCTGCTATCAGTGGCCGAGAGATTGCAATTCCCCTCTATTTTTTTCCCGAATAGACCGAGTACTGCCTTTCTTCGGTTCAACAATTTGTAGATCAGATCCAACCTTTTGAATAACAGATAAATCGGTTGTTCCAGTCGTTACACATGGAACAGAGCATTGTGATATTCCTTAGCTTCTTCTCTTTGCCTCTTCTTTACTTTATCCCTCTCTCTCTCTCCCTCTTCAAAGATGACTCTGCGCTTGTTACACTTATGCGTTTCTCGAGTAGTTTTGATGTGAACCTTTTCCCTATACATGAGCACTTTTTACTCTAGTGCTTGCTAGAGGTTTTTTCCCCATGTTACCACATACTTGATACTCTCATATGTGGTGGTACTTTGTACTTAGGGATATTATTCAGCTCTTACTTCAGTTCAGTTCATCATCAATAGAGAGAGCTATTCCATCCATCATCTTCTTCCTGTGTCTTGCTTTGTTTGTGCTCCTTGTGTGTGCTTCTTGTGTGTCTCTCACACTTCTACACACACACCCAACAGTGGTATCAGAGCAGGTTCAACTCCTTCTCAAGTTTCCGTTTTTCGCATCAGGATGCGCGCACACTTTTAATAGTGCAAATCAACTTCGGAGCATAGAAGAGTGAATTTCAGCAGCCAGGAAACATTTCCACCAGATGTGCTGGGGTTTCGAAGCCATTCGTGCAGTCAGAATCGCCATCCGAGCGATGGTTTGTGAGCTAAAATTTCAGCATTCAAAGATTTTGTCACATTCTTGTCCTTTTGTGAAATGGCAAGAATCAATGACTTGTTTGGCATGCTTCAACCTGAAGATAAGCTTGATGGGACCAACTATTTGATGTCGTCTTACATGGTGAATTATGTTATTGTTGCTAAACAACTTTGGAACATAGTGGCAGATGTAGATCGAAGACCCGCAAGTGCTTCTACTTCACAGTCAACTCTCACAGATGGAGCTTCTTCTTCAAGTACGGTGGTTTCTCCTTCTCCACCTACACAGGAGCAACCATTAGGGGAAAAAATGAACCCTGAATGGGCCTTTTAGATTAAGGAGTGATTAGTGATGGACCAATCAGAAGAGGGTGGTGGCCACAGTCTATGCCCTATAAAATACTAGGCTGAAGGGTGGAGAGGGGACATATTTCTCCCTTATTTAATGAGCTGCCTCTAGAGAGAGAATGAATCTCGTAACTTAGTTGGGCCCAAAAATTCAAAATTTCTGAAAAGTTAAAAAACTCATCATAACACCTGAAAATGGACCCCCCATTACTTTTTAGGGTCAAAAGTACTCTTTTTGACCCCAAATTCAAAATCCGTGCATGTTTTGAGCTGAAAAAAATGAGTTTTTCAAAAATACTCAAAAAAGAGTTATTTCCCTCCTAAACCTCACATTTTCATACCCAGGTCCCAAAAAGTCATCTTTTCCCACTACTTTCACTCTGTAGCACACCATTGAAGCTCCTATTTCTACACTCCAACCTACCTGCATCTCCTATCTCGAATTACTGTTGTAGCTTGAAGACCTTTAGCTTCAATGGCAACATCTAAAGCTTCTAGGCGACCAAAAGATGAAATCCTCACATTAAGATGTCACAATATCAAAGCCACAGATGGGCAGTGGCTATCACATGAGTACTCCAAAGGTGCATGGGTGTACATGCAACCCTCTAGAGTTGGGCCTCATCGAGTTAGAGATCGTGGAAACTTAGATCTTCATTGGAAGGGAAAGTTACTTGGCTTCAAGAAGCATAGAGACAATGGGATGGTTGCTATTGTACAACATGTTTTTACAATGGCAACTATGAAACTTGAAAACTCTAGTAGTATGAGATATCCTGTGAACTGTAAGTATTACTCTACAATATTTTATGTTTTCTTGTGTCGGATATATTTCTGAACTGTTTAGATATGTTTTTGTTTGTTTCAGATGTATTTCCTTCTACTTTGGTGGAAGAGCAACCACTTCATAGTCTTACAGGTACTTTCCAGGCATTGCATGCAGATGTTGGTGCACTAGTCTTTCCAAATATATCTCCTGCTCAACCTTACCATGATAGATTTTTCTTTTACACACATAGATATGTTGTACCCTCTACAATGAATGGTTTTGGAAGGTTAGAGAGAATTGAAGTACATTCTCTTCTTAGCTTGGAGTGGCCAAAACCTGATATATGGTCCGTATCATCTTTGAAGCAAAAGATGGTAATGGATATACATAACTCTTTGAAATTCACAAAAGTGTCTAGGTCTGTAGGTTTGCACTGGTCTTTTCCCATTCATTGTTTTGTATATTTATTCCAAGGATTCTCATTCCAAAAGACTTCCACCATGTTCATGTGTAAAGATATCACATATGAGCAAGTTGAAAGTCTTCTTGGTGAAAATTGGGGTTTGATGGAAGGAATTGCAAAAGGTGATAAATATCTCTGTAAAATAGGTGGAACAGGTATAGCATTTCGATATTTGAAACAACGTACTTCATTATACATCAGATACTATGATCGTTGGATGTGCAAACTTGGCAAATGGATACCATTTCAAAGTTCAGAGGGATCTTTGCATTCATTTGAAATAAAGCTTAGATTGCCCAACAATGAAACAGAAACTATTTTAGTGAATAATCATTGGACCTTGGCTGATCTGAGAGAACACTTGATGATTATGGGGTTTGAAGGACTAACTCAATCCATCTTCAAAATTCAAGGACATAAGGTGAGAAATGTTTCATGTTTTTGTTAAAGTAATCTTTTTGTTATTGTTTATTTTACTTTAATGACTTCAATTTGTTGCAAATTGATTACAGGTGGGCAGAAGAATGGAATACAAAATGAAAGTCCCTGTAGATTGGAGCAAAGATGGAACAGAGCTCTCATTGTCATAGTTCTTTTGCAACCTGATAATGTCACTTCTTGGGCCCTAGTCATTGTATCTCATGGTTTTTGCACTTTCAAGAACCTTGTAAAAAGTAGGACAATTGATTCATGTTAGATATTGTATATACCTTATTCTCTGCAATGATAATTTCAAAACTTTTGGAATGTCAAAAATTCTGTTCACTACTTTGAAATGTGGTTGCTCATGTTTTTTTCTGTGCATTATTTTGTCATCCGAAACTCATTTTTTGAAATTGCACTTCTTTATTCTATACTTTTAAAAGTGGGCCCAGTCAATTTAAAAACTTGAAACTGCTATAAAAATGGCTCTATGTGCTCATTTCTCACATTTGCACTCTCAAAGAGCTAGAAAGCACAGACTGCAAGCCTCTAGAAATCTCGCGCGCAAGCAATGGCTGCTAGCACTTCCACTCCCATGAAATCTCCTCGAGATTTATTCATGGAGTTTTTGGAAACTACAGACTACAATGGTCGTACGGATTTGTATGAACTAGTCTGTAGAGTCCCTAATCTTGAAGGGACAATAGCCATGAATTCCGATGTGATCGATGAGATCACAGATTTTATGGAACTCTATATTTTAAGATATGCCATAGATATTCCAGCATATGAGTGTAAATGGGTCCCCTGTGACCTGCTTTTTTACATTCATAAAGGAGATGAGGCATTTGCGAAGCGCTTAAAGCGTTTCATGGTGATTGCTGAGGCTTCAGGGCACCTGTTAGATGACACAGTGCCCTTAATTAAACAATTAAATAAGAAAAGGAAAATGGGAAGAAAATATCTTTCCTACATAGCAACAACAATCTTTTTTGTCAATGAGGAGCCCAAACCTTCACCCATGGACCTACCCCATCTTGTTACTGGGGGTTTTGTAGATGACAAGAAGGAACCCCAGACAGAAGCTCTCAACTTATTAGAAGAGAGTCAAAAAATTTCCAGAGAATTTCCTCAAGGAGTAGTGGACAAATTAAAGGAAGCCAGTACACAGAAGAGTCCACCCTCCAACTTAGACCCCGTGGAACCCACTCTACCAGAGGTAGAGATGGAAATGTTTTCAGTTGTACTTGTTGATGGAGAGGAATTTTTGTTCCTGCACGATATTGAGAAGGCATTCGGTCTACGCCTCGACGAATGCCTTAGTATTTTCAGCTCAACCTCGGATGTTCCCATGGACAACACTTCTGACATTATCGAAAAGGCAACAATTCCACTTGGTGAATCAGTTGCGGACACCATTGCATTTGTGTGTGAAGAGATTTTGAGCCATGCCAACCAAGATGCCAGTGAAGAAGATCTAGCCATAGCAAGGGAAAGAATTTTGGAGAAGAAGATTCCAACATCCCCTGTTGTGGAGCAAAGTGGCATGGCCCATTCATCAATTCCACTAGATGCAATGGGAAGAGGAGAGGATGAAGATAGGCTTCAAGATGTAAGTCTCTACTGACATTTATGGTTGTCTCATATTCATACAAGATGTATCTATTTAATTTTATGATTGTCTATGTGCAGGAAACAATTGAAGTGGATAAATTTGCAACAAGGAGTGGTGGTGACCGTGTTTCCCGGGGCCATGGCTCTTCCTTGGCACAGTACATTGGAAAATTGCCAAAGGAAGATTTTGTAATAATCCACAAGGACTTTTCCCCTCAAGGACACTTCATGACTTGGTGTATGAAGGCCTTGAGTAAAGTTTTGTGCCTATCTACAATAATGCAAGGGACCAATTGTATATTTCTAGTTAGGAAGTCCCTTGCCCTTACTACCCTAGGAGTTAACTTTAGAGGAAAAATATTAGGTCAAATAGGAATAGCTTTGGGTCTTGGATTGACAGACCCTCAATTAATATCCCAATCAGTTTTGACTTACCAATTGCCTCTATCTTTTCAGAGAAGAAAGAATGTAGTGGAGAGGCTCAAGGCCAAGAGCCAATTGTAAAAACTTTATAATACCAATGTTTTGTTTTTCCAATTATACCAATGTTTTGTTTTTCCAATTTCCATGTGCATTCAATCTATTATATCTTTATGGTTTGACAATCTCATAACTTTTGCACAGTTTAATCAGTCTTTTTCCATTGTTTCTTGTAATTTGTGTTGCCCAAAATGCATGGAATGGCTAAGGAATGCAAAAAAAAGGCTTGCCACAGAAACGCGGGGATGGGCCCTGCAAAACTTTTGCAGGGCCCATCCCCGCGTTTCTGTGGCAGGCCTTTTTTTTGCATTCCTAGGCCATCCTATGCACTAGGTTACCTGTATTGCAAGTCTATCTTCTCAATTAGCACCTTCACTTGGGGAAATGTGGAACACTCTTCTTATATGCAATAATTAGAGAAAATTAAGACTCCTCTGGGTGCATATAAGCATGCAGCAGTAAATCAGTGCATGTATGTTCATAAACATTGCTTAGCTATTGGTCAGGGGTTTAGCATGCAGTGCACTCTAGCCAAGGCCAATCATATGCCCCCATGTGCATGGCATGGGTTTTCATGGCTTGGAAATGCCAAAAAAAGGCCTGCCACAGAAACGCGAGGATAGGCCCTGCAAAACTTTTGCAGGGCCCATCCCCGCGTTTCTGTGGCAGGCCTTTTTTTGGCATTTCTTGGCCATGAAATGCATTAAATAGCATTACCACTTACAACAAGTACAGAAAAAAGAATGATACAACTATGAAAAACACTTCAAAGATGTACTGGAAAAACACACCTACAAACATAGGAGAAATAAACTTCAAAACATGTACACTAAGAGATAAACATTTGGGAGAGCAAATATGAGAAGACAAAGATTATATTCATCATTTGGGTTTTACAAAATATTCATCGTATGGGATATACAAAAGGTTATCCAAAAAAGGGAGTACAAATTATGGTAACTTAATGGTTATTCCCTCTAATTCTCCTAGCTAGCTGCAAATCTTTAGGTTGTATTGTCACTCTCTTTGCATGGATGGCACATAGGTTAGAGTCCTCCAACATTGATATAAGATACGCCTCTACAGCTTCTTGGAGAGCTTCAATGGCTATCCCTTGGATACGAAGTCCAGCGCAATAGCGTTGGATCTCTTCCTTCACAACTCTTGCAAATGACCTTCGTGGAATCAGAAGCTCCACAGACTTTTGATAGTGTCGAATCTCCGCAAAGGCTCTGGTTTGCTTTCTGCACCTTTGTGGTGCTCTTGCATTTGGGGGGATGTTGGGTTGTGGTCGTTGTGGTCTACGACGTGGTTGATAGTTCTTCTTTCTTCTTGGAGGACGCCTAGATGGTCCTGCCTCATCATTTACTTCCTCTGCCCGACCTTGCTCTCTTTCTTCATCGGTTGGTCTTTGTCCTTGTCCTGGGGGGAGTGTCTTGCCTCCTTGTGTTACTCGATGGTTCAGGGGGATATCATCATTGTTCCATGGTGGCTCATTTATACTTTCTTCATCTGAGGAACTCGATAAATTTGATGTCTCAATCACAACTCGTCTATGTCCTCGTTGTTTGGGCCTTGCCTCCATTGGTGTCCTGATTGGGGGCTCATCATGAGATGCAGAAGGGGAATAATTTATTTCTTGGGATACATCTCTGTCTGGTGAACCTTCATCCCCCCGTGATGCAATGCTACCGGACTGTGTCCCTGCACCCGAGTTTCGTCTTGAAGAGTGGCTTGTGGTTCGACGCTTCTTGTGGGGTGTCATCCATGTTGGGCGCTGAGTACCTTGCACATGGCTAGGGTAGACGACATGATCCTTCCTAGCAGTCTGCTTTGTGCGTGCCATTCTCTTAGGTTGTAAAGTGGTAAAATGAGGAAGGACACCTCTATTTATAGGCTTTCACTTAAGAATTGTCCTGCTCACATTTAAATGGATAAAAATTAGTTTTAAGACATTAAAAGTATATTCACAAAAATAGTAGAATTTTATTTGAAGTGAAAGGGGTTATAAAAACCTTGAAAAGTATAATGCATTTTAAGAGTTTGGAAATTATTTCTAAGCAGAACCCTCGCGGACTCTTTGTGCACGCCATTGGGCATGATGTTCGGGTCCTAACGATGACATCCACTTCTCTCTTGCAATATCATGTTGTAGCTTTCGTGTAATCTTTGCTAGTTGTGACTCACATGCCTTTTCCATTACATATTTTCTAGCAAATGTCGCACGAAAGAACCAATTGAACATTTCTTCTAAATAGTTTGATTGGAGTAGACCACCCCCATGACGAGTGTTTTTAAAGTAAACACCTCTAGCCCTGTAATGTGACTTCTCCATTCCTTGTGTACTAAAAATGTCCAGTGACCCATATCGATTCATAAAATATGCTCCATGTGCAAAAAGAATATGCTATGATCTGGTCAATAAGATATACACATAGTGTTTAAGACCAAATAAAAAAATGTAAGCGAAACTTACTATGTAATGTGTAATGTTGCTTTCTCCCCAAGACAAGATGAATGACTGTGTAAACTCCTTCAAAGTCACTTGGAATAATTCTCGTTGTGAAGCATTAGTGGAAGCCAAACACATCAAATGTAACAATTGATCGAACGATGACCAAACCTTCTTTCGCTTGTTAATGAGATCAACCTGACTATCATTGTCAGTTGTAATTGAACAGAGGTCCTTCCAAAGCTCCCATTTCCCATCATCTTGACTATTCACATCTTTTTTAAAGAAACGTCGTGCCTTCTTCCCAGTCATTGAAACTTGTTGTAAAATCTCTTGAGACTCACCATACTTCTTAACAACTAAAGATACGTGGCCACCATGACAACCTATAGAATTCAAAAGATCTTCTATTTTCTGGATTGCTATTGTAGACCTCTCTAGTGGTTTCATTGCAAATGCATATTCAACATGGAGCTTCAAAAGCCTATCAAAGATCCTCATGAATGCATGCAAAGTACAAAAGTGAACATTGACTAATGGAAATGGGATAATGGGGTTCCAATCATTGCTTATTTTATCACGAGTCGGTTCCTGTAACATTGGACACCTCAAAAGTGATATCTCCCATTCCCTATGATTCAATGAGTCTGTTTCATCAATTTCTTTAGAGTCATCAACTCTCGTCAATGCCCTTGCATGTTTAGACTGTCTCTTAGATCCTTTGTAACCTTGTGTACAATATGGGCAAGGATAGAGAGAAGATGCTCCTTGTTTACAACCTAACATGCATTTTATACTCTTAAGGTCTCCACCCAAATGCCATTCTACATCAAAATCACCTATATCATCTACAAAAAGCTTTTGCCCATGTATTTGAGAAGAGATTACTTCCGTAATCCACGGAGTCCTACTAAAAATCCATGAAATAACATTATTTGTTTCTTTGGGAACTTCTATAGCACCTAACCACCAGATATCTCTCTCTGATTGCACACTGTAAGTCAAATGGTCCCTCCCTCCTAAAGTTTCATCACTCATTGCATGGTCCATAATTTTCGTTCATTAGCATCACACTCAACCTTTCTAGTCGCCGACCCTTTATGATTTGACACTCATCAAGCTTCAGTATGAACTTTAACTTAACATTACAGTCTGCACAAAAGAGAAAACATTATCTTAATATGACACTTGAATGCAATAGAACTTCAACACCAAATAAAATGTAGTAGGGGTACCTTTGATTGTTGAACTATAAAAGTGAACCATTGCTTGTTGAAGCTTCTGAAGATCCACAAATATATTGTTGAATTTAGTGTAAGTAAATCCTTGTGTAGATAGGATTTTTTATTGCTTCTTGGGAATATTTGGATGATAAATAGAGGCAGGCATAGTTTCTTCTATGAATAAATATTGTCCAATAGTACGAGTCACATCCTCATTTGAAGTTTTTTTATTGATAGACAATTTATATGGGCATGGAAATATACTTTGAGAAATACCTTGTGATTGTAAGGCTTGCCTGAGAAGGGTGTACATTGCAGTATACCCATTTCTACTGATGCCTGCTTCGTCACATATTGCCTGCACATCTTGCACTGTGATAAGATTTTTTAACTTCTTTGAAAACTCAGCTTCAACAACAACTCTAATACACTTTCCTATGCGTGAGTCTAAAGCAGAAGTGATTTCTTTGGTGTTTATACAGCTATTCATCAGCTTGAATTGGTCTTGTGTTGTTGATGAAGCAGTTATGTCTTCAATAAACGACCTACACAATGAAATATTCCATTACAAATCTTCATTAAAACATATAAAAGTAAAACAAACACTCACCTTGTTGCATATATACGTCGTTTGCGTGCTCCACCACCTTTTGAAAGAGCTTCAAAGGATGACAATGATCTTTTCCTATGTCTCATACCAAGTGGAGTCTCTTTCAACTGCTGGAGATTCGCAGTTAACTTTGAAATTGTGCTTTGTTTTGCTTCAGTATCCTGTTCCAAATCTGCAAGTTGTTTTTGTAAAGATATGATTGTGCTTTCTAAAGTGACCACCCTCATATGATGGATGTGATGTTGTTGGAACCAATACTTAGCAGTAGCAAGTGAATGTGTAGATAATCTCTTGCAGTAACCTAATAGTCCAGCTTCACCCGCACCAATGAACTGAAGTAAAGTTGAGAGGTTATGGAATGTTGGATGGTAAGAAGATATTGGATCAAGAGGATAGAGTGAACCATGAGCCCAAAGATCAATACTTTTTTCTCCAGCTGCACGACGTTCATTTTGAGAATTGGCATCATTGTTGCATCGTGTATTTGGAGCAAACTCTCTAGGCACACGAACATGGATACTTGTTGATGCAGGAGCATGAGGACGTTCTACTGTGAAGTTTGTGATACATGTCAACACCATCTTTGCTAATGACCAACAATATCAAAAACAAAGATGAAAAACCGGTTGGAAGGGAGTCTAAAGCATAGGTTTTGCTCAAAAAATGTGTTTTCTTGTATGTGTATGGGTTAAAGTGTATTTTTCCACTGAGTATGGCTGAAAATGATGAAATTTGAAAAAAGTCATTTTTTGGGGGAAGCATAGTCACGGATTTGATGATGTGGCACTTACTTTTGGAGGGAGTTTGAAAATTATACTTTTTCTAAAAGAAACTTCAGAGAATGGGCCCAAAAAAGTGACTTCTGACATATATATTAAAAAATAGGCTCTTTTGAGTTAATATACACTGAAAATGAGACTTTTTAGAAAAATTCATTTTTTTATTCAAATACATGTACGAGTTTGATGATGTGGAAAGTAGATTCTCTTTCTCTCTCTCTAGAATAAAAAAGAGAGAGGCCTATTGCAGCCTAAAAAAAAGCCTACTCCAGCCTACTAAAAAGTGTCCTATTAAATGCACTTTGTCCCCTTAAACAAGAACAGAATTAAGCTTAATCCCTAAAAATTAGGGATCCTTACAAGGCCCATGCAGGGTTCATTTTTTCCCCTAATGCTTAGATGGGATGGAAAAGATGCTCAAGCTCATGCTTTGATTGCACTTTTTGTGAAGCGTCATATAGTTCCACACATTCGGTCATGTTCTACATCATGACAGGTATGGGACACTCTTGCTTCTTTGTATGCCGTGCGTAATGAAGCACGTGTTGCATACTTGAGGAGGCAACTTGAGGATGTATGTATGGTTGAAAATGAGTTGGTGGATATGTATGTGACACACATCAAGGACTTGAAAGAGCAATTGGCAAACATAGATGAGATAATTCTGGATGCATCACTCATTTCTACATTGTTGAAAGAATTACCAAAATCTTTTCAAAGCTTTGTTACTACACTCCACTTGGTTGCAAAAGGAAATCCTAATATGTATGCATTTGATGAGGTTGCGTCTCTTCTTTTGCAAGAAGAGCAATCTAGAGTGAATATGAGTGGTTTAATTGAGGGAACAGAAGCACTTGCTATCTCACAAAAGGGGAAAAGCAAGTATGGTTCAGCTTTGGTGTAGCTCAGTGATGGGTAGCACCTCCTTTAATGTCAATCCGGGAAGACGTGAGGATGGTATGAAGACCTCGAGCAAGTGGCGGCACAAGTGCGTGAGTGAGAAGCACACAAGCATGCACACACATACACACACACGCGCACACACGGCAAGACAAAGAGAGAGAATCAATGGAGTTCTTTAGATTACTTTCAAAAGCTCTTACAAGTTCGTTTCAATTACAATCTAACCTCAAAAATGAGCTCTCTAGCTCTTTTTATAGTTTTTTGACTAGTTTTTGGCCCTGTCCAGACCTAGTGTCCGGCCTAGTTAAAAATTAGGTTCCAGGGCTTATTTGAGGGCTCAAACGAAGTCTAAAAATTATGAAAATTGGTACGATGGTACTTCTAATACTCCTCAAGCTCGAGGACTCCTCGGCTTGCACAAAATGGAGTCTAATCTACCAAAAACGGGATTTACAATGTTTGTGTAGTGATTAAAATCACTTGAGTTGTACATAATCCATGGGAAAAAATGATCTGGCCTTGTTGCCGTATTGTGCATTACTCCTCTGTTGCTTTGTATGCCAACTTGTTGCCGTATTGTGCATTACTCCTCTGTTGCTTTGTATGCCAACACTCCCCCCTTCCTAGCGTCTGTCGCCCCTGACAGACCTTTGTTCCCTCGAGTGGTCGATGTAATATTGGATGACATTGGTGGCCAGTTCATGTTCTCCTATCCTTAAGCCTCTTGCTAGATCAGCTTCCAATGCATCCCAATTTATTGCACCAGGGGTTTCGGGTTGCGGGGTGGTGTAGTACTCTGAATACATTGCTTGTTCACAAGCAAACAGTTGAAGCAGATGTGTTGGCTTGGGTGCGAAAACCTCCGAGTGATACTCCCAGAAACCTGATCTGAACATTTCTTCGAAGGTCTGTTTGTAGCAGGCGGGGAGGTATTTGATGCGTGCATGCCAAGCGTAAGCCACACGAATGCTGGGGGTGGTGCTCATGTCATACACCAAGTCGTAATTTCCATTGCTGAACCCCGGTTGACGTACCTGTGGTGCGGCTGCATTTCTAAAGGTCTTCAGGACTACTTGCATCATATCCAAGATTTTAAGCATCATTTGCGCTGCTACATCTTGCATGGGCTTCAAGCGCGGCATCCAGTGGCGAATGGTCCCCATCATATATGCTACCGATGGTGGTCCTTGTGGTGGCGCAATGTACGGGTAGTTCAGCCATTCCTTGCATTGTGCGTTATTCTGTACCTTGATATTGAATGCCTTCCACGACCTGCGGCGGGGGACTGGACCGTAGCATGGATTGTACAGGAGGTGCAACGGCGCGTTGTTCCATGTGCGTAGCATTTCTGGATAGGTCTCTAAAAGTTTCTGCCGCCATGTTGGTTGACGAATTTTACCTTTCTGCACCTCTGGAGGAAGGTCCTCGGGTTGAAATTGGGTCGCAAAAGTAGGAATCTGACCCGTGACTCTTTGTATTTCTGCATTATAATCAGCCAAAATAATATAATACGGCCTGTATTGGAGTTCAGATGAGAGAATCAGGCGTCGCGATGACAGGTTCTTAAAGTAGGCTGATTGTAACACAGTTTCCTCGATGACCCTCATGGCCTGATTTTGCACTACGGTGCGCTCTTCATGCGAACTCCCTATTTCCTCCACTTGTCGTAACCATGGCGGCCGTGGTGCCTCGAACGTGTCCTGCGCTTCTTCTGTTTGTTGGCCTCCTGGGAATGGTTGCGGATCGTATTCTTCGTCAAACGTTTGTTCCACCGGAATCTGCACGACTTCTTCGTCCGTGGGAGCCTCTGGAGGGGAAGATGGTCTCTCATATTGTAGTAGGCGTGTTTGCAAATCAGCTACCTATTTCTGGAGATCTTTTATGGCCTCTGCGTCTGTGAGACGTGAAGCCGCAGAGGGGGTGGTTGGAGGGGCTACTGTTGGTCCTTGTTGGTGTTCCTGCTTCAGTTGTCCTAGCTCCTCCGATAGCTTATCATGTGCTTCGAGCAGCATGGCATAATCTTCCAATATAATCTTGATATTATCGGGGGTCACTGCTTGAAACTTGGATGGGCTGATGGGTGCCCCCGGTGTGCTCTCAATAGCTGCCTCCAGGTTCTCTTGATTTTGTATTTGCAGGCGTCTATTCTCTTCCTGAGCAGCCGCAAGGTGGCGTTTGAGTAGTGCCATATTTCGTTGAAGTTTTGAGTTGCGTTCTAGCTGCGTCCGTAGGTGACCTTCTACCACCTGCACCGCTTCCTGATCTACATTCTGTAACTGTACCTCCAATATGTTATGGGCTTCTTGGAGGGTTTGGAACTGTGTGTGGAGGCGAGCGTTCTCCTCTTCTAGTGCCGCAAGGCGGTGCTGTAGTGTAGCTGAGTGTTCGTGCATGCGGTCGTTTTGTTGCTGGAGCTGAATGTAATCTGTTCTTAAATTTGATATACAAGCCAACATGGTGTCCAATGCATTTCCTATAGATGAGTGTGGGTTGTTTATCGTGGGAGATGCATGGGAAGGGAATTGGGGAAGGGAGACAGTGAATGATGTGTCTACGGAAGTTGTGTGTGTGGGTGAAATTGGTGGAGGGGGAACGGGAGAGGGTGAAACCGTGGGTGGAGGTGCCGTGGGTGGTGAAATGTCCATACCTTCAGGAGTGGATGTGGGTGTGGGGTCTGCCATATACATTGGTATGGTAGGTGGTGTGTGTGTGGAAGTGGTGAATAGGTGCGAAGTGGGGTGGGGAACGGAAAAGGCAGGGAAAGGTTGAGAGCCTGGTTGAAAAGCTCTAGCAAAGATGTCATGGAGGGATTGTAGAAATGGAGAGAGGGGTATCGGGGGTTGGGGTCGTAAATTGGAGAAGGGTGGAAAGGGTTGCGTGGTAGCAAGGAAGCCCATGAATGTGGATCTAGGGTCAGGGTGACCCGTGGCTGAAGGCATTGGGGATGGTTGTCCTAGGGCAGGTTCGGGAAGGGTTTCGGTGGATTGTGTCGTGATGGGGTTTGCTTCAAAGGTCGGGTTATCAGTGGTAGAGAATAGGGTGGCACTGGAGATGGGAGTACGGAAGATGAAGGTGGGGTCAGTGGGTTGAGCAGTCGATGTGGTTTCCACTGTTTCTCCTCTAGGAGGTGATGGTGGGGGAGTGGATGGTAGTGGTTTAGTGGACTCCTCATGGGTGGCGGGGTGCTGTTGGCTAGCTGTTTGGGAGGTTGGTGTAGTAGTTGGCTCTTCTGCAACTGTAACGGGAATTTGGATATTTTTACCTGAGCGAGGTCGTGTCTGGAACCTTCGTGGGTCATATTGAACTGAAGGCCTCTGAATGGCAGTGCGCACAGCTTCTACAACTCCATATGTTTCTGCCATCAATAAGAGACCTTCCCTGTACTCTGAGTCAACTCCCGCTTCTTCCAACAACTGAGTCATAAGTACTCTGCTGCTCTGTTCAGTGAGTAATTGCTGCGATCGCACTCTTTCCGTAATCTGATACAGCCTTCGGAGTTCTGCTGTATATGCTGGGGCTTCAGTGGTCTCTTCTTCATACGCTTCTTCTTCTTCCGGGTGTCCGTGTTGTTGACCTTGCTGAGCGTCACTCCAATGGACATGTCTACCATCTGTAGACTTTCTTCTTCTTCGTGAGGATGTGCCCTGCTCCTCTGCCTCTGAATAAAACTCCACATCAGAGAATTGTGTGCTTTGTAGGAATGCTTCGAAATCCTGGGGGTCCAGTCCTTCAGCCTCTCCAGTGGCAGCAAATTCGAATTCAGGTGTAACAGGAGGAGCCGATGGGGTAGGTTGTGTCGTAGTGTCAGATTCCGACCTGGGTATCCTAATGGTAAAGGGAGGTACAGTGCCCTCTCTTAGTGGTGATGCCTCAGGAGTAGTCAGGACTTCCCTTGTCTGGACACAAGGGATCGCGCCCCTCATGCGCTTGGACTGATGTGTGGACGTCTTGAGCCTTTTAAACATCTGTAATTGTGCCCAAGTTAAGGCACGTTCAATGGGGACATCATATGCTAGGCATCGGTAAATAATGCGTGTGATTGCACAGCATCCGTTCACCACTAATTTCCTAGAAGCCCGTTTGTTTGCTTCATACAACTGATCTATAATCCACACTGGTAGCTTAATAGGTAACGCACCTGCTTCCGCCAAGTAGAGAGCAAACCAGATCTTCTTGTGTGGTTGCGTGAATCGGTCTTGGCCGGGGAAGGCGAAATGTTGCATGCACATGCGGAGAGGGATGGACACATTTGGGGTGAGTGCTGCCATGTCTTTCAGCTTCAATAGTTTCCTGTCCTTCATGTTGGTGGGAACGAGAGCATCCTTTTCTGAGGGCACATGCGTGCCATGCATATTTAAAGCGTCGCTTACCAACTGCACAGTAAGTTCAAACCTCTTCAACTCGTTGTTGCCCAGCAATGAGGGGAGAACAAATGATCCGGGTTGGTCCTTATCTTCATTAGCTTGTAATGTGGAGACCAAATAGTAACATCGGAGGAGATCGGGTTTAGGTAGTGGGGCTTCAAAATATTCTGCCAACCCTGCTCGTTGCCATATGATCTGGAGGTCCTCAGTGTTCTGTAAAGTCTCGAACTCCTTGGAGAAAAATTGGAATCGCACCCATGATCTGTCATACTCGCATTTAGACTCCCAGATATACTTAGCCTCTCCTAATGAACCGGGCATGCCATTGAACCAATGAGAATTGGCATGGACTCTTTCCGTGATTCCTGTAGGTGGATCTGGCACCGGGAGTTGCTGAAGGTGTTGCATCTCCACTGGTCGTTCACTCGGGGGCACGTCCACAGGTAGGCTATCCACATCAATTCCTGCAGTAAGTATCCCTACTTGTGAGCCCGAACCTGTCGCTTCTGCCATTTTACTGCTTGCCTTCTGATTCTGTGAGAATATAGAAGCATGTGTTAACATCGTAATGGACAGAATAAATCCGTTGCTGTCCCCGTTACAACATTAACATGAGGCAGATGATGAGTTAGTGGTTAGTAAGTGCACGAAGACAGTGAGTGTAGTTAATGTTTGTGTATTCCTGGGAGACTAATGTCGTTAGTAAGTGGGGGTGAATTTACAAATTGGGGTCGGGGGGTTTACTACAGGTCTTAGACTGCCAGATGCAGTGGATGGGCTTTGCTTTCGATGTCGTAGTTTGGGAATGGGGCCTTTTAGGGACCCACTTATAAGTGATTACATGTATGCTCTTGGTTCTTGGTGCGTTCCTAAGTGTAGAGAACGAGTGAATACAAGTTGTACTCTTAGTTGGGTTATGCTGCCTAGGTTGTGGCCTTGGCTTATCTACTTGTGCCCTCAAGCAAGCCTTAGGCACCCAAATTTGTCTTGCTTGTGGGCTTGCCTTCATCGACTTCTTGGGCACCCAAATAGTTTTTACTTTAGCAGAAGAGTTCCTGAAAGACTTCTTATTAGCGTCGTGTTGTTGGTTACTAATAAGAGGCTTTGCCCGTGTAGTTGACGGTGTTGCAACCGGTTGTTCGCCTTTCCGCACCCACACCTGGTTTAATTTCTGGGACATTCTGCTGCGCAGGTACTTTTGATCTCGGACATAGGTAGTACTCTGCTTCTTGTGCCTGTGATCCGCCTTTGGTTGTTGTCTCCTTCTGGCCTTTGGAAAAGAAGGGAGTTCCGTTGCATCCTTGACTCCTTTTTTGCAAATATCATTCCTCTGCAACACAGGGTTTTGAACAAGAACAGCATGGTCATCTTCATGTGTACCCCTGGAAGGACCAGGAGTCTGTGCCTTTTCTAGTTTCATGAGTGCTCCATTATCCAACTCTACTGTAATTCGACTATGATTGACCCATACCTGAAGAAGTCCACTTCTTAGGTTTAAGTTGACTGCTTGGTCATAGATCCAGTCTTGACCCAAGACAAGAGGTTCAGTGAGATCCTCATCTTGGCACACTAGTACTTTAACTGTCATTGCCTCATCATGAATGTAGAGGGGAAGTTCCACCTCGCCCATACAAGGGGTTTCCACGCCTCCCAATCCTATGAGATATGCTTCCACAGGATTGACAGTTAACTGTAACTCTTGACAGTAAGACACTCTAACAGCACTAGTGGCTGCACCTGAGTCAATCAAGGCTCTTACAGTCCTTGCACTTTTTCCTTGTCCTATATCTAGGGTTACGAAAGGACGTCGATCAGTTATCCTAGGTGAGCTGGTTCCCGCGACTTCACACATTGCCATATGATATCCTTGATCTGCATAGTCATTTGTCCTAGGCGACTCTCTACCTTGCCTTCGTAATTTCATCCGTCTGATGCGTTCTAAAGCTTCTGCTTGAGCTTCTTCTCTAATTCGCCTCTCTTCCTCTTTGCGTTTCTTAGCAGTGTTGAGTCGGCTGAGCATTTCTTCCGTGAGGGGTTCCTGATACAACTTGACTCTGCATCCACTAATATAGTTAGGGAGAACATCACCCTCTAACGTGGCTAATTGTACTGCTCCACTCGTGGAGATCCTATTGATGATCATAGGTCCGTAGCCTCTCTTTTCTAGCTTCCTCGCGTGTTGTTTGAGTGTATAGACTAGGACTAGATCTCCTGCAGTCAAGCCTTTATCCTTCACATGGGCATCAAAATATGCCTTCTGTCTCTTCTTGGCGGCATATATTCCTGCAGCGGCTCTTAGTCTTGTTTCCCCTAATCGTTCAAGGTCAAAGATCCTAGAGGAGAGTTCGTGACCTGTCCATTCGTGCTCTTGTGCTACTCTCAATGTAGGAATCAAGAAGTCCAAGGGTAGCACAGCATTTTGGCCAAATACCATCTGAAAGGGAGTGGCTTGGAGTACCGTTTTGTAGGCCACTCGGTATGCCCAAACAGCATGGTGTAGCTGTTTGTCCCAGTCGGAGCGTTTCGTGTTCACTAATTTCGTCAGTACATTGCATAAAATCTTATTAGTGCTCTCAGCTTGTCCATTAGCTTGAGGATGATAGGGGGCAGACTTCTTGTGTATTACCAAGAATTCTTGGAGTAGATTTTCAATCACTTCGTTCAAGAAATGAGTGCCTCTATCACTTACAAGCTCTATAGGTAGCCCATATCTTGTGAACACATTCTCAAACAAGAACTTAGCAGTTGTTTGAGCGTCGTTCTTTGTCGTAGCCTTTACCTCTACCCACTTGGTGAGATAATCTGTCGCAACAATGATGTATTCCGCATGAGAACCCTTAGCTGGGGGATTAATAGGACCTACGAAGTCTATTCCCCACTTAGAGAATGCACGTCCACCCATCATAGGTTTCAGTGGCATCTCATCTTTGCGTATAGGATACTGAGTCCTCTGACAGACATCACACCGTTTCACATAGGTATGTGCATCCATGTGAAGGGTAGGCCACCAGAAACCCGCAAATAGAATTGCCTTGATCACCCGATCTGGTCCAAAGTGTCCTCCTGCTACACCTTGGTGAGCAGTTTCTAAGATCTTAAGATACTCACTTTCATGGACACATAGCCTCAGGTAACCATCTTTACCACGCTTATATAGATTATCACCAATGAGTGAATAATCCAAGGCTTCTTGTTCTAAACACCTTTTCCTAGCCAGAGTCATGTCTGGAGGGAATGTGTTTGTCCTCAGGAATGATACTAGTGGTTCGCTCCAATCTGGCACAATGGATACTTGATAAAGAGTGGCGTGTTCCACTGGTGGTTTAGTGCAACAGATTGGGCATTCCTTGCACAACTTTTGGACATCCGCTTCCATAGTTGGCCAATGCACTCCGAATCTCTTTAGAGTCTGTAAAGTTCGTTGCTTTGAATGGTGTTGCTCTAACGCACCTACATGTGCTAATTGCAACCATTTAGCGTACTCATCCTCTTCTACGCAACAAGCCAAGATCCCTTGATCTGTGTGCTTGTACATGCTTCCTGCCATGATGTGGTACTTTTGGGCTTTTACAACGTCCCTATTCCGTGTGTTTATCACTGGATGATTAGGCCCGTATGTCAATACTGGTACCAATGGCTTGGCCCACTGCGGTACAACTTCCAAATTAAACAAGTAAGCATCAGGAAGGTCATCTGGCACTCCTTGTGGGGCTTCTCCCAATGTGAGCCTAGAGAGATGATCTGCTCTCAAGTGAGTCCTACCTTTTCTTACCACAACCTCAAAGTCATATTCCATTAGCAAGAGAAACCATCTCACTAATCTTCCTGTATTGCATGGCTTGTTTACGAGATATAACAATGCCTGATGATCAGTAAAAAATTTAAACTTATTTGCAAGCAAATAGTGTCTAAATTTCTTAACTGCATATACCATGCCTAAGCCTTCTCTCTCTGTAGTGGTGTAATTCCGTTCAGCCGCATTCAATTGTCTACTGGCATAGGCAATTGGAAGATCCATATTACCTTCACCAGTAGGTTGTGCAAGCACACATCCAATAGCATAATTGGATGCATCAACATGAACATGGAATGGCTTATTCCAATCTGGTGTGGTCAAGATTGGTGCTGAACATAATCTTCGTTTAAGCTCTTGGAAGGAATTCTCACATTCATCCGTCCACTCAAAGTTTGTCAGAAGTCCGTACATGGGCTTTGCAATGACAGCATACATGTGTATAAATCGTCGGTAATAACCACAGTGCCCCATGAAAGCTTGAACTTCCTTGACATTCTTTGGCCTAGGTAGCTCTGCTATGGCTCTCACTTTTTCTTCATCGGTAGATATGCCATTCTTTGACACTATGTGTCCTAGAATCTTGCCTTGCCTGACCATAAAAACGCACTTTTCTGGGTTCAGGCAGACTTGATATTCTCTACATTTGTCAAAGATTTGTCTGAGTTCAGGAATATGGGTTTGTCTAACATTGGAATGAGCACAGAGATCATCAACGTAGACTTCTAGACTCTTCCTCAGGAACTCCTTAAACACATGGCACATCAGCCTCTGGAAGGTGGCTGGTGCATTGGTAAGCCCAAATGGCATTACTCTAAAAGCGAAAATGCCCCACTCTGTGGCAAAGGCTGTCTTATGCTGATCCTCTGGAGCTATGGCTACTTGATTGTAGCCCGAAAATCCATCAAGGAAGCTGTACACTTCCTTGCCTGCCACTCTTTCTAAGAGATGTTCTGTGATGGGAAGCGGATAGTTATCTCGGATTGTGGCTGCATTAACCTTCTTCAAGTTAATGCACACACGCAGTTTGCCATTCTTCTTGGGCACCACTACGATGGGGGATACCCATTCAGTGTGCTCAATTTCATAGATAAATCCAGCTTCGACCAGTCTATCTATCTCCTCCTTGATCTTAGCAGCGTAATTATCATTATATGTATAAGGCTTTTGCTTAGAGGGTTTGGCATCTGAGGTCATGGGGATAGTGTGTGAGCATATGTCCGGGTCAACACCTTTCAAATCCTTGTAACTCCAAGCGAATACATCTCTGTATTCTCTTAGCAAGGCAATCAATTCGTACTCTTCTTCTTCTGTTAGGTCATGGCCTATGTACGTACATCTTTCCTCTCCTTCTTCTAGGGCCACTACGATTTTCTTGGTAGTTTCTTTGTTATCATAGGCCTCTCCTGATTGTGCCTCTCGTTTAGGCATTCTAATCATGACTCTCCTGTCATCTATCTCATACTTCTTAAAATTTTCTGGGACCTCAAACAAAGATTCTTCCTCTTTTGGTGAGGCTTCTCTCTTCTTTCGTTTCTTTCCTTCTTCCATCGGGTTCACATGTGTTGCTAATCTTACATTAGTCGTAACCTCTCCATGCCTCTAGGGTTGAAATTCTACTTCATGGAAGTATTCTTCATCTGATGCAAATGGTGGGTCCATAATGATTGACTCTAGATCGGAGTCACTTGCATCCTCAAATGCATCAGGGCTAGGTTCGCATTCTTCTAGAACTGCCTCTCCCATGATTGGCTCTATGGAGAAGACTGAAATGTCATAGCCATCCTCATCACAGTGAGGTGTCCATTGTTCTTCATTGATGGCTACGTCCATGGTTGCTAAAATTTCCGCCCAACCGTGAGGTTCAAATTCTTCGTCTGGAAAAACTACAGGTGCATAGGCTGGGTCTTGGATTGATCTATGGGTTTCTTTCGCACCTACCTCTCTGGCTTTCTCTCTCTTCTCTTCTTCTACTGCTACCTTGCACATCCATAAGTGAGTGTCTTCATGCATCCATGAGGATCCAGATTCTATGGAATGCACAGATTCCGTATCATCTTTGGCTCTATGGATGGGATTCCACTGGATAGGAGGGACATCTCTATGAGAATAGTCCTTGAGATTGACTTTGGTTGTAACGCCTAAGTGTTGCAAATACAAGGAGTTGGTTCCCCAATCCTGTACCACTTGCAACTGTCGCATAAATGGTCTTCCTAAAATCATCTCATAAGCATGATTTTTGCTGAAGTCACATATAGCAAAGCTATGCTCAAACTCAACACCACAAGTGGTGAGAGTTATTCCTTCTAGCAATCCTAGGGGTCTCTCTATGTGACCATCGGCCATTTGCAATTTCATTCTCGTTGGCCTGAGTGCTGGCTTGCCCCAACGCTTCCATAAGGAGGTGGTGGCAATTGCAACTCCTGCACCTGAGTCCAAAATTGCCTTGGTGGTGTACTCCTGATAGGTGATGGGAAGATAGGTGTTCCCTTCTTCACCTTCACACATATCTCCTATCTTATCCAAGGGAATTTCTGGCACTGTCCTATGGGATCCTACCCGGGAACGAGGTTTTGCAACTTCAGTTACTCGACTGGCTACATATTTTCGCGCTTCTGGTCTATCCTTAGGCAGTTCTTCCAAAGTGGGATCGCGCTGCACCTTGGTGTTCTTTACTACCTCCGTGTTCCTTGATATGACTGAGTCATCGTTCCTTACCATGACTGTGGGTGCTCTCATACACGTGGACTTTGCTTCCCATGGGCCTGTGAAGTGGGGTAGCTCCTGTATGGAATTAGACTCAAAGTCCAATCTCTCATGAGACTGAGTGCTCTCATGTTCCCCGTAAATGGATGGGATGTCTTGTGGGAATTGGTCGTGTGCGTCATCCACAAGTTCAAAGGGAGGGGCGACCTCGCTTTCGTTATCCCATTTGTCTTCTTGAATCTCTCGTAGGAAGTCTGGTGCTAACCGATTCATAGAAGAAGAAGTGTCTGGCTCCGTAGAATTGGGCACATAAGCAACCTGGGAAGGAGGGCTTATTCTATCGTTGGCTCTCTCCTTGCTCTCGTAAATGGCTGGAGCACAAGCTTCTTGGGGGGGATTACTTATTCTATTACTCTTCCGAGCAGGCTCATACGCTCCCTGAGAAGGAATGTAGGCAACCTGTGGAGGTACGCAAGCTTTCGAGGGAGGCTCTGGTGCCTTTTGGGGGGGAAGATAAGCTTCTTGAGGAGGCACATGGGCTTCCTGAAGAGGCTGGCTTATCCGTTCTCTTGCCCTTTCCTTTCTTTGAGGGGTAGGTTCCTTTTCTGACTGTGCAATTAGCCTCTCTATTCCTTCTAAGGAGGGGAAGTTGTCTGGTTTAGTGGAATTGGCCGCATAAACTTCCGATGGGTAATGGTTCATGTTTTTGCTTGATTTCTCTCTCTCTTGATTTTTTTCGTCCTTGGCAGATCTTGCAATTATTCTCTCTAATTTCTCTAGGAATCCATCCAAGTGTAATTGCGTTTTGGCTGAGCCCGAGTAATTGAAAAGGCGACTGGCTTCAAACATAGTCTGAGCCAGTGCGACCATTTTCGCGCACAGTTTGGTTCTTTCTATCTCTAGGTCAGCTCTAGGATAGCACTTGTCATGATCCGTGACGTTTGGCCCTTCTTGGATTCTGGCCTGATATGCCTTAAGCATCATGTCTATGTCTTCGGGAGTGGGATCAGCTAGTACTGATCCTGTTTGGGGTGGTGGGTGGGTTACGTGGGGTGTCTTAGAGGGTGGAGGGATAGAGAGTGATGGGGATGGTAGCGGTGGGAATGTGTGAGAGTGCGGTTGAGATGTGATCTCTATGATTTTAGCCTTGGTTTCTCGTAGACTTTCCTCAAGTTCACTCATCTTCTTTGCCCATTGCCTTTTCATGCGTTCGCGGCTATCTCTCCAAGCTCTTGTTCTCTTTTTATTTTGGCTCTCAGTATCGCTAGCATCTGGGCTCTTTTCCTGGCCTACCCCTTGGTTTTGCTGCAATGCCTGGGCCCTAGTGACTACCTGTACTGGTGCAGTGGAAGTGACACTTCCTGAGGAGTCTACCACTAACCCAACAACGTTGATAGGGGTGATCTTTGGCATGCTATTGGGGTTCTTTGGGCAATCTCGTAAGAGATGCTCTTTTCCACAGTCTTGGCAAAAGCCTTGGATAGTCACGGACTGAGGTTGTGTGGGCGGAGGCAAGGGACAATCACAAATGAAGTGATCCCCCTGACATCGGTAGCATGGTCCTCTAGGAATTGGTGGTCGTACCTGCCTAGGTTGAGGCCTAGGGCTGGGGTTTGCATACATGACGTTTGTGTAGTCTGACTCCCAACTAGGTTCATTCGGCTCTTCACTATAGTAGGACTCACCATGTTCTGGAGACTGCATGTAGTAAGCCTGGGGGCTATCCACATGGGTAGAATCAAAGCTATGATCACTTGGGTCACTTTCAGAGATCAAGGGTGTTACTGGGACTAAGGCTCTATTCAGGTTCTCTTCTGCAGCAGTGTACTTTACCGGAATCACATTAGCTGGGTTTGGAGGCTGTTGAGCTAGCACCGGTTGGGGTCTCTGCTGGTTTTGATATTGAGGTTGGAAATTTTGTTGTGGCCTGCCATATGGTTGTGGAGGGTACTGGTTCTGGTATCTGCCTTGTTGGTGGGGCTGGGGGTAGGGTTGCCTAACCGCCTGCTTGTTGTATGGGCAATCTTGTGCGGTGTGATTGGTGTATCTCCGTTCTATGGTGCAATATTGGCTACTAGGATTTACTTGTGGCAGAGCCATAATGGGACAGACGTTCGCCATATGGTCGCCACCGCATGTATAGCACCTTTTCACAGGGGCAAACCTTGGGATTTGTTTGCTAGTTACACCTAATTTCTGGGCCACTTTCTCTGCGAGTTCCTCAATTGATGTGGATTGCGTGGAAGAGTGACTAGATGCACTATCTGAATCTTTGTAGATTTTGGAAAGCTCTAGTTCTTCCCCTAGGTTATCTTCAATGTCAATGCACATGCGTACACACTCTTCTATAGTCCTAGGGTCTTTCAGATACACATAGGATCTCAATTTCGTACTCAGCAATCCATCAAGGAATAAGGCTACTTGTTTAGCAGATGTGGGTAGCTCCGAAATAGGGCACCTTTCAAGATATTGTCTAAATCTTCTTCCTGCAAGTCTCACAGTCTCTTGAGGGGTTTGCTTGAAGCTGTGAATCAGTGAGGAGGTGTTGTGTCTTATGCCACTCTTGGAGAACTCAATAATAAATGTTTCTAGGAGTTGGTCTATGCTCCTGAACTGGCGCTCATCCAATGGCTGAAACCATGTAAGTGCCGTATTCCTCAGGGTTAGACCAAAGGCATTGTACTGCGTGAATAGATCCTCAACTTGTTCAGCTCTCAAGACTTGCTTGAACTCCGCCACATGATCATAGGGATCTCCTGTGCCGTCAAAGTAATTCTTCATGGACTTAACAAGCTGGGTGGGTCTCAAAGTTCTTGTGTGCTCTCTAGGCCTCGGCAGAGGGAATCCATCTACATTTCTTTGGTTCCTGTGGGCTCTAAGCATCTCAGGTTCTACCCTATTCGTCTCCGTTCTCGTTCTTTCTCTGCCCACTGGATTGGCAAAACTTACTTCTGGTCTATCTTTACTTCTGTCTCTTTGCATACCATAAGCCTGGGATGTTCCAGCTCCAGGGTGACCATAGGATACATTTGATCTTGGTTGGGGGAAAATGAATTCACCCTTCCAAGTGTAAGCATGCCTATCATTTTCTGTCACCACAAAGATCCTCTCCGAAGTGTGGTCTAAGTAGGTCACTATACCTGGGCTATCTGGATCCTTAAACTCATAGATCATGATTGTTCCTATATCAGTTGGGTGATCCGGTTTATACCTCCAAAAGGCTTCGTCCGTTTCTCGATTGAGAAGCAAATCTATGCACTTGTTATCTTGGGGGACCCACTCAGGCGTGATAATCCTAGTGAGAACTGATTTACCTCGAGGGGTTCTAGGTTCTACTCCCATGTTTCCTTGTTCCAAGTCACCTAAGTCCGCTTCTGAAATTACATTTCCAAATTCATCTGTCCTATCTGGATGACTGGTGACTACGTATATGGTTCCTTCCTTGTCCAGGTATGCACCGTTTTCAAACTTGACAGCTGGGTGCTCTAGTCCTATGGATTGGTCAGGGTTTTTAATCTGGACCACAGATCTTCCTAGGCCGTCCTCATAGATGCTCGCACCTAATCGGTTGGTCCTAAGGTATTCCAACTGTGTTTTGTAAGGGCCTTCTACCTTGTACAAGTAGGGCACACCTGAACTTCCCGTAGGTCTGTCCATACCTTGAGACATCCCTGATTCACTGGTATCAGAGCTAGGGTAATGAGAGTGGTGACTCAACTGTTGAGCCCAAGACCTTGTAGTGTGATTGACACTGGCCTCTGAAGACCTAAGGCTTTGTCTCTCTCTTACTAGGTGTCGTCCTGATCTAAGGTTCATATGCCTATCTAAGTAGCCCAATTCTTTACCCAGCGTACAACCTCGTTGCCGATCAATTGGTACCAGTCACTTGATTCTTTTTAGTTATTCCTCGTGTTTAAAGTCTTGTCTGCTATTACGTCGTCAGGAATACTTGAATGTTCTTCGTACTTTCAGGTTGATCGTTCCACGTTAGGTTCTTTCCTTTGTGTTGTCGACAGTACAGAGATTAAGTTTTTAGCTTGAACTTGAGTTTTTAGGTAGTCTTCAACTTGATAGTGGCCTATCGTCGCCCTGACTTACTCCTACTTCTAATCGTTCTTAGCCTAAGCTAGGAATTGACGAAGAGGAGTTGAGAATATTCCGACCTTTCTTGCCGAACCTTGCTCTTTAGTGCTCGAGAAGTTGATTCTCAAGCGTGCGCCACACCCTTGCTTGGATACTCTCAATTGTTTCTCAATAGGCCTGCATAAATCCCAAGATTAGCTCCAAGTAGATCTTTCAATTGACAGACAATTTATTTCAGACACTTTTTTTAATGACCCTTGTTCCCCCTTTTGTATTGCTAGAAATTTCCTCTAGAGCTCCCTTGGTGTTCCTACCCCTCTGTGTGTCAACTTCCAAATATCCTATCTGAAAATCAACGCGATATTCTTATAAAAAACAGTTGAGGGCGTGTAGTATATGTCACGAGCTTTCCGACAAGCCCTAGAGCTCAGAAAATGGATTTCATATGAAAAAGTTATGACCGTTCAGGGTTTAGGGGGTTACTAGACAAACAGATCCTTTCAGGGGTTTTAATGCATTTTGTAAGGCCTTTGTAAGTACATGAGTACTTGAGAGTGCAAATATACCCAAAATTTTAGCCTAAATTCCCAAAAATTTACTCCTTAATTTTTTTGCCGAAAATGTCTGTCTATCGCGATAGACGGTGTCTGTCGCGATAGACACAATCTATCGTGGGGGCTGTCTGTCGCGATAGACGGTGTCTGTCGCGATAGACAGTGTCTATCGTGGATTTCTGTCTGTCGCGATAGACGGTGTCTGTCGCGATAGACGCTATCTGTCGTGGAATTCTGTCTGTCGCGATAGACGGTGTCTGTCGCGATAGACGGTATCTGTCGCGGAATTCTGTCTGTCGCGATAGACGGTGTCTGTCGCGATAGACGCTATCTGTCGCGGATTTCTGTCTGTCGCGATAGACGGTGTCTGTCGCGATAGACGGTATCTGTCGCGAAATTCTGTCTGTCGCGATAGACGCTGTCTGTCGCGATAGACTGAAAAAACGCAAATTTTTGAAAAACTTCTAGAGATCTAGAGTGCCCTCAAGGTGTAGGTTACAGTGCTAATCATGCATTCAAAAAATTTTAAGATTTTCTGTCTGTCGCGATAGACAGAGGTTGTCGTCCCGGGACCTGTGCAGAGCCTGTCGTACCTGCGCACACTGCTGGGGATGATGGTACAGCAAAAAACCTGCGAAATAGCTCAAGAAACATGCAAAAACAGCGCATGCAAATTCGCTCTCTCGCTCTCTCTCACAAGTGAAATAAGGGAAATGAGGTGGAGATGGGGATATAGTCAAAAAACTGAAATTTTCGCGATGATGGAGATGGACGTGGGAGGTGGTGATGATGATGATGGTGATGAAGATGGTGAAGAAAGTAAAAGAAAATCGATGAGAGTGAAGAAAATACCTACAACTCCAACGCGTCAACTCTACGTCTTACCATCACACGCTCGTCCTCAAAGCTCGATCCCCGGCAACGGCGCCAAAATTTGGTGTAGCTCAGTGATGAGTAGCACCTCCTTTAATGTCAATCCGGGAAGACGTGAGGATGGTATGAAGACCTCGAGCAAGGGGCGGCACAAGTGCGTGAGTGAGAAGCACACAAGCATGCACACACATACACACACACGCGCACACACGGCAAGACAAAGAGAGAGAATCAATGGAGTTCTTTAGATTACTTTCAAAAGATCTTACAAGTTCGTTTCAATTACAATCTAACCTCAAAAATGAGCTCTCTAGCTCTTTTTATAGTTTTTTGACTAGTTTTTGGCCCTGTCCAGACCTAGTGTCCGGCCTAGTTAAAAATTAGGTTCCAGGGCTTATTTGAGGGCTCAAACGAAGTCTAAAAATTATGAAAATTGGTACGATGGTACTTCTAATACTCCTCAAGCTCGAGGACTCCTCGGCTTGCACAAAATGGAGTCTAATCTACCAAAAACGGGATTTACAATGTTTGTGTAGTGATTAAAATCACTTGAGTTGTACATAATCCATGGGAAAAAATGATCTGGCCTTGTTGCCGTATTGTGCATTACTCCTCTGTTGCTTTGTATGCCAACTTGTTGCCGTATTGTGCATTACTCCTCTGTTGCTTTGTATGCCAACATTTGGGTTCATCAAAACCAAAGCCTCAAGCTTCCTCTTCCACTCATTCCTCTAATGATGCTGATTTGCAAAAGAAGAAAAGATGCAAATATTATCGAAAGGTTGGTCATACTATTGATGAATGTAGAAAGCTTGCTAAACAAAATGAAAAGAAGAAGGAATCTGGCATGTCATTCTAAATGTATGGTTGTGAATGAGACTGATTCAGATTGGTTCTTTGATAGTGGTGCTTCAAAGCACATAACATCATGCAAAAGATTTTTTGCCTCATTGAAAGATGCACCCAAAGGAGGACATGTGGTGTGTGCAAACAATGCCTCTTATCCTATGATTGGAGTAGGAGAAATTGAGCTTACAGCTGCAAATGGAGGTGTGATTCTCTTGAAAAATTCATTGTATGTGCCCGATATAAAGAAGAACTTAATTTCAGTTCTGTTGATTACCAAAGCTGGACTTCATGTACACTTTGTTGATGATAAGTGTATGGTTCATGATTTCAGCAATGGCGATGCTATCGTGATATCCGGTACATTATGTAATGGTTTGTATCGCATGGATACATACAAGAGGGTTTCCTCGAACACCTTGGTTGCTCATACTTCTTCCATGGCTAAAATGGAGCTTTGGCATGCTTGTTTTGGTCACTTGAACTTCAGTAGTTTGCTATACTTGCAAAAGAAGGACATGGTTATTGGCTTGCCTACACTTGAGTCCATTGAAAAGCATGCATGTGAAGTTGCATTCTTGGAAAAATGCATCGTGCTTCTTTTCCAAAAGATAGTCATACACACACTACAAGAAAATTGCAGCTTGTTCATAGTCATGTATGTGGTCCCATCAAGACTCCATCTTTTGGGAAGCATGTATATTTCGTTACCTTCATTAATGATGCTACTCGCCATACATGGGTGTATCCTATGAAAGCAAAGAATGAGGTATTTTCTTGCTTCAAAGCATTTTTTGCTATGGTTGAAAATTTTTCTTCACAAAAGCTTTTGACTCTATGCACGAATCATGGTGGTGAATACATGTCACATGAGTTTAATGATTTTCTTCGTGAAAAAGGTATTTCACACCAATGTACAATGCCATATACACCTCAGCAAAATGTTGTTGTTGAGCGTAAAAATAGAACTCTACTTGAAATGGCACGATGTATGGTTAAAGGAAAGCATCTTCTTGATAAGTTTTGGATGGAAGTGGTCATGTGTGCAAACTATGTGTTGAATCGCTGCGCTACAAAAGCATTGAGAGTCATCACTTCTTATGAGGCTTGGAATTTTCATAAGCCTATGGTTAGTCATATGCGTGTGTTCGGTTGTTTGGCATATGCTCTTGTGCCATCAGAACAACGTCACAAACTTGATGACAAGGCAAAGAAATGTATATTTGTTGGTTATAGTGCTGAAAGTGAGGGATATCATTTATACCATCCATTGACAAACATAATTATTGTGAGTCGATATGTGGTATTTGCTGAAAATTCAGTTTTCCCTCTACTTGAATGCAAAAAACAGCCAACAGTTAGCTCACAAGACGTGTTCGATACACTCATGCCTTTGTTCCAAAATGGTGTGTTTGACTATGGCCATGTAGACTAGCCAACTGAGGTTCAAAGGGCTGAAAAATTCCAACCAATTAGAGCTGAAAATGTAGAGAATTTCCAACCAAACATGGCTGAAAAATTTCACCCAAAAATGATCCAAACTGTTGAAAATTTCGAGCCACATATGGCTGAACATTTGTGCCAAAATATGGTTAAAAATGAGCATGCAATTCAGCCCACACATGATATAAATGTTGATGATGTATTACATAATGAATGCATGTCTATCAAGGGTGCACAAAGTATGCCAAAGTGGCTGAAACAAACTTTGCAGGATAGCAAATTGAGTGCACCTTTACTTTGTAGAACAAGATCAAGCTCTCACCATGCATCAAGTAATTTTGTGGATTATTGTCTTATTTCTACAACATGTAATGAAGAGCCACTTTCTTTTGAAGATGCATGTGACGATCCACAATGGATGAGTGCTACGCAGTCAGAAATGGATTCAATACATAGGAATGGTACTTGGGAGTTATGTGAATTGCCAAAAGGAAAGAATGCCATTGCTACAAAGTGGATTTATAAGATTAAGAGCAAATTTGATGGTAGCATTGATCGCTACAAAGTTAGATTAGTTGCTAAAGGATATGCACAACAATATGGCATTGATTATGAGGAAACATTTGCACCTACTTCATGCATGACTACGATTCGTGTTGTGGTTGCATTGGCTGCCCATCAAGGTTGGAAAGTGCATCAGTTGGACATAAAAACAACTTTCTTGAATGGTGATTTGCAAGAAGAGGTTTATGTGAAGCAACCTCCTGGATTTGCTATGAAAGGGAAAGAGCCTTGTATGGTCTCAAGCAAGCTCCACGTGCATGGTATGACAAAATCCATATGCACTTGATTGCTCTTGGCTTCAAATGTAGTCCAAGTGAAAGCACACTCTATGTATGCAAAAATGGGGCTGATCTTATAGTGCTTGTTCTTTATGTGGATGAGAAACTCTTGACTAGGTCATGTGATGCAAAACTTGACATTCTTATGGTTAATTTTCAACATACTTTTGATGTCACATATCTTGGTCTTTTGAGCTACTATCTTGGCATCCAATTCGTATTTGTTGAGGGGGGAATTGTTATGCATCAAGCAAAGTATGTTGAAAAAACTACTTTAGCATTTTGACTTTGAGGATTGCAAGGCAGTTTCCACACCAGTTGAGACAGTATTCAGGTTCTCAGTTGAGGATTCTAGTGATGCATTTGACACTTCTCTTTATCAACAACTTGTGGGATGTCTTATATATGCATGCAACACAAGGCCGGATATATAGTATGCAGTTTCCCAATTGAGTCGATTCATGCATAGCCTTGCCACTAAGCATTGGCAAGCGGTGAAACATGTGTTTAGATATCTCTCAGGAACTTTGAGGTTAGGTCTCTTTTATGGAAGAGATATTCAACCATGCTTGCATGCTTTTACAGATAGTGATTGGGCTGGTTGTTATGATGCTCGCATGTCCACTAGTGGTAATTGCTTTTTCCTTGGACACTCGTGCATATCTTGGTTGAGTAAGAAGCAACCTAGAGTGGCGACATCGAGCTGTGAAGCTGAGTATAGGGCAGTTTTCACAGCTACAGTGGAGTGTATATGGATGAGATGCCTATTGATGGATCTTTGCATGGAGATTAATGTTGCTACACATATTCTCACTGATAGTCAGAGTGCTTTGGTTTTTGCATGAAACCTAGTGTTTCATGCACGGACCAAACATATTGAGGTGCATTATCACTATGTGAGAGAGCACCTTCATGCTGGAGATATTGATTTGGTATATGTGCCTACACAAGATAATGTGGAAGACATATTCACAAAAGCTCTTCCATGGGAAAAGTTTGAAGCTTTTTGCAAAGCTTTAGGCTTACTACCTTGTGGGGGCTGATATGTGACTCCCTATATGTGTTCACATCGTTCTCTCTAGGGGGGTTTGATACACTTATATGTTCTTCGAGTAGATTTATGAGCACTTTTTATTCTAATGCTGGCTAGAGGTTTTTTCGCCATGTTATCACATACTTGATACTCTCATATGTGGTGGCACTTTGTACTTAGGGATATTATTCAGCTCTTACTTTAGTCGAGTTCATCATTAATAGAGCGAGCTATTCTTGCCATCATCTTCTTCGTGTGTCTTGCTGCATTTGTGCTCCTTGTGCGTGCTTCTTGTGTGTCTCTCGCACTTCTACACACCCCCAACAGTGCTAAATCTTCTCTGAAGAAATTCTATTCAAGCTCCACTTAATAGTCTGTCAGAAATGTCCTCATGGCTTGTTGCTAGAATCACTTTCCCCCATCCTGCAAAAAAGCCATCTCTGATCATAAAAAACTTCCTTCCGCCCACTTCTTCTTTTTTATTTTTTTTCTCCTCCAGCAAATTGCTGCCTAGAGCTTGCCACCCTCAATCTTTGGGATTCCTTTTTTCTGTAAGCTATTGCCACATGTTTCATTTCCTAAAAAAAAATCGACTCATTCCATACACCTTAATGCATATACAATCACATACACATGCGCACATACATGCATAAATAACAGTAATTTG